>CM068984.1:12414509-13014509 GCA_035357415.1 Ophraella communa
AACAAAAACCGATAGATCCTTTGTAATTCCCGGAACTTTCTATAAATTAGCAAAAAAGTACATACTTCTTAGACCGCCTAATATGGAGCCATTTTTTTTAAATTATCAAAAGGGGAAATTTACAAAAATTGTTGGAATCAACAAAATTGGAAACCAGCCCAAAATAATTGTCAACTTTTTAAAATTACCTCATGCTATCTTATATACCGGGCATTGTTTTCGCCGTTCAGGTGCCACTATTCTTGCTGATGCTGGAGGTGATACGTTAACAGTAAAAAATTTTGGTGGCTGGAAATCAACTGCCGTAATGGAAACTTACGTAGAAAATTCCATAAAGAAAAAAAAACAAATAGCTAATACCTTGGTAAACAGTATAAACACAACAAACACAATTCCAGAAATTGAGCCATTAAATTCAAGACAAATTGACCAAAATTTTATCGAGACAATGGATCTACAAATCCAGAAAATCATCCATCAATTTCAAAACAAAATTTGCACCAAAATTTTATTGAAGTTACTGATAATTTTGTCAGGGAAAACCTAACATATTTATTCAAATTGTACTTTTCACAATTGTAATTTTATTTTATATCACCACTTGTTACTTATATAACATACATTACATTGATCAAATGTTTTTCATTATAAAATAACAAGTCTCGTTTAAAGTATCAAAAACAGTTAACCTCAATTAATTGTCCATTATTACCGCGAATTACTTAATTTCCGACCCTATTAACACACGAGACCGTCGATACCCTCAAATTCGTAGTTACTTCATGTTACAAATGGCTAGATTACGTTTGAAATTTTGTTGGAATTCGAACCGATGCGATGGACGGTAAATTCGTTAATTATTACGTTTGTAGTTGCGATCACGAAGAGAGGATATAAAGATACTGGATAAAGGTTGATTTATGAATTTTGGAAATTGAAAATTATCCGAACACCACCATTAGTGAATTAGACGAGGCTTTGGCTCGCGAAAACGTGAGGATTATTGTTCTATTATGCACTCAATGCGGTCTGGACGCGGGATTATATCTAATTGATGAGATATTATTGAACGCAATCGTTATATTGAATGTTTTAATACAAATATCCCGTGGTTCGGAAATCACAGGCTTAAAATTCTGAAACGTTTTAAATGTAGTTGGGTATGGGTTTGGCATTTGAAAAAAGTTTACCTTAATCGTAGAAAAAATGTGAAAAATGTGAAATAGTAAGATTTAATTATTTTCGTTCCAAATTACCAAAAATATATTTAATCTAAATTAGTTTGAAAAATAATGATGACAATTTAATTCAAGTATAAAAAATCCCATAAGCCGCGTGATTTTGTCATTATGACAGCGAAAAAATTTGCCCTAACTTTTCCAGTGACAATAACGAACCTAGCTTTTGAAAGCATGACAACCAGCATTGTAAACAAATTTTTGATGACGTTACGACAATTTTTCTCAAACTTTGGAGAGTCTTCGAATGGAGAAATTGAAAAAGTCATCAATGATAATGTGCCTCGGAATACTGTGAATTCAACTACATCAATCTGGCGATAATTTGCGATGTTTTGTTTGGAAAAAAAATATGAACTCATTGCAGAAACTTCCACTGAAGAGTTAGCTTCTATTTTTTGTGACAGGGCATTCAACATGAAGAAGAACAATGGAGAAGATTATAAAGAGAGTGCAGTCAAGACGATTTGAAACACTTCAGCAAAAATGTTACAAGAGAAGTACTTTAAAGATTATAAAAAATTTTTTAATCCGTTGTATCTTTCAACAACCAAAAAGAAAATTCACAAGATGAGGAACTTTAACGTTTTTCTTCAGACGCTTCAGTCGGCCTGTTGGTCGATGAAAAGGAGATATGGTTGCCTTACGGGTCTTTAAATAGTCTTGCTCAAAACGGAAATCGTGTTTGTGTCATTTGTCAGAAGAAATGCGTTCGTTATTCAACTGCAAGCGAGGGACGCGTTCTTTGATTGGCCTCATTCAAACAGATAAATAGTTAGCGTCTATAAGGGGTGTCTCGTGTACAGTAGCATTAACAGTGAATCGGGGTCGGTTTTAACGGTAATAATAGCGGTATCGTTTACGGTCGGTAATAGTGCAAGGTTACATGCGATAGACATGTTACAAGATTTGAAATTACTGAATTGGCCGCATCTGTCAAGTTAGGTGGGGTACTGCTTACTTCATCGTCGCTCGAAATTTGTATTATTTCACAGTTATAAATATCACGCACGAAATTGACGCAAATAACATGATTTGGAAAAATAGGTTCGAACCAGTTCAATACTTTTTTTCATATTACGCTAAGCGTTTGTACAAACAGTTTTGTTTGCATCTCATGCGCGAAATGCTACTTTTGTGATCGAGAATATCTATTACCCACAGTGATAGCATTACTTGGAGTTGCTGGAAATTGTCGAAGAGAAGAGATCCATAATTTAGAAGTTAGTGATGTGGAGGATACGGGTACTCAGCTAGTAGTTAAGATTAACCAGACAAAAACGCATATTCGACGAGCTTTCACTGTGATTAACAGTGATGAGGTTCACTATATTTGGATGTGTTTAGAAAATACATGAATTTACGGCAACACGTCACCCTTAATACTTTTTTGGTGGGTTATAGACAAGGAAAATGTCTGTCTCAAAGAGCTGGTTGGCGGAGCATCTAAGAAAATAGCTGAGTTCTTAAAACTAGACCAAACAGAAAAATATCTATACCGGTCATTGCTTCAGGAGGACATCCTCAACGTTGTTGGCCAATGCTGGAGCTGACCTTAAAGTTTTAAAACAGCACGGTGGATGAAAGAGTTCTTAAGTTGCAGAAAAGTATATAGAAGAATCGATTGAAGACAAAACCAAGATTGCAAGAATGATCCAAAGGGGCAAAACTTTTGTTGAAGTGCTACATCACAGCCACATGTCTTCCGCGATTACAGAAAACACTATAAATCCATCAACAACTCCATTAATACATATTGCTGGCAACAGCAGTTGTACAATTAATGTCATTTTTCAACAACTAGAATAAAAGCTTAGTTTATATTGATTCACGTTACTTCAAACAACACTGGGAGAATTGTACCGTATATAAACACAAAACACAAATTTTCTCTAGAAACTCTTTGTGCTCTGTGTAGAAACTGTTGCCGCATTCAGAGCAGTGTCACACAGAAGCTTCTTCTGAGTGATATTTCCGATTGGCGCTTTTGCAGTTTGGTAAAGCACATTCTTTGTTACTGCTTCGCATTGGAAATGAACAGGGTCCACTCGTTTGGTATCATACAATAAATAATAATAATAATGTTTGTTTATTTTGCAGAAATACAAATTAAAATTTAACAAATATACAAAAAAAAACAAACTTGTTAACCACGTAGTAAACTAAGTTACTTGTATGTGGTGAAGCAAAACAAAAACTGAAAAATAATTGGGGTTTGCTCAGTAAAATTTTTTTCTAACGCCATCCGTTTTCAAGATAAAGGGCGTTGAAGAAAATGAAAAATTACACATTTCTTACGATTTTGCCGAAACTACTGGCACCATTGCAATGAAATTTTATACGAATATGTTTTGGAAGCTGATATATCCCATGAATTTGTTTTTATAACTAACTCTCATATTGTTGACTTATTGTCATAACAATCAATAAATGTCAATTTTACATGGCAAACTTAGAGAAAAGCGAACTTTATCATTAGCTTATACCAGGAGCGATTATTACTTCATAATTTTCAAATCAAAATATTCCGAAAACGGTACATAATATCGAGTTTTACCAAGAGTAAGACTAATAATTCTACCCCAAAAAAAGTTATGTTGAATAATACGTTGTATGAATCGTGTAACTAGCGCCCTCTATGAGAGTTAGTTATAAAAACAAATTCATGGGATATATCAGCTTCCAAAACATATTCGTATAAAATTTCATTGCAATGGTGCCAGTAGTTTCGGCAAAATCGTAAGAAATGTGTAAATTTTCATTTTCTTCAACGCCCTTTATCTTGAAAACGGATGGCGTTAGAAAAAAATTTTACTAAGCAAACCCCAATTATTTTTCAGTTTTTTACCTATCCTAGAGACGGTGTTACCTTTTTTTGAAACACCCTGTATATTTTCCTTTTTATTCCCTTGCAAACATATAATCAAATCAGCCGTCAATCAGTTCCTCCACAAAATTTCTGTGAACACTAAGGACAAACTTTTTAAGTTTTTTTTTTGTATAGATGCTGTCTAGTTTCTTCTCTAATTTCAGGTGGAAGTGAATTGTACATTTTAGGGCCTAGATAACTGTAGCTTCTTTGACCAATAGTCTTTTGCATATGTGGACTAATAAATTTTGTTTTATTCCGTGTATCATATGTGTGGCTTAAATTTTTTAATTCGTTTTTGTTAGCATGTTGAATGTTACAAATATTCATATAGAATAGTTGCCTAATATCTAGTACTTTACTTTCGACATAAAGGGTGTTACTAGGACAATCATAGCTTCGAAGAAGAATTGTTCTAAGAAATCTTTTCTGTATTATCTGTAAAGCTGCAAGATGTGTTTTTGAAACTCCACCCCAGCCTACTATCCCATAATTAAGATGAGGTTCTACTAAACTTTTGTAGACCATTTGCTTCTGTTTAAGGTTAAGTATTTTACATGTTAGTTTAAATTTAAATAATATGAAACGTAATTTTTTTATAATAAATTGTATATGATGGTCCCATCTTAAGTTATTATCTATCATGATGCCAAGATACTTAACTGTATTACTGGGAGATATTACAAAATTTTTAATAAGCAACTCATAATTTGGCTGTTGTCCAGCCAGTTTTTGACAGTTTTTAAATCTCTCTCTACTTTTTGTTTTAGACTGAACCAGTTAGCACAGAACAATACAGTATCATCAGCAAAACTAATGATTTTGCAGTTTGTTTCTAATAAAAAGAGGTTATTTAAGTATATTACTATGATTTAATTTTTACTTTAATTTTTATGTTTGATTTATTATAGTTTTGTTTGTTAATATCCCACGTTGGTATTGTCAATTTATAATGATTTAATTTTTAATGATTATAATTTTATAATTTTGTTTTGTTTTATTGGTTTTGTCAAATGTTTTGATTGATTTTAATGATTGAATACTATTTAATTTTATATAAATTTTACTTGTTCTTCTGTAATTCTATTGTTGGGCGCCTTATCAAAATTTTAACTAGCTCAGACTATTTGTTTTGAAATTTAAATTTAAAATCTGACTCTTATCAGGGTAGGATTCAAATTAAAATATTATTTAATAATTAACACACAATAAATTTAATGTCAAGTATTTCAAAGAAATTTTACAAAAAACTGTTAATTGGTTTTCATATGTTTAGTACAAATAAATAAATGAGTAGCCTTATATGAAAAGAATGGAGATGATACATACAAATAAAATTAATTTACAGTCACAAAATAACAAATACACAAATACTAAATCTTAACTATGACACGTACCTTTTATTATAAAGTTCGTTCACTAAAAATTGCTATTGTCTAAATGGAACAGCACAAAACTCGGATCGGCTTCTCCTCGTCCCCTGTCAGAAATGTAATACCAATAATATGGCGGCTAAGGACCAGTTGCAGAAAGAATGCTCAAATTTAATCTTTCAAATTCTCTTGGAATCAGTCTCTGATTTGACAAATTTATTACTTTGGTAAGTAATTTAATAATGGTTGATTATTTTACTGCATGTATTTTTAATATTACATGTATTACTTTAACATAAACAGCTTTTAATTAATGCAAAAAATTTTCTTCTAGTTAGTAATCAATTAATACATACGATGTTAATTGCTCTGCTACCAAAATCAAAAGAGAGGTGAATCATCAATTTTCCGGCCTTTTATAGGCTTCCAGGAAAAATGACAAGTATGACATCGAAAACCGAAATTCCATTGTTTAAATGCAAAATTCTAACCAAAATTCTTGAATATGAAGGTAATGAAATTACAAAACTAATAGTATCTTTGTTAACTTACAGTGAAATCTTATCCTTATATTTACTAAAATTTTGTTTGTATAATTTTCTAAGTGACTTTTCCTAAGAAAATTTTAGATTCAAAATGCACAACTTTCTTGAGCTGTCAACTTATTTTAGACCTTCAAAATTTGAAATAAAACCATCATTTTTATTAAAATTACTATGAATCTGTTAAACTTATACTATTTTAGCTGATAACTACTATTTTAAGCTCTAACAACTAAAATTTAAACTTTTAAAAGATTCTGTTATTTGTAGGTATCACTTATGCATTATATAAGATAAGATTCTCTGTGTTACAAAAGACTCACAACTTAAAATTTATATAAAACATTTACTTAACTATCCTACATACATTTTGTTACATAAAATGTCTTTGTTAGTGTTTGTACACTAAGTTTTTCAATATTTATTTCACTATGCACTATTAAAGTGTTCTATCAAAAACTTATGTGATTATGTCCAACATTATTGATATGGGAATTAGTTTACTGTATTTCACCACACCTGCTACATGTTTTTAATTGTTCTTATGTCTTTTTAAGGTACTCATGAGCTATTGGAATATTTGTTTATACAATATCGAAGACTATAATTTGTCTTTTTATAATTTTGTAAGTACTTCCTTTTTATAATATTAATTTAAATACTTTACTAACTAAAATTACATGTTGATTTCTTAAACATGTGAAAACCATTAATACTTTTGATTTTTATTTCCTTTTTTATTGTTTCAGATTAGAATTTTAAAAGAGAACTAGGACAAAAAAAAATTGTTATGTAAAAGTGTACTCATTATGGATTGGAAATATTTAATTGTTATAAAATAGCAAAATATGGATTCTATTCAATATAAAATGCCCATTACATTCTTTGTTTATATTAAATGTATGTCTTGTGAAAATTATGAACTTGGAAACTTTAGATGTACAAAAGAAAAAGTAAATGCTGATTCTATAAAACTTAACAATATATCCTTTTATTGTAAATTATAAGGTAAGTTCTACTTATTTAATTTTTAACTATTAGATATCTATCTCAATATATTGAACAATATTGGACCCAGAACCGTTCCCTGAGGTACACCACATGAAATTATTCTTTCGTTACAACTTGAGCATATCGACTGTAGGCCAACTTTAGGTCAGAATTTTAGTCTGGCTAAAATTGATCTTAGACTTATTTAAGAAGTGCAGTTTGGACCGAAAATTGTAAGCCTTAGGCCTGAAGTTGGCCATTCACAATACCTAAAATTTACTGTACCTATACATATTAGGTAATGGCCCATTTACTCAAATACGTTTACCAACCATTACTTTATTGACTAAGAACACAACATGTTCACTATAAGAACACATGTTAAACAATAGATTAAAAAATTCTTCCATTAGTTAATTAAAACTTTAAAATATACCTTGATCAACTAGTTAAATAACCTTAAAATCATGCTAATTACATCAAGTATGACATGCAATAATTATGTTTCTAGCTGACACATAATAACGCGCCTATGTAGGTATATCATAGTTGGAAGCGGAGTGGTTGCTAATAGACTTGTGCGAAAATGTTGCCAAAATGATGAATGTTCATTGGGATTTCTATTTATCTGGGATTACAGGATATGGTAGAGGGAATTTATATTAGATTTATCGGTTTCGGTTGTAACGTAATTATTCGAAAGTATATTTCCAGGAATATTGCCAGGATTTTCCGCTTATGGTCCTTAATGGCGTTTAATGATTCCGTAGAGGATTTATATTTACATGAATTTGATAATAACTAGAAAATAATTTATTAAAAATTCCGAAAAAAAGATTTCCAACTTCTGCTCCTGCTGTTTCAGGGGCAGATAAAAAAATATTTTATCTAAAAGCGCGATTTTAATGAATATGTCTGGATATTTGATTTATTGTTATACACACAGGGTTGAACTAAATTGTAGGACCTGGAGGATAACGTTAAAACGCCTTTTTCGATATTTTTAGGTTCTTCTATTTCATCATAGTCAGTCGTGTAATATTTTTTCATTCTCCTTGTCTGGATCTAATCCATTTAACTGCCGTATTCCTTCCCTTTTCGGCTGTCGAGGGCGGTTAATGCCGCGTTTTATTTCCATTCCCCAAGTTTCCCGCCCATCCTATTCTTCGAGTATAAAAAAAGGAGTTGGAAATGTTCCTTGAAAAGCCATGGAAGCCGGCTCGCTAGCGCCGCTCTTATTACCGGAATTAGGGTCGAGTTGTGTGCTAATATCGTCACCGTAAAGATATTTTTTGCTAAAGGGCTCGGCATAGCAGGTACGAACCGCTTTTCACTTTATACTGTATTTGAAAATCAAGAGAGAGTAAATTCCCAGAATAAAAACTAATTCGGTATGCAAAACTATAGTACAGTACGTGCGGTAAAACTTCAATATTTGTAATGCATTCTAAATTGTTTTTGTTAAATTCAATACAAAATTTATTAAATTTCTTGGACTATCACATTATTTTATGATCTTTCATTGTTACTACAGTAGGCCTAAGAGGATTAACGTGCGTCATAGGCGTAACCAGATTAGAAAGGGATAATTGTTATTTAACGACCTCCGAATGGCAACAGCTTCTAATGACAGATATTTTGACTTAAATAGTGCTTAAATTTCTAGAAATGCAGTTATTTGTTTTTCGATAAACGTGACAAATAGTAGTGACTAAAAATGGAAGCAGTTTGTGAGTATACGCCAGTGAAAAAATTAAAACTAGACCACTAGTACCACTATTTTAAACATCAAAATCCCTCAAACACTATTGACAGTGTAGTTGAAACAACATCTAAGGCAATGGGATATGGAAAATCTACAATGTATAGAGTTCTAAAGGAGGAAAAATCAGGTGGAGTAACCTCACCAAAGCCGAAACCAGGTAGACAAAAACTATTAAAAGTCAACGTGGACGAGTTTTTTAAAATTGCTATTCGTAAGCTTGTTCACTCATTTGTTATAAACAAACAAATACCAACTTTAGATAAAGTTTTGCAAGCCATTACGAATGATGTTGATTTACCCACAATAAGCCGGGATAAACTATGGAAAACGTTACATGAGTTAAATTTTAAATTTGAAAAAATGGGCAGACACTCAATGCTAATTGATTCTGAAGAAATTGTATGTTGGAGAAGACAGTACCTCAGAAGAATACAACAAGTTAAAGCTCAAAATAAAAACATTTATTATTTAGATGAAACATGGCTTAATGAAGGACCATCAAGCTTTTCTAGAAGGATATACCACTGGTTTTAAGGAACCTATAGGAAAAGGTAAAAGATTAATTATTTGTCATATAGGCAGTACAAACGGTTTTCTTGAGAATGGTTTACTCTTATTTGAATAAAAAAAAAACCGTTGATTATCACGAAGAAATGAATGGAGACGTGTTTGAGGAATATTTTGAACAGATGATTCAATTCATACCAAAAGGATCGGTTATTGTAATGGACAATGCAAGTTACCACTCCAGATTACTTGAATCTTTACCAACCACTAAATGGAAAAAGGATGAAATTGCAAAATGGTTATCTTCTAAAAATTTAGCCTTTGACAATACAATACTGAGGGCAGAATTGTTAACTATTACTAAAAAACATAAGCAAAATTATAAAAAATATAATATTGAGGAGATAGCCAAAAAACGAGAAATTGAAATCCTTCGTTTACCACCCTACAATTGTGAGCGGAATCCGATAGAATTGATATGGGCTCAAGTTAAAGGTTATGTTGCCAGAAATAACACTACTTTTAAATTATCAGATGTTAAAAAGGAGTTGAAGAACCACATTATGAGAGGTTAAATATATCGTGCTATTCAGGTAAATAATCCATGCCATTTACCTAGTTAAAGAACAGATGATGGTAGTTAGAATTAAATCAACAAATAATAAGAACATCATAACCCCACTAAAGAACAAAAATTGTACTAAATTATATTGTTATGAGCCTAAAACACTGAAGAAAAATCTACTTTATTGGTGTTCAATCCACAACTTAAGGATTTCGAAAACAAAAAAAATATCGCTGAGATATTCGCATTTGAATGTCTACGCGAAATCAGCACACAGAATATTTCAGCCTAAATATTGTTTATATCCAGATGTCTAGAGTGTTGACTAAATTTATTTCATTCGACGATCTTTCAATACAACCTCCTTGGCTTGAATTGTCTTGAAGGCTTGTGTACAACGTGGTCGTACACTTAAAATCAACAAAACATCATTTATTTATACACTTTCAACATTCCATTGCTTTTAAAGCTTCCAAAAATAAAAAAAAATCAATCACTGCGCGATATTTTATGTTTACCAAATGGTTTGTAAACAAAGAAGGAATTGAATTGATAGATTGAAATGAAACTTCCAAACGTTGTTATGAAATATGTACCAAATTTTTCTAAATATAACAGAAATACAAAATCTCCAATAAAATAACGGGTAGCGTGAGGTAAAACTATGGATGTCCAAAGTTGTATAGGTACTATCGGCTTCAGAATTGCATATACATTTTCAAACTAAAATCGTTTACATTGAATAGACAGCCTTTTTATTTTGTGTAACCAATCACGGTTTAAATAATAATAAATTTGAAATCAGTTAAACAGTTGTCCACGCCCACATCTTCACTTAGTTTGGAACCCTCAATAATAAATGTTTGTTTGGGATTAAAATCCATTTTTTTTATTATATCAGTACAGAAATACAAAAAAAACTTATTTATTCGGGACATGACCGACCATTGTAAATACACTTAATCTCCCAAAACCATTTAATGAAGGCGTTTTAAAAATTGCCATTCCTTTGTTGTATAAGAAGGGCGTTTTTATAATTTCGGTGGGTAAACGAAATTCACATTTAACATGTATATGCTATTCTAAAGCCGACTTACAGACATTATGTATACTGGTGAGGAACAGAAATATTTGCAGTTTTCAAATAAGGTGAATGATTTATTCTCCAACTCATTCTAGAAATAATGAAATCGGAGAACAATTTAAATGTCAGCGAAAAATTGAAGAATATTTGCTTTTTGCGTGCAATGAAAAAACTTGTAACTTTTCTGACTTGTCTCAGAGTCGGTCTCAAAAACCAGACAGAGACTTAATGTCTTCCAAGACTAACCTATCATGACCGAGACCAAGATTTGAAATTTAGTACAGAAGGAATCCATGAGATGGCTAAAAAAATAAATAAAATAAAACTATATGTATGTACTTTAAGCATTTGTTGGTGTTTTTCATTTAAAATCTAGTGGATTGAAAAGCAGATATACCTGTGTTGGCTTGACCCACTTTGGGACACCAGGTAGTGCGCATCCTAAAAAGGTGTAAAAAAACATGACCCAAAAAAGTGCTTGATTCATCAGCCAACAACCAGTAATTGAAAGTTTAGGTAATTTTAAAAATACAACTATCAGGGCAGACACTTTTGAGAGGGTTTATATTTAATAAATCCACCCCAAAGTTCATTTTTTTAAAATACCATTTGAATTTGAATTTTGACCATGTTTCTCATGAATCATATTCGTATTCATCAACGATTTTTAAAATTATTTTTAGAATAAGAAATAAATAACAGTTCAACAATTTCTTTCACTAATTTACCTATAAGAAAAATTAAATTTTTTATCCAATGATAGCTGTTTCGAGTAAACTGATTAACTGACATATTGCTATAAATCAGACGGCTTAACCAAAACAAAATATCAGTAACTTAGTAACACGCGGGTGTATACTGCATGACTTTCAAACCAGATAGGAGACAAGTGCCAGATACATCCATAATAGACTTTTTATGGTTCTGCCAATCGCTTAATAAAAATAATTACTTTTTTTTGGGATTGATTACTAACAAATACTGCAGGTTAAATTGATTTGACACTGATATATACAACCAGACACTTCAGTATTGCTGGGTTTATGGATCTAACTAAACTAACAATTAGGAATTAGAAATTAACAATTATCAATTAACAACTTATAATTAGGAAGGTGTTTATATATACAACTTAAAACATAAAATGACATTAAAAATGTTAAAAACGCAAAACCGAAAACCTTCTGGACATTAACCTCACCAAATACCACTTTTTATGGCAAAATTAACAAAGACAATTGATGGTTAGGTTATTCTGAAACGTTCTGCGAGTTCTACCTCTAGAATTTCTTAGTTGTTAAGTTGAACTTTTAAATTATTAATTTAATTGACAGATGTAAATGTATAAACCCACATAGACGTTCCCTTATATTCAACATTTTAAATTCTTAATTGTTAGTTTAACTCTTAGTTTAGTTGAATCTATAAACCCAGTAAATTACGAGGGTTGCTTTTTATATTTCAAGATTTGGCAACCCTGGTTTTTCAATCTGGCAACTGACGGCTCTATAGTAGATAAAATTGGACATTTTTGAGGTTATACGTACTCAGAACGTTTTGACATTGCAAGATCGTCATGACGTGAGATTGAGATAAGCTTAGACATTAGTGGAACCAGCTGCTTGTGTCGATTGGTCGAAGGAAACAGCAGTCGATTTTAGGGGTGTTTCAGGATGAGCCCAATCCAACAAAAGTTCGAGCAAGAAGCACTTTTTTTTTTTTTCGGAAAACTGCATGGACATGTCACAACCTTGCCACTAGAACAATGCAGAACAGTCAATTCTGAGTGGTACACAACTATTTGTTTGCCAGTTGTCTTCCAAGAAATCAGAAAAACCAACCGCCGAAGACGGATATCTCTTCACCACGACAATACGAGCTCCCACACATCGGCTCGAACAACTGCATTTTTGAGCACCCAAAACATCGATTTGATGAGTCAATCCGCCGTATAGTCCTGACTTTGCACCCAATGACTTCTTTTTATTCCCGTACGTAAAAAACAAAACTGAGATGTCAACGTTTTTCGATACCTGAAGAAGCGGTTGCTGCATTCAGAATGCATGTTTTGGAGATACCTCAATCAGAGTGGCAAAAGTGCTTCGACAATTGCTTCAAACGCCAGCAAAAGAATTTTATGGGGAATATTTTTAAAAACAATAAAGTGATTAATATTTGTTTTTGTTCTGCAAGATACCTAAGAATTACGTTGGAACCATTGCGGTTCCTTTATATAGAAGTTTTTAAATATTCGTGGATCATTTAATCGGAGATTTTTAAATATATTAATAAAACCAAACAATAAATAAAGTAAATACAACAATGTAGTTTAGTGGTTTTCGCGAACTACAAAATACTGTGGAAAATATTAAGTGAATCCAATCCTGTGTTCTTTTTTGGAATAAAGTACATTCCAGCTTTATTGTATGTAGAGCCATCGAGTCCCAAGGGAAAATAAAACTGCCACAAATCTCTCGGTAGGATGAAAAGGGGCCCCATTTCCGTTTTCCTCGGCATTCGCATTATCACAGTGTATAACGAGTGAAACAACTGCTATTTTATTTACGAAAAAGTTTTAAGGATCACTCTTTCGAATCAAGAATTTGGTTTTCCTTAATATGGACCAGATGCTATTCCGCCGAAGCAAAATATTACCTAAATACATTAGATTTTTGTCATTAATTGTTAACTTAAGCTTTTTTTGTAATATATTAGTGACATTTATGTAAACTGCTACTTAAAACTATACAGTAGTTTTATTAGCTATAAGTTTTGCAAAGTGTTCCAAAATTATACGAGAGCGAATCAGATATCTGTTGAGCAATGTGTTATTATCAAATTTTTGACCCGGGAGGGCGTAAAACCTTCCGAAATTTTGCGTCGACTATCTGCACAATTTGGTGATGAAACAATTTCAAAGACCCAAGTCTACGACTGGCACAACAAATTTTCAGTTGACCGAGAGGCAGTGGAAAACGTGAATCATGCACGCCGACCCATGACAAGCAAAATGGGGCAAATATTCGTGCAATTAGTGAATTGATTGAAGGCGACCGCAACCTTACAGTTCTGGAAATTGATAAGCACGGGAGTAAGCATTCCATCATTTCTGATGATTTGAGTTACCGGAAAGTGCGTGTGCAAGATGGTTTCCTCGTTTTTGACGGAAGAACACAAAGCAAACCGTCTTGCCGTGTGAGAAAGGTTGTAGGCACAATATCGAGCTGAGGCAGATGAGTGGTTGGAACATATTGTAATCTGTGATAAGACATTACACCCCGGAGTCGAAGCGGGCAAGCATTCAGTGGCGAAAACCTGAAGAGGCAGGCAGCACCACGAAAAGCCAAAACCCTGCAGTAAAAGTTCTTGCAACGATTTTCTGGGGTTCCAGAGGAGTACTGTTGCTTGATTTTTTGCGCGGACGCCGTACAATTAATGCCGAGTACTACTGCCAACTGCTGGATGTAGTGAAACTTGCTCATCGGCAAAAAAGACAAGACATGTCTATCCAAAGTGCGATTCTACTTCATAACAATGCTCGGTCACACACAGCTGCATTGACTCAGGAAAAATGCGCTTAATGCATTGGGAAACACTTGAACACCCGCCTCATAGTCCTGATTTATCGCCATGTGACTAACACTTGCTTGGACCGCTTAAAGAAGAAGAACTAGGAGTTCACCACTTTGAGGACGACGAAGAAGTAGAAACTTTCGTGCGCAATTGGCTACTTCATTATTTAATACAGGAATTAAAAAACTTTCGACCAGGGGAAAAAATGTGTAAATAAGAGAGGAGATTATGTCGAAAAATAAGATGTATTCAAACTTTTATTTACTTACTGACAAAATTTTTAAAAACGAAATTTCGGTTCATATTTGATTCGCCCTCGAATTTTTAACAAATAATTATGAGAACATTACGCGTGATACTTGTGTAATAAGAAGTAGAATTAATGAAATTATGAGAACTCTGTAAACTGTTTTACATTCTTGAACTTCCTTGGATAGTACATTTTCTACCTCAGTATCTTTGAGGGAAGTTAAAGCCTTTTCATTTTATTTTTTCTTTTCATCTGTTTTGTATTACCATATTACGTAATTGCGTAATCTTGTAGGGATGGTTATTCTTTCGTGTCGAAATATTTTAACGCTATATGTACATTTTAATAACCTTTATATTTATTCTATTTTGTTTTAAATTCAAATTTTTCATTTCTAACAGTCTCGCACCTAAGGAAATCTCTTTATCTGTGTTTTGTTTTCTTATCCAGCCAGTTTTTTCTGACATCTTTCGGTCTGCAATTGATACTTATCTTAACAGAATATTTAGAACCACCAAAGGAATCAGAGAATTAACTTCGCAGTATCATTAAATAAAAAAAGATTTTAGTAGCGCCCATTACCAATTTTCTAAAGGGATTAATAGTGTACAATAGTCAGAACTCACCCCTATTCGAGGCATTTTTCTGTTGTAATAGTTGTGATGAATAAGCCTACTTTATTTAATAATAGTGACACATTACCTTTTCAATCAAATTAATGGCAAAATTAAAGACAATTAGTTGTTTTATTAATAATTTCAAAGCTTTTAAATTAAATATACTTCATTACAAACTAACTACTCTTTTTACAGTTCCGTATTATATTCGAAGATATATTTAAAAATTAAAAGTATCCATGGATTTTATTTAAATGTATAGGTATAGAACATTTTACTATAAATTATGACAATTAAATAGATAAAGCAACTATGTTGTTTCTATAAAGATCAAGATATTATTTGTTTTTGGTTTTATAGTACAGTTCCACTATCTCATACTGGTTTTAATCAAAATATATAAATACTAATCAAGACTTTTAATTAAGTATCTTCTGAAAACGGGAAAATCTAGTTGTTAGTGTCATTAAAACCGTTATCAAAACAGACTCTATTGTGAAACTCATTAGCCGCTCTCGAGTTGACTGCTTAAAAGCATTCTCTCAATTTTCGTAACTGTTAATAGTTCGATATTTTCTTATCGTAATCTTTGGATAAGCGCCAAGATAAGAATGTAGTATTAATGGTGTTTACTCCATTAAACATTTAGTTCTGATATAATCAAAATTTAGCGTAAATTGAATATGAAAATATGAAAATAAACATATTATTTGGTTTTTGTAGCAAAAACATTTTTTGTTGTTTGTTTATACTAAATTTAAATTAAAATTTGTTGTTTTCCAATTAAAACTTTTAATCATATCTATTAATATAATCGTTATTTGCTGTTAACTTGATGTTTATTAATTTTAGTTAGAAAATATTCAAAAAAAAGGTGAACTTTTTTTTATTTAAACTGATGGCTCTGCTAGTACTATTTATACAATGCGGTCCATATATGTATGGACTAAATTCATTTTTAGCGTTATTATGTACTATGTAAAAAAATCTGAAACCCTACAATAAATATTATAAAATAACTCTGTTTTCATAAACTTTGGGTATAGAGAATGCTTAACAAAAATTAAACTTACATGATTGGATATTCTATTTATGATATAAATGTATGAATGTATGAATGTATGAATTAGAGGTGCGACCTAAAGGATCTATTGTGTCCCCCCTTACTTGCCAAGTTCTGATGTTTTCTCAGATTTATAGCAGCTCTTCGAGTCCTATTTTCCTGAGGAAGTTTAGGACATCGTCGGGCTTCAAATCAGGTAGATCTTCATGGCAATGCCCGGTTAATATTCCCGTTAGAATTCGGAGCCTTTTTTTACTGAGGTTGAGGCAGCTAAGAGATCTCTTCTGGTCATATTTCCCCAGTAGTATCTTAGATTGCCTCAGTCCTCCTAGCTGAGGTTTTCCTTAGTTTTCCTAAGATTACTCTACCTCTGATCCCACAGGATGGTTCTGGTCCCAAGTGTGGGGTTTCAGCTCCTTTTTTGCCAGCTTATCTGCTGTTTCGTTTCCCTCTATTCCTATGTGTTCCGGGACCCATAGGAGGGTGACAGTGTTCTTCTGGCCTAGTTCATTTAGTTTGCCTAGGCATTCCCAAACCATCTTCGAACTGATTATATTTGAGCTCAGCGCTTTTATGGCTGCTTGACTATCCGCCATGATCACAATCTCTTGTCTGCTGTAGTTTTTTCCAATATTGAATTCCACACATCTTTCGATGGCGCGGATTTCTGCTTGAAAGATGCTCGGATATGTGCCCAAGCTTTCTGAGTATTTGGCTCTCGGTCCAAAAACTCCTATCCCAGTTCCCTCGTCTAGCTTGGAACCGTCCGTATACCACTTTATGGTATTCTGGTTTAAATTCTGAATGGTGTCTTCATCCCATTCAGATTTATTACTCAACTTTGTGATGAATTTTCTCACAAAGTTGAATTTCTTTAGCATATCATCTTGGGGCATTTCCCAAGTTTGATCAAATTGAAGTGATCGAGGTTTTTCCCTGATTCTATATATCGTTTTCTTCCTTACACTTTCTAACAGAATGTGCATTGGGTTCAAGTTTAAAATCACCTCGATTGCAGCAGATTTATGATATAAAATACAGGGTGTTCCATTTGAAAGAAGAGAGAAAATGAAAGGTTCGAGTTATCGTCCACCCTGTATACAAAAGGGAAAATAATTAATATTTAATAGAATACGGTGATATTGTGTCATATTACGAAACTCTATTAGGCAAAATACTTTTTTTTTCTTCAACGTACAATAAGATACAGAGCGTTGATTTACCTACGATTTTCACACAAACGTGTTCATAATTTTTAAAGGACTCTGTCATTTTTTTTTGATATCTTCTAAAACAACCCATATACCGAACTTTGTCGTAAGGTTGGTACACCCTGTATATGAAAACCGCTAGAAATAACTATAAAAATTAGAATAACAAACCTCCATAGTGTTTTTTAGGTGAGTAAAAGGGTCCAATCTTGTATTTATTGACCCGTGGAAAGTACTTGAGACGATCCTCTAGAAACTCTCCACTTTCTAGTTCTACCCTTGTATTTTTGGAAAATCACTACGCGCAGTAGACAGCGGCTCTTGTAAATTGATTAGGTCCTGAAAGCCTCTGAAAATTTTCAGGGATGACTCGATTACTTTCAGACTCTCCCTGAATAGCTGCCATTCATTCTAATTTAGAACAAGTGACTTTCCAAGCTCGGAATTGAGAGAGATTTTAAATTAATATTAAGATGAATTAGCTTCGGTTTATGCTCATTCACGGGGTGCGACAAAAACAAGCTAATCGTTTTTGGGGCATTTTACGTCTTAGTGATATTTACAGAAGATCTTTAACTATTTTTTAAGGCATCTACTCCAGTTCTGAACGAATTTACTAAAATCTTTTTAGATATAATTTTTTGTGGCAAATATTAATTTTATTTTTTTTTCACAACAAACAACTTTAATTACAAAGTTATTATCAACTATACAATTTAAATACAATTAAAGAATAATTACTACATGCTTTTGTGTTATTGTATTTTTAATTTATTAACAAAAGAAATTCAGTTAATGATAGTTTAATTATATGGAGTGCATCAGGCGAACCACCTCTGAATCATAGATGGCAAATACTAAAAATGCTGCAAACATATGAACCAATCCAAAACTTTCCGCATTTAAAACACATGTTCAGCTAGCACCCAATAAAATCCACCTTTCTAAAATCACTGCAGAAAGACCAAATAATTAAGTACTTATACAATCCGGACAAGATTTAAGAAAATCTTGAATTCACATCCGGATGTCTTTAAAACCCAAGAAGGAGTAGGAGCTGCCTTTATCACTGAAAGCGATGTTAATATTTTCACTTCCAAGTAAATTTGCTATCTTATTTTACTATAAGAAACCACTCCAAACAATATAAAACACTTTATGATCAAAGACTCAATAAATTCCCTAATATTATCCAAAAAATATACATTAATCACCCTTTAGTAAATCTTATACAACAGAAACTACAAATACAAACACTTATAGATCCCTTTACATGTAGAAATTAAAGGGAATAAGAAAGTTAATGAATGTGCAAGACTAGCAGCCTCAAAAAATATCAAGATTCTATACATCTTTTGCCACTGACCCACGGCAATACTTCAACTGTTACCAGAATTTCTATCCAACTTGTTTATAAGTTACTTCTATTTCTTTAAGCTTATTATTGTAATAATTGCATATCAGCAATTAAAAGCCGATTTAGAGCAAATAAATGCTGAAAGTTCTCCACTATTAAAATATTTGCTTTGTCTTCATTTTAAACATATAGACAAAACGTAAATGTAACACAAATATATTAAGTTATTGTATGGTATAGTTTTTCCTGCTTTTTCTATGTCACAGTTATACTGATCTTAGGCTTTAATATTGTTATGTCTTATTACTTCATTACTTGGTCTAGTCTTAATACTACATCAGAGTTCTAAAAACCAAATGTAACTTCAATATTATGAATCTGACGATGATAGTATGTCAGAATGGATGTGATTGACAAATTTAAATAAATAGTTAAAGTTTAATTACAAAGCTTGATTTTTTTTACTCATCACAATTATAAAAATATCACAAAAAATGTAATTAAATTTTAATTCAGTTATATTTCAAAACATCACTCCATGATTAATTTTTAGTTAAATGTACACTTGTAAAAATTGTTTTATAGGCTTTAAAATTAATTTAGCTTTTTGTTGAAATATATCGAGGAAAACCTAACAAGATTTGCATCACGTTAACGGTAACTCTGAAAATCCAATTAATAAAATTCATCTGGAAATTAATCTGAAGGGATCTGGATCGGACGGAGCATGAATGCCTGAATGGGTATGTGGATACCGAGGCCTGGATATTTGTTTTCTCCTCCATTTCGGAAAGCGTAATTAGGTGCAAACTGAAAATTAATTTTTAATTTGATGGAAACGAGGAATAAAAAGTGTAGGAGCCTGAAAGTAATATAATCGGATTGTTAAAAAATAAAAAATATGTTTTGTAAATACGTTCAGAGCATTATAAAGCAATACTTAAGCTTCGCAAGTTTATATTTGTTAAAATTATGGTGATATCTCTTACTCAATTAAACCTTTCAATAAAACAACTATGCAAAACACCTACTTGAACACTCAGACTTACTATCACAAACCTACGACATTCAAATACTACAACAATTGTCATAAAAATCAAAATTAAATAAATATAACACAAATATATATTAAGTTATTGTAAATATCAGTATGATACAGTTTTTTCTTGGTTTTTCTTTATCAATACATAGTTAACTACATATTTCTCTTTCGATGTTCCTGCATTGTTTAGGTGTAATAATGTTACAATCCTTTCATTATTTTACGTATCTTCTTTTGGCTTTTTAGGCTAATGTAATTTTTACTGAGTACTCATTTTACTATGTTGCCCAACTTTACATTTATTATTGTTACATATAGTTCTTGTCTTAATCCTTACTGTTTTGTTTTTAGCTGGTTATTGGTCTCTCTGAAAGCTCTTTTGGTGGGTTATAGATAAAGAAAATGTCTGTCTCAAAGAGCTGGTATACATACTGTTGGCGGAGCACCTAAGAAAATAGCTGAGTTTTTAAAACTAGGCTAACCAGAAAAGTATACAGGTCATTGCTTCATTTGGACACCTCAACGTTGTTGGCCAATGCTGGAGCTGACCTTAAAGTTCTAAAACAACACGGTGGATGGAAGAGTTCTTCAGTTGCAGAAAAGTATATGGAAGAATCGATTAAAGGCAAAAACAAGATTGCAAGAATGATCCAAAGGGATGAAACTTTTGTTGAAGTACTACATCACAGCCACACCTGTTCCGCGGTTACAGAAAACACTGTAAATCCATCAACAACTCTATTAATACATATTGCTGGCAACAGCAGTTGTACAACTAATGTCAATCTTCAAAAACTAGAATAAAAGCTTAGTTTATGTTGATTCACTTATTATTTCAAACAACACTGGGAGAATTGTACCGTATATAAACACAAAACACAAATTTTCTCTAGAAACTCTTTGTGCTCTGTGAAGAAACTGGTGCCACCTCAAACTAGTCCGGGAAATGACACTTTACCGTACGGTATGAAAAAAAGTTCTTTATTTTGTATTCTAAATACTTCCACAGAGTAATAACTAGTACAGTAAATCTCATAATAAATAGAATTACTCTTGGTGCACTGGGTATCAGAACCGTGGATTTTTTAAATATTATTTATACTATCATGTGTTTAAAAGTATATAGTGATTCATCTAGGTTTATATGGTTTGATAAATGTACAATACCACGTTAGAAATAGTGTATACATAATTACGGATTTTGATATTATTTAAAAAAAGCTTATATGTAAGTAAAAGCCGTAGTAATCTAACTATAAAAAAAAGTTTTTTTGCAAATTTGTAATTAAACTAAAAAACATTATTTATAAATAAAATTAAATCCAATTTGAATAATTGAACTTGCAACAGAAACCAGATTCTCAATTTACTTATCATTAAAACAAATTCTTTATTAATTATATGCTCCATTACGACGTTGCAAATAAAATACGAGATAATTGCAAGTAAACTGCCTTAGTAGCTTTAATTATTTAATCCCCCTTAAATCGACCCTGGTTTCACGTAATGGCGTATGATGGCCATCAACAACAGTATAATTAGGAGTGGGTTCAACAAGTGCTTGAAGTTGGTGGCGTCGAGCAGGCGGAATTAGGAAGTTTGCCACGCCACTGTACGGATAATTACTACGGTAATTAGTCCAATTAACCGAACTTGCGCCGTTACAGGCTCGAGGCTCTTCTGACAACTTGCTACTTCACTCGTTCGACTGATTACGGGGTGTGAGTGTTGAATTTCCAAGAGTAGAGGTGGGTGGGTGCAAGGAAACAGTTACTACAATTAAAGCCACATTAGCAGTTTAGTTTAAAGCATAAACGGATATCAAAATTCCCTATTTAATCTACAACGTAAGATGCACGCGTAAGACTTTATTTTTAATAGACTTTCTTCCCGGAATTTAATTATCTCTACTGTCTAGCGGATTTGAAATTAAAAAGTTATTAAATCACTCACTTTTAAACGAACTTTTTTCAAAGACAATGGACTAGTTTAGTGATTTTTTTTATATTCGCATCTTATAAAATAGGTTTTTAGTGGTACAACTGTACAAATAAAATTTTTATAAAATTAATCCTCTAACCATAATCGGCTTTTGAAATTTAAATTTAATGGTTACATACGTCATAAGTGGTAAGTGACGTGTTTCAATAAGATTGGTAGAAAATTTGCGATGTTGTCGATATGCTTTAATATTAACCGAGAAACTTATCTCTCTCTCTTATTTATTATCATTAAAAAGAGATAAACATATCGATATTTTTGTTCTCTGATTGACGCTTTATTAAATAAGGAGTAAAACACTAAACAAAATATTCTGTCATTTTCGTTAGTTTAATTTGTTGTTTGGTTATGTTTGGTTTATGAAAGAAATTACTTCTATAATATTTTTGGTTCGAAAATAAAAATCCCTAACACCTTCTCTTGGTGTTATAGCGGTTCCTTCAAAAATAACCAATAGAAGTAATTGTTCTCTCGGGGAGCAACCCTTCTATCGGTACAGTGAAAGAACGAATTTCAAGAATACCGTTTTGGCATTTTCAATAGAACCACACCCACTTTCTATTGGCTGTTCTATTCTATCACCGTCAAGAATAGGGGTCTTGTTTGTTTATTACAGATAAACACGATTTTCTCTCCTGTCATATATCTTGTCAACTGGTACAATCAGTTAG
The DNA here is from genome assembly GCA_035357415.1 of Ophraella communa. Classification (NCBI taxonomy): domain Eukaryota; kingdom Metazoa; phylum Arthropoda; class Insecta; order Coleoptera; family Chrysomelidae; genus Ophraella; species Ophraella communa. The sequence goes on from CM068984.1 coordinate 12,437,228, forward strand.
TCACAGAACACGGTGTTTTGTGCCGCCAGTTCTTTGAGAATACTTGAAACGAACGTAGCTAAACTGTGACAACGTTGACTTTTAAACACACTTCATTATTGGTTATTAATTGGCGCTACGTTTAAAACTTACTAATTATTTATTGCTAAATTTTACGAAATGAGAAAAATTACTTGCAAAATGAATACCAATATCAGTAAGTAGGTATCTTATCTTAAATATATATTGCTATCATTTTGATTAATATGATCCTACTAAACTAGTCCATTAATGCGAAGTTCTAAAAATACCTTTATTTTCCTTAAAAACGTTTAACAAAGAATGCTAAAAAGAAATAAAAAACTTTAACTCTTCCGATCCTTTGACTTTTTTTTTATTGTATGGAAGTGAAGAAGTCGACATGCTTTAAATTAATTAAATTAATATGACCTGTGGCTTTTATGTGCTCTGCCATTTTTGAAGTGCCGTAAAAATCAAACTTCTTATATGTACCTACCATTCAACAATTTAAAAACAATTTAAGTAAACAATTTCAATTAAAGATACCATTTTGCCAGAGTTTCTTTCGCAAAACACCAAATTATGTTATTTATCTCATGTTTTTAACCAAGTAACAGGTTGGCTGAAAAGTCCCCGGTCTACCATAGTAAAACACGATATTTTGACAAAATTCATTTTTTTTATTCAACATAGTTGCCTTCAAGGGCGATACAACGATTATAGCGATCTTCCAACTTTTCGATACCATTTTTGTAGTACTCCTTCGGTTTGTCTTCAAAATAGGCTTCAGTTTCGGCGATTACCTCAGTATCAGAGCCAAATTTTTTTCCCGCGAGCATTCTCTTCAGGTCAGAGAAAAGGAAAAAGTCGCTGGGGGCTAGATCTGGAGAATACAGTGGGTGAGGAAGCAATTCGAAGCCCAATTCATGCAATTTTGCCATCGTTTTCGATGATTTGTGACACGGTGCATTGTCTTGATGAAACAACACTTTTTTCTTTTTCATATGGGGCCGTTTTTTCGCGATTTCGGTGTTCAATCGCTCCAATAATGCACAGTAATAGTTGCTGTTGATTGTTTTTCCCTTTTCCAAATAGTCGATGAACAATATACCGTGTGTATCCCAAAAAACTGAGGCCATAACTTTGCCAGCTGACTGTTGAGCCTTTCCACGATTTGGTGGCGGTTCACCGGCCGCAGTCCACTCAGCTGACTGTCGATTGGACTCAGGCGTGTAGTGATGGAGCCAAGTTTCATCCATAGTCACATATCGACGCAAAAGATCGGGTTTATTACGCTGCAAACACTGCTCAGAATCATCAATTCGTTGCTGTTTTTGGTCGATTGTGAGCACGCGCGGCACCCATTTCGCACAGAGCTTGCGCATACCCAAATATTCGTGAACGATATGTCCAACACGTTCCTTAGATATCTTTAGAGTGTCAGCTATCTCGATCATATTCACTTTACGGTCACTCAAAATCATTTTGTAGATTTTTTTGATATTTTCGTCGGTAACCACCTCTTTTGGGCGTCCACTGCGTTCACCGTCTTCGGTGCTCATTTCACCACGCTTGAATTTTGCGTACCAGTCAATGATTGTTGATTTTCCTGGCGCAGAGTCCGGAAACTCGTTATCAAGCCAAGCTTTTGCTTCAACTGTATTTTTTCCTTTCAAATAACAATATTTAATAAGCACACGAAATTCTTTTTTTTCCATCTTTTTGAAAATAACAAAAGTTGCTTCACTAAAAATGCAATATCTCACAAACTAATAGTCCGACAGCTGTAAAATTTTTACACGAATCTTTTGAAGGTTGATACTATCTAAAAATGAAATGGATTTAATTCTAGTGTCGTCATCTATAGGTCGGACCGGGGACTTTTCAGCCGACCTGTTATTGTTTACAAATCGTATGCCTTTTTTTCTGTGGTTGATTGCAGAGCTTAATAGTATAAAATTTATTGTACTAACCCTTACTTTTTGGAAGTCCATTTTACTTTCTTGGCTGCTTGTGCTACATCTTAACATGAAGCTTTCTTTTATTTAACCACAAATCAGAAATGAGTAAAAACTTAATACTTTAAGCTCCAATACTATTTCGAAAACCTGTGCCAACATATTGCTGAAATAGCTGTCTATAATTAGGTTAAATCGTGGGACATCAAATTGAGTGGAAACCTGTATCAACAGTTCATAAACTTTCTGTTGATAATTGGGTCCTTAGTAAAATAGAAACCTGCATCAACGATTGATAAATTTGCTATTAATAATGTAGTTAAAACTGTATATAATTGGGTTATTTATTGGGTAGAAACTTGGGCATAAAAAATTGGGTAGAAGCCTGATCCAGCAATTCATGAATTAAATGACTGTAATTGGGTAGAAACCTGCATTAACACTTTCTAAAATTGGGTCATTAATAGGGTAGAAACCTACAACTTTCTATAATTGGTATAATGGGCTTGAAACCTGGGCCAACTAGCTGTCTATTATATAGATTGGGTGCTTAACAATATGATTGCACATTATGCAATCATATTTCTGAGACTTTAGTGCCTACTATTTTGGAATCGGAGTACAGTAGGTAGTGAAATAATATTGAGCACTGCAGTTAAAAGATTCATAAATACTTCACGCAGAAGTCTAGAAAGTAGTGCCTTTTGAAGTTGGTCTGATATTAAGACGGACTAGATTTGCTTTCAAACAAAAATAAACATTATTTTAATATAAATTTTTAATATGAACAAAAAATTTAATACTTTATTTCAAATGTAAAAATTTTAATTATTATTTAGAGTGTCAACGATCATTTCAAATAAAATAATAGACTTACTGTTACAATATACAAAGAACGAATCGGAATTTCTTCAACTTACCTGAAACAAAATAAAAATTGTCAATTACATTTTAAAAAATATAGTATCAATGAGATTTTATCGATATACAATGCGGTCCATATGTATGGAATACATTCATCTTATGTTTATGTGCTATGTAAAAAAATCTGAAACACGTCGATTTTTTCACAAAGTACAAAATAATGCTAATAGTATTTGATAGATATCAATAATTTGAATTATTAACAATTCAGGTATATAAAAAATGTTAAATATGTCCTACACATACTGTTGAATAGAAATATTAAAATTTAAGCCAAAATTATTATGAAATTTGTTGTTATGTGTACGAACCTTCTAGCACTAATTTCATTTGTAAAACAAAAAATTTACTGTTTTTAACTTCATTGCCATCATTGATATTATAGTTCAAAAAGAAGGACATCAAAACGAATTTTCTGGTATAAGGGAAATCAAGCAATAAAGCTCTTTTAATAAAAAGTTCACACATTATTTATTCTCAAAATAAAAAAAAAACCAACAAACGTATTTCTGGGATCTTTCTTTTTCCTCAAAATTATGCCGCCACACCTTTTTACATCAAGCGTTTTTCAACGCTTCTCCATACTTGTACTTCGACTCGAATATTCTGTTTACCACTACATTCAGCATTCGTTGATCAAAGCCTTTTTGTGAAAGAGCAGTTACATAGTATGCTTTTCTTTTTGATGTAGTGCCTCCATAAAACGAAAAAAAAGAACGGTCGCTACTGTGTAGGAGAAGTCTCTAACGCGTCGGTTAAATTATTATATCAACGCTACGTTGAGTAATTAGACATAGGTACTTCGTTTATGAATTATTTAAAATATAACATTTATAATTATTTGATAATTTCATATTTTTTTATGTTTCAGTAGAAAGAATTCTCGTTAGATTCTCTGTGTCTCGTAAATTTACAAAATACAATAAAAATTGGAAAACTTTTAGACGCTTAAGAATAATATAAAAAAACTCTTCGTTTGACCGCCGCGCGCCGTTTCACTAACATTAGCATCGTCAGATTGACATTTAAGTTACATTTTGTTTGTTTGTAGCTAGGTAAAGTACGTTTCACAATAATTCGTTGACTTGGTACCTGCTCTTAACTGCTCTTAAGGGATTATTAATAAAAGGTGGTTAATATTTCTTCGAACATTTACAGAAAGGTATTATTTATTTTTGTCCAGGAAGATATATTTTGCATTTTTTATTTTTCAGATAAAATTTTAAATTATTATTACTGACAATCAATAGTAAATCATTAGTAAATGATTTTTGATTTTCTTAATCATCTTGGAAGAGAAAGTGGGAGTTTCGGGGTAATTTGTTTTTAAAATTCTCTCCTAGAATTTTAGTTTGTATACTAAACATTATACTCTGAAAGTAATCTTGTGTTTATAACTAAGTATGTGGCGTCCTTGGGCAAAAAAGTGCATTTATCGCCGGATGCGAAACAAATTGTGAAAAATGTGTTTGAAACATTGAATAATCGAGGTTATAGTGTAACCGATGCAGCAGAAGAAACATGTAAGTTAACCAAAACCCCAATATCCACAGTAAAAGATATTATCAATAAGCCAATAAGTAAACGAAAAAAACGAAGTGACGTTAATAATACCAAATGTGTTGATGAAATATAAAAGATATAATCCGACGAACGATATATGTCCTATACCAAGAACAAATGATACCAACCCTAGATTGTATAAAAAAACGGTTACTTAAAGACGACACGGGAATTATTTGTAGCCGTACAAGTTTGTGGAGAATTATTTCTCAAATGGGATTTAAATATTGTACCATTAATAAAAGACAAGTGATAATGGAGTCATATCGTTTACGAATGTGGCGTTGTCATTACTTACAAGCTATTCAAAAATATAGAAGTGAAAACCTTTCAATTATCTACCTCGACGAGACATGGTATGACACCCATGATACTCCAACGAAGGGTTTTGTTGATTCATCGGGAAATTGCAAAACAAAGGCTCCATCAAATAGAGGACAAAGAATTACAATAATACATGCCGGATCAGAAACAGGTTGGGTTCCAAACGCTTTATTGTTATCAGCAAAAAATATTAAAGACTCAAGTTTAGATTATCACGAAGATACGACAGCAGAACTTTTTGAAGATTGGTTTGAGAATTATTTATTGCCGAATATACCGGAAAAAGGATAATTATAATGGACAGTGCAACTTATCATAGCCGTCAATTAAATAAAGTACCAAATAGCAACAACAATAAATGGGAAATTCAAGAGTATTTGTTAAAAAATGACCTTTATTTTGAAGAATCGTACACAAAACGTGATCTCTTACAAGTTGTAGCAGCGTTCGGTATTGAAAAAGAATACGTTTGTGATACTATTGCTACAAATATGGGCCACACAGTGTTACGGCTTCCCCCATATTATTGCATGTTCAATCCTATAGAACACATGTGGCATCAGCTAAAATCCAAAGTTAGATCGGAAAACGTTTCACCCACATTAAACTCAAGTGTTATAGAGTTAATCAGAAATGTGACAAGTAATATTCCCATTAATAGCTAAAAAAATTCGATTCAGCATGTTATTAAGGTTGAAGGTACATATCGAAATGTTAATGTAACTGTAGCACCCTTAGTTATTAATTTAAATGAAGACGATAGTGATACTGTGATAAATTTCATAGAACGGGAAACGTTGCAGACGCTAAGCGAAGTGGTCGACCTGGAATTAGTGAAGACAAACAAGTCGAAATAGTTGCCGAATTGGTAGTCAACCCCATACAATCCACCTTAAATGTTGCACAAACTTGTGAAGTGTCTTCATCAACTGTAAAAAGAATTTTAAAGAAACAAAAATTTCATCCTTATAAAATGAAAATGCTCCATATGCTGACAGAAGATAATCCAGATCGCAGAATTGAATTCTGTGAGCAAATAAGAAACAAAATAGAACAGGATCCTTATTATCTTAAAACAATTTGCATTAGTGATGAGTGGTCTTTTTTTCTTAATGGTAAAGTTAATACCCAGAACGTAAGATACTGGAGTGACACAAATCCTCACCTTTTTTATGAAGGTCACACCCAGTTTCCTCAAAAATTGAATGTGTGGGCAGGAATTTTGGGAAACTACATTGTTGGGCCTATATTTTTAAACGTAAATTTAACTGGGGAAATTTACTTGGAATTACTCCAGAATGGTATTGAACCCCGAACCTTAGAGATTCTTGAGGATCATGCTGACGAGTTCCATGATATGGAAATAACTTTTCAGCAGGATGGTGAAAGCTTCCATCAATTTTTTAGTTTTCTGGATAAAATAAAGTTCAACAGTGTGTGAGTACCTATACAGGGTGTTTCTTAAGTAATCTAAAATATTATATGGGGCGCTTCGTTACTCAATTTTAAGACGAAAAGTTCATATAAACATGTGTGATAGGTGTTGTCGTTTATGAGATACAGGGTGTTGAATTTATTGTAATAAGTCAGTTCTGATTGTACGTGAAATTAATTTTTCCCGGTGACGCTACTGGTTTTTAGAAGTAATACGCAAAAACATGCTTATTCTAAGTGGCCTTTGAAATAATGTTGACAAGTGTCAAATTTGAAAACCAACGCAAAAATCGTACATTTTTATTTGATTGACTCTGTGTTTAGTTAATAACTATGCCAGTGTTTACTAATGTTGAAAAAGCTAATATGCATTTTTTGTACGGATTAGCGAATGGTAATGCCTTAGAAGCTAGACGTACGTATGCCCAGCGTTATCCAAATAATCGTTTACCATGTTCAGATACGTTTACCAAGTTACATATTCGTTTACAAGAAACTGGAACTTTTGCTAAATCGAAGAATATTATTGGACGACCCAGAACTGTGAGAAATCCCCAATTGGAAAACCAGATTCTTCAAATTATTGACCAACATCCAGAAACGAGTACAAGAAAAGTTGCAGATGAAGTAAATGTTAGTAACAAAACTGTTTGGAATATTCTAAAAGATAACTTATTGTATCCATATCACGTTCAACGTGTTCAACATTTGTTACCTACTGACTATCCATTACGCATACAGTATTGTCAATGGATTTTACGTGAAATCGCGAACAATCCGAATTTTGTGGCCAATATTCTATTTACGGATGAAGCCAACTTTTCTAGACATGGGATTATGAATTTTCATACTCACCACATATGGGCAGATGTAAATCCACATACCATAAGTGTACAACGATTTCAACAAACATTTTCGGTCAATGTTTGGCTTGGCATCATCGATGATTATTTAATTGGACCATTTTTCCTTCCTGTACGGTTAACCGGTGAGACATACCAACATTTTCTAGAAAATGAACTTCCACTTCTTTTGGAAGATGTACCTATTATTATTAGAAGGCGCATGTGGTTCATGCATGACGGAGCTTCTCCACATTTTTCAGTGATTGTACGCGAGTTTTTAAATAATGTTTTTCCAGGCCATTGGATCGGACGAGGATCTCCACACCCGTGGCCCCCTAGATCACCTGGACACAATCCTCTGGATTTTTGTGTGTGGGGATATTTGATATCGCTTGTTTACACAACACTGATATTAAACGTACAAGATCTTCAAAATCGTATCATAGACGGCTGTAATGTTATTCGTAACAATCCTGGTATCTTCGAACGTATTCGACAATCCATTAGACATCGAGCGGATTCTTGCATTTTAGCTGGAGGTGGACATTTTGAACATTTGCTCTGAAATGTATTATTTTTCTTTATGTTTAACACATGTTGCTTGTAATAAAATAATAAAAAAATATAAATCAGTAGCGTCACCAAGAAAAATTAATTTCACGTACAACACCCTGTATCTCATAAACGACAACACCTATCACACATGTTTATATGAACTTTTCGTCTTAAAATTGAGTAACGAAGCGCCCCATATAATATTTTAGAATATTTAAGAAACACCCATAAAAAGTTAAGGAGATTTACAGAATTTTTAAAGAAGAAACGAATTAAAAAGGATAATACAATAATAAAAAGAAACAAAAATAAAAGCATAGTCGTTGTACCTACAGACGTTTAGACAAGAGATTTGGTTCTATAGAAGTGAAGAAATATAAGGTGAAACAAGGAGATAAAGACAATAAAAAGGACACTGCGGTAGATAAGGTTAGTTTAGATAGTTAAGATAACATAGATAAGTTAGATAGGCAAATAGATAGGTTAGATAGGAATTAGTTAGGCAGAAGTTTAGATAGAATAAATTTTATTTGGCTGTTTATTAAAAATTTATATTTAAAAAAAAAATTATTTAAAAATAAATTTTGATAGAACCCTACCTTATTCGAAAAAAGTTTAAAATTAAAAGTCAATTTGTATAAATTAAATTAAGTAGGTGAGCATAATCATCTCAATACATTCCCTAGTTCACTTTCCCAAAATTTCAAATTTCTAATTCTAACGGTTCAAAAAATAAATGGAGAGGATTTTTTTGTACATACTGTTTGTACATTGAATAATTTCTCGGCGCTATGTCGCTTGGTTGTCCTATAATAGCTTTAATCTATTTATACTGTATCTCTTCCAATACAATAAATCAAACAATAAAATATATGTTGACCACCGACACAAATTCACTCATTCACGCCTATGCGGCACTAGAAATCGTCACGTTTAAATAACGAGCCCTTAAGCGACATCGAATAGCAAATTTATTGTACAGCGACTTCGCTCACCCTCGCCCTCATCTTGTCGCTGTCAGCCATATCTCAAGGGGTTTCATCCCCTCGGTTCGACCCGAAGTATACAATTTTACGTCTCCCCTTTTCATATTAGAGCAAACGGCTCGTATAAAGCTTAACGATCATTCGAACGATATAGATATAGAAAGAGACATATTGCCGTTCTTTTTTTTTTCTCTTCTATACGGCATCTAAATGATACGGGTTACTTTTTGAGGTTAATGCACTAACTTCAGTTTAGCACCGAGGGAGATATCATTTTTAGAAAAACTAATATTCTCCACTGTCACAAGTATCAATAAAAAGAGAGGTTAAACTACCTCTATTACGTCCTTTGGGATTATCAATAACTTTCAATAAAAATATTTTTTTTATCGAAATATATCAAGAAAATAAAACCCTACATGTTACACAACTATTACGAAAATATAATTATTTGCCATCATTTCTAACATAAAATGGCTGCTTTCGATAGTTTAAAGAACTTTTTATATTAGAAATATACCAGAAATAATAAAAAAATCTGCTATTAAGGCTGTTCCACCGTTTTTCCGTCGAGCGAAGTTGAGAGGTCCCTCATCTATCTCATAAAATATCTCTGTACGTAACAACTACAATATAACGTCAAATAGTTCTATCTTATTTCAACGCTGAATGAAATTGAACTTCATCTCGCACTTCTTGTGCAACACGGACTGGCCCCAAATGCTTCACTTTCGTGGGCAATCAACAACTTATGGGTCTTAATTTGATTCACTGACTTTTACTTTATACAATTTATTTTTCTTCTACCTAGCACATTTTATTGTTTACGTTTTTTTCAATTACTTCAACCTACTTTTTGTCCTCTTTACTATATCCTAAATACGGAATATCTGAGACCTGGAATGTAACAGTTGGAAGTGGTAAAGGGGCTTATAACACATGAAAAAAAAATACATTAACTATTTCAATTATGATCATTAACTTTTTAGGAGTGAAAAAGGGGCAAAAAATTGAAATATTGCTGTTTGCGGCTAAAATTGACGTCAAAATGAAAAGTGCCCAATAGAAAAGTTGTAGATCATGTAAAAATCTAAAACTTTTCTTTTAGTAATTTTCTCACATAACCTCAATTTTTCGAGGAAAATGGAAAAAAACGATTTTTCGTTTTTAATTTTTAATTTTCCAACGGATTCGTCAATCTTGATGAAACTTGGTGAAAACTTACCTTTTTATGTCCAAAATAACCTCGAATTTTCTCAACCTTGTAACATAATAATTTTCCGAGAAATTGGATTTTTCTGGAAAAATCTCTTTTTTTTCAAACGTAAAGTTTGGTCGGAAAATATTATTGGAAAAGATTTTCCTGGGGCTCATTTTTTTCGTTTTTACGTTTACTTTTACATGAAATAAAAAAATACACCTCTTATTTAAAAATGTGCTCAAAAATGAATAAAAAGCAAAAAATAAATTTTGCAACAGCTAAATTTGCAAGGTTTTTCATGGGATAAATCGATTTGTTCATAATTACAAGGCCCAAATACCCTTCCATCAGAACCCTTTAGCCCAATTTTCATCAAAATTTCAATTTTCTTTGACTTTTTGGAATAATTTGTTTATTTTTAATATAATAATCGTTCGGTTTTAAGTAATTCGTAATTGTAATAAAAAAATATATTGAAAAGACAATATTTTGTTTGTTACGAATGATCGTATATTTTGTATACTGAAATGTTGCAAGGTCAAAGAGAAAACAAAAGGCCTAGGCCCCTAGGCTAGTTAGAGTTGTCATGTCTACACTTTGTCACTTATGAAAGGTGGCTATAGGGTTCTGATGGAAGCGTATATTTGGGCCTGGTAATATCAACAAATCGATTTATCTCATGAAAAACCGTATAATATAAACAAATAAGCATACAACAATAGTAAAAACCATGAAATCCCCGATCGGATTATTAACTTCATTAATAGACTTGAGTGTTTATAATAATATTGCAAATGAACTAAAAATTCGACTAAATAATGAAATACATTTTCTTTTGTAATTTTTCCCGTAGAATGTAATGCAAGAGTCGGCTTTTGCATTTTTTAATTTGATAACAAAAATTTAACAATTATTGCAAATTTAGCTGTTGCAAAACCCATTTTTTGGTTTTTTTTTTCATTTTTGAGCACATTTTTAAATGAGAGGTGTATTTTTTTTATTTCATGTGAAAGTAGACGTAAAAACGAAAAAAATGAGCCCCAGGAAAATCTTTTCCAATAATATTTTCCGAGCAAGCTTTACAGTTGAAAAAAAAGAGATTTTTCCAGAAAAATCAAATTTCTCAGAAAATTATTATGTTACAAGTTTGAGAAAATTCGAGGTTATTTTCGACATAAAAAGGTAAGTTTTCACCAAGTTTCACCAACTTTGACGAATCCGTTGGAAAATTAAAAATTAAAAACGAAAAACCGTTTTTCTCCATTTTTCTCGAAAAATTGAGGTTATGTGAGAAAATTACCAAAAGAAAAGTTTTAGATTTTTACATGATCTACAACTTTTCTATTGGGCACTTTTCATTTTGACGTCAATTTTAGCCGCAAACAGCAATACCTCAGTTTTTTATACCTCTTTCACCCTTTTTCACCCCTAAAAAGTTTATGATCATAATTGAAATAGTTAATGTATTTTTTTTTCATGTGTTATAAGCCCCTTTACCACCTCCAACTGTTACATTCCAGGTATCAGAATTTCCTTCTAAAAGTACAGCACGCCTGGACTATTTGTGATTTTCCTAAAATAATTTCATTTTTCCCTATCTGAGCATGCTGATTTACCTCTTTTGGTTGATTTTAATTATTCATTTATTAAAATCTTGTAAGTTATCCATATCTCAAATGTGAGTTCAAAACACAAAAGGTTCAAAGGTAACTCAAAGTCTATCCTACAACTGTTTTATTAATTGTTGCAACTAGTTTCGGTCCTATAGGACCATCATCAGGCTGAAAGAATTACAAAAGAATAGAAAGGGGATCTTAAAAGTACAATATCAAGTTAAACATTCAATACACTTCCTTACAAATTGATTACACTAACAAACTGATAATACAGAGAATAGAAAAGGTTAAAATCACATTTGATTGTATGAATAGTTGTGAGATAGACTTTGAGTTTCCTTAGAACCTTTTTTTTATTCTTTTATTGTTAATTATTATTTTCCTTTTGTCTGTATTCTATTTAACTATTTAAAATATCAGAAAGCATATTTTTACTGGCATATTTGTAGTATTAATCCCTAATAAGTAGACAGAGACTGTTCCAACAGTAAAGGAATTTATTCTTAAACTTTTGTAGAAAACCAAACCAGTAAATCAAAATTCGTTCGCGAGATCTAAGCAAACAATTAAACAAAAAACATGTTTGCCATCAGATAAGTTACATGCAATATGGCATTCTTGTGGGCAACAAAGAACACAATATCAAAATCGTAAGCAATTTCTTGATATTATTGAAGTAAAGTGGGAAATGGTTGTTCTCACGCGACATATCATTTTATCACGAAAAATTAGGCAGGCGATGCTTTTATTCTAGCTCATTTGCAAAACGAAACCGCAGTTGCTTATCGTTAATTACAAAAGGACTATTTACATTCACGAGATTTTTATTTTTTAATTTTAGGCGAGGTTTATAAATTAAGTACGATATAATTTGAATTTCATAGACGTACGAAAATATATTTTAAGAGGGTATACCGTAAGGTACATTTTGTATTGAACGAATGAGTTGAAGCTATGCTAAAGAATATACGATTTAGGTCAGAGGTAACGGGATGTACTAATTTTAATAAACTTTGAATATTGTCACAAATAAATTACAATTAAATATATTTTTAAAAAATTAATCAAAGTCAAGATAGCAAGATATCGTTACAATTTTTATTAAATTCAAAGAAGCAAAATGGATATTATTTATTTGTATTACTCCTATATGTAGTGTTTGGGGAATTTTTCTAAGAAATTTTAAATGGCAAGTGGTCTACTGTAATCGGCTTAATACGATTACACCTATGTACAGATTATTCGATTATCGAGAGGGATTTTCCAAATAACCCAGTTTTCTTAGAAACATTATCGGGAATATTATTTTAAAAGAAAGTAGGTACATTAAATCAGTACTTAGTATTAGTTCTTTGTGTAAAGTTGTATCAAGTTGTATGGTTTTCATAATATTGTAAACAGTTGGAATATATTTAAAACAACTATACAAAATTCTCCAGAATGACATTATGCAAACTTTTGAAATATGTGGGTTTCAGATATACAAAACATAATAGAAAATCCCTCTTGATAGATAAACCGGAAATAGTTTTTTGAAGAAGAGACTATTTAAGAAGCATTCGAAATGCCAGAGAACAAAATTTGAAAATTTTCTACTTAGACGAAACATGGATAAATGCTGGATATACAGTTTCCAAATCTTAACAAGATGAAAACATTAAAAGCGGAAGGCAGGCATTTGTGGAAGGTTTGTCGTTAGGTTTGCAGCCACCATCTGGAAAAGGAAAAAGACTTATCATTGTCCATGTTGGAAGTTCTGAAGGTTTTGTTGATGGTGGATTATTAACTTTTATTTCAAAACGCACGGGGGACTATCACGAAGATATGAATAGGGATGTCTTCGAGGAATGGTTTGTTCAAATGTTGGATCTGATTCCAAAAGGGGCTGTTATTGTTATGGACAACGCAAGTTACCATTCACGGTTACGAAAAGCATTGCCCACAAGTCGTTGGCGTAAGGCAGAGCTTTTGGAGTGGCTTATTTCGAAAAATATTAAGTTTCCAAAAGATCCACTAAGGAAAGAACTTTACAGAATTGCAAAAATGAACAAGAATAAATGCAAAACCTACATTGTAGAAGAAATGGCTTCTTCTCGTGGTAAATCAGTTCTTCGACTTCCCCCTTATCATTGTGAACTTAATCCCATAGAATTAATATGGGCTCAGGTAAAGGAGGAAGTTGGAAAAAAAATACTACTTTTAAAATAAACGATGTTGTGAAATTGTTTGAGAGTGCTGTAAGTCATGTTAGTAAGGAAAATTGGACAAACTGTATCGAGCATGTTATCAAAGTAGAGGCAAATATGTGGAAAATTGATAAATTTTCCAAATGCTTGGTACCTTCACTAAAAGGTACCTTCACTATGAGCAGTTTGGAGTTTGGATCTTTTTAGAGTATTTAAGTCTTTGATATTCAAGGCGTTTGGTGCATTTCATCTGAAAAACGTGATTTGGCGGTTAGTACCTTAAAGATAACCGCTATCCACTTCTACTTCTTCGTGTACTATCAACATAGCTAGGCGCACTTTATTTACAGCTACACGGAAAAGTTCAGTGGAATTCATTGAGAACCATTCTCTTTGGTTTCTCAACCATGAAGTTCTCCTTTTACTCTGACAACGCCTTGAATTTTCCCCTCCACAATACTCTGCAGCAATGAATACTTTTAATTTGAATACTTATTATTACGTATTAAAACCTAGATAAATTGAATTTAATGAGTTTATTGCAATTTTGGTGTTTGATTTGACTTTTAACGATTAAGATATAATCACGGTATATTACTGAAGGATATTTTTTGTTCTTTAGTTTTTTAATACCGGTTCTAAAACTTTTCTGAACACGTAGAGTGCGGTATTTAGCATTCATACAGTTAGATACACAGTGAAAACCAATTATGGAATAAAATTAATTCAGCTCTTAGTTTACAGAATTATAAAAATGCTGTTTTTGTTCAAATACATAAATAAGTTAAAATTGTTAAGCATCATCGATGTAAAAAAGTAGATAGGCAATGTTTGAAAGAACTATTGTTTTGAAAGTCAATTATCCAGCAAAAATTAAGGTTATGGTAAAGTACCAAAAAGTTTAGGACTTTTATTTTAATTTTTGTAATGTGACCTATGATGGACTTACTTATTTGTGTCCTATGATGAAAGGCAGTAAACCAATTCGAAATTGGAGGCCTTCTTTAAAAAAGCTTATTTGAAGAGTGCTATCAAAAAGACTGGCATCCAACCTTACAATCCTCATATCTTTGGGGACTGAATGTTTGCGCCAGTTTGGAATTAGATATGCAAGAGGCATCTAAGTCTGGTCTTAACTTATTTTCATCCTTAGTTCTCGACATTTCGGTGAAGGAAATTTTACCTCCTCCTTACGCTGTAGCCAGAAGACGTGGAAAAAGGTTTTATAATTCAACGCCAGAAATAAAAGAACTTAAAGAGAAAGTTATCGTAAAGGAAATGAAGACGAGAAAACAACAAATCAGGGCAGTAAAACGAATTGTTATCAACAATAACTTTTCTGATAAAGACGAATCCGTTCTGGAGGAATTTCTGAAAACACGTAAATAATAGTTACACGATCAAGATACTAGTTGCCTTTACTGTAACGAATTTTACTCGAATTTACTTGCAAGAGAAACTTGGATTCGATGCCAAATATTTAATTAGTGGTGCCACAATGAATGCGCTGATGGTGTTACCCCGCGTAGCAAACTTTTTTACATGTGAACTTTGTATCTAATATGTTATTATATTAGTTTGTTCTACTTTGGTATATTAATGGACTAGTTTAGTGATTTTTTTTTATATTTGCATCTTATAAAATAGGTTCTTAGTGGTTCAACTGTGCAAATAAAATTTTTATAAAATTAATCCTCTAGCCATAATCGGCTTTTAAATTTAATGGTTACACACGTCATAAGTGGTAAGTGACGTGTTTCAATAAGATTGGTAGAAAATTTGCGATGTTGTCGATATGCTTTAATATTAACCGAGAAACGTATCTCTCTCTCTTATTTGTTGTCATTAAAAAGAGATAAACATACCGATATTTTTGTTCTCTGATTGACACTTTATCAAATAAGGAGTAAAACGCTAAACAAAATATTCTGTCATTTTCGTTAGTTTAATTTGTTGTTTGGTTGTGTTCGGTTTATGAAAGAAATTACTTCTATACTATTTTTGGTTCGAAAATAAAAATCCCTAACACCTTCTCTTGGTGTTATAGCGGTTCCTTCAAAAATAACCAATAGAAGTAATTGTTCTCTCGGGGAGCAACCTTTCTATCGGCACAGTGAGAGAACCAATTTCAAGAATACCGTTTTGGCATTTTCAATAGAACCACACCCACTTTCTATTGGCTGTTCTATTCTATCACCGTCAAGAATAGGGGTCTTGTTTGTTTATTACAGATAAACACGATTTTCTCTCCTGTCATATATCTTGTCAACTGGTACAATCAGTTAGTCACAGAACACGGTGTTTTGTGCCGCCAGTTCTTTGAGAATACTTGAAACAAACGTAGCTAAAATGTGACAACGTTGACTTTTAAACACACTTCATTATTGATTATTAGTTGGCGCTACGTTTAAAACTTACTAATTATTTATTGTTAAATTTTACGAAATGAGAAAAATTAATTGCAAAATGAATACCAATATAAGTAAGTAGGTATCTTATCCTAAATATATATTGCTATCATTTTGATTAATATGATCCTACTAAACTAGTCCATTGTTCATATATTTTGTTAAATAAAATTGTTTGAAAACAATTTTAATAATTTATTTTTGGGGGGTGCGACATGGGCACACATTTGCCAACATCGAACTAAATATATCTACTAAATAAATCAAATAAAGCAAAATGATAATTGATAAATGATCAAATGTATAATCTATTAATGTTATAATCAATGTAATACATTCAGAAATCTATGAAACTGATTTAAATATTACCTGAAACATTATTCAGAAAGCTAAAATCTAATAATCAGAGAAGTTACAATGTGAGGGTGTTAAGTGCAAACTCGTGCGTCGCATTGGTGTGGAACAATTCCCAGACCACACGGTTTGGCGCGATGCTCCAACGTTTGCCGAAACGCTGCCGGTGGAAATGCCTTATTACCAGAGTTCCAGGGTGTTGACTAGTGAGAGCAGAAATTAGAGCCTTTTATAAATTAGACAACTTTATCAAACGAAGCGTATGGATTCACAATCACAGCACTTAAATCAGGACCGTAATTCACATTCATATAGACAACGATATTTTCATTAAATGAGAAAACCAAATAAAAATTAGCATTTATGATACAATGACAGCTCTTTCGTTACAAGCAAAATATTAATGATGCAGTAATTAAGAATAATAGAAAACTCTTTGTTTGAAAGCAACTTCCAAGTTTATTTGAAAAATTATGGTTTTTTATTGTTCTTAATAAGATGGACTTCCAAAAAGTAAGGGTTAGTACAATAAATTTAGATGCAGTAATTGTTACGGACTCTAAATCAGTTCTTAACTGTCTTAGTAACACCGAATACGGAACTACGAATAGAATGGCAAGAACCTAGTTACTATCTAGATCCGTATGCGACATCGAGTAGCAGCGGCTGTGTTAAAAAGTATTGTCGATAATACAGATTCCTTAAATTTATATCTGGTGCCATCTATCTGTCAATAAGAAGTATTCTGCGATAAAATAGACTGCTACATTTCAACGAAACTAAAGTAAATATATATGTTTACAATTAAAAAATGATCATTTATTTATTTATTTTGCTTAAAATACAAGTCAAGTTTCAAAAGATTATTTCTCAAACACTTGAAAATATGAGGGCCATCAAATATGGGAATAATTTCTTGGTCATTGATCACAAAACCAAAATTTCTATTCTCTTCTTTTTTTTTTAAGTACTCCTCCTTCGTTTCACTCATTAGCAGTCTAATAGCTCCGACATTATTTTCACTTTGGTCACAAACTGTCGATACTACCTTCAAACCTGTACTTTGACATTTGCAGATTAGAACCTTCAGCAAATTTTTTAATGCCATGGATTTATGAGGTCCTTCACTAAATGTAAAAGCTAATGGTTGCTTCCACTGTTTATACAGTCCTTTCAGCATAAAAACGTTTGCATGATCTGCTAGTACAGGTTTTCTTTCTTTATAAATTATAATTTGATTTATTCACTTACCAGGTAAATTTAAAGTTGGAACTGCTGTTCTTATAAGACCTCTTTTGGTACCTAAAACTTTACAGTTACTAGAAAAATGTTCCTCACAAAATAAATATTTTTTATAAATGTCTTCAACTGAAATTTAAAAAATGTATCTTTAAAATCCACTCACTAAACACACTTGGTTCATTTTTTGGAAAACGATGCATTTTGCCTTCACGATTTGTACATGTAGGTACACAACATTTCCTTTTAGATAAGGGGGGTTGATAGTTTGAATCCATTTTAGGAACAGAATTATTTGGAAGCACAAAACCAAAGATCATATACACAAACAAAACTAAAAAAACTGAATACAAAACTCTTTTCCTGATTTTCAGAACTACTGTCTTTTCTTAATTTTCTTAAAACTGTTTCTCACCAAATACAGATTGATACAGATCTGTTAAATTAAAAAGTATTGTCGTTAATAGTATTAGTAGAGAGACCTCTTCCGAAAAATAGAACAATTAAAATGAGTAGACGCATCGATCAGCGCCATCCTATGGTTGTGTTAAAAATATGAATAAGTTTTGGCGGAAGTATATTTGCTTTCATTTCTAGTCGTAGTTCCGTATTCGGTGCTTAGTAATATAGCTGTCAATCACAAAATGCCTGAGCTGATTTGTGAAATTAAAGAAAAATTTTTTCACAAAAAACGTAATGTTTGTCTGGGTGAAAAGCCATATGGGTATCAAAGGAAATGAAATTGTGGATACGTCAACTAGAGATTCAACATCTTTTGGCAAAGAACAACATACCTCTACAAAAGCAGACCTAATAAAATTTTACAAAATCCAACACGATTTTCTCCTCATTTAAAAAGAACGACCTCCTCCACTGTGTTTCTTCCTTATAGACAAAAGCGCGAAATTACATACGAACTTCTTCAAACAACCCTCACTAACCCTTCCGGTCTCTATAAAAGACAAAAGATCTCGTTACCGCCTCATCGTCTTGAGCGTCAACATCTTATGTGTCGACGACGACGTCTCATCCCTTTCTGTGGGCACAGAATCGACAACAAAAAAAAATATTTTCCGGAACTCCAGAACTGTAAACTTCGACAGAGCAGTTTTCTTAATTTAATCAACCCTGAATTATGGTCGGTTTCTATAAAACGGGAGAAATATCGCAGGGGCGGATTCAGATTTATCATTCGAAATTGCCTTAATTGCTTACGAAGTTTTAATGTAATAACTTAAAGTGTTTTAATTCGTTATATATTTTTAGGAAATAGGGGAGGAATCGAAATACATTAGGTAATAGAAAATAACCAACAAAATACTTACGAAACAAGACAAAAAAGAAAATATAAACACTATAATTTAGACTTAATAATAAACAGTGCGGTCCATATGTATGGAATAAATTCATTTGTAGCGTTATTATGTACTATATGAAAAAAACCTGAAACAGGTCGATTTTTATTCTTAAATTGACAATTTACAGTATAAAAATATTATCCCCCTCGAAAATTTTAAATTACAAAGGGGGTCGTGTGGCACCTCGTTGGAAAGGGATTTTAGTCCTCTGTTCAGCAATATAAAGTTTTTTAAGTTTGGTGCAATCATAACTGAGAAAATTGATTTTTAAGATGTAAAATTTTGATAATGTCTCTAACACAAAACTTTACGTAGAATGAAGATAATGTCACATAATGATTAGAATGTGTTTTTCAATGTATTTGACACTTAAATTAAATGTTCAAAATGACCTCCATTCACTTCGGTCTACGAGTAGGTTCTTCCTGTTAATTTGCAAATCGATAGAGATGGTTGCAAGTATCGACGAAGTCGGTCGCCATCACGTTTTCTATTGGAATGTAATTCAATGTCCGTTGGGGCATATAGCCCGGGAAGTAGTTGTTTTTTTGATAGAAAACGGTCAAGCTTGGTATAGAAACTGTTAAGTTTCCTTACCCTGGGTGCAGGTGGAAACAATTTTCCACTTTTTCAGTTTTTTATTTAATATTTAATTAAAATATGTCAAATACGTACGGCAAAAGTAACTCTCCAGCACCCACGAGTCGGTATTGTTTATGTTGGCGGATGCCGTATTAAATTGAATGAACATGTAAACGTTTTTTGTTGTAAAGTTTAATTGTACAAACGGTGTGTAGTTAACATGCATTTGGAAAGTTACTACATGCGTTTGCCAATAAAGCGTCCGAACATATGTACTCATACTCATACTCATACTCATACATCAGCGATTCACAACAATGCCCTCCGGATGTAATATTATTCAGCATCAATTGGCGAGCATATCCGTTTTATGACTACGAGGAAACACTAGTCGACTAGACAAAAGCTGTAACCATTTTCGGAGCGAATCGCGGTTGTATAATATGATGCCGGTTTATCAGTGTCCATGTATGCGTATGTGTATTTGCAAATTCATTTATTTACTGCACTGCACAAGTTAATGCGGCCATAATGACGTATACAAACAACCAACATTCTGATTAATGGTGGGATTTGCGTTATGAAATTTCAAATTATATACACATTTTTTTTATTGAAGTCATAAATTTAGCTTGCCGATGAAAAAGTGATATAAACTTTCACTATTTATTTGCTAATTCTAGCGAAACGGCCGTCATTGTATTTAAAAACTTATTTTTTGAATAAATAGTGAAAGTTTAATTCAACCTGTTAGTTATTTACTGTTCTTAAAAAAATAGTAAGTAGGCAATACAATAATATTAAGTAAGGTGAAGTGGGGTATATGTAATAATGGGGTAATTGCGATAGTTGGTTTAAAAACCACCATTTAAATAAATTTTCTTATGCCATCTATTAGACAAAGCTCGAAGTATACTAGTCTAATGAGCCGCCACTAGAAACTATTGAAATTTAAACTTCCCTTTCAGTTAGGCTACAGCTATGCGAGAAGTGCGTTTCACTTGTGTTTATTTTTTTTACACATTTACCCCGTTATAGAAACAATATATTATTTTTCTGGTTGGTAATAATAATTTAATTTTTATTTTCTAGTAGGTCTAAGTAGATGTGGGAAAACAAATAGTATAGGTTATAACACATTTACCCCTTAAATTTTCCTTGTTGGGGTAAATGTATTATTACAGACTGGGTAAAATGTGTTATAGTTTATCACATTTACCTCGTTTGTATTACTTACTGGATTATTTAAACAGTTAATTTAAAAAGTTTTAAGTAGAGCAAGTTTTACAAGATTTATTTGTTATAGGCATCATGGTTAGTTCCTATATACAAAAGAAAAACTTCAAATGAAGGAAAGTATTCGGCAGCTGATCTTAAAACTGCAATGTCTCTTTTTATCGGGTAGACAATCAATTTATTATTATTGATACTGTATTTCAACAAAATATTATGAAAGTACTCCCTAACCCTATCGTTGACAGACGTGGTATGTACGAATTTCCAGTTTCCTTTGAAAACTTTCATATTCAACATTAATTTTATGTTTTATTTAAAATAAGAATTAGATTTTTATTTCCGGTGTTGCATTGTTTTTTAAAAGTTTTATTGTTATTTTTTATTAATAATAAATTATGAAAAAATCACAGAAGAAAGCTTAAGTTGAATTTTTATACAATTACACCAGACTATGATATATACTGTTTACTACTGAAATATAAAATTTCGTTACATTTGCCCCAGACCCTGGGGTAAATGTGATATATTGATATGATTTTAAAAAATATTGCCTAACGTTAAAAATAATAAGCTTCGTTAAAATTTTTCATACACAATAAATACAAAACCCTTTAAAGAGTATATGGTTTTTGTCTTAAATTTTTAAAAACCTTCTTTGCAGCTTTGTGTTGTTGAAAAGTTGAACTAATCAAAAAGTATGTCGCATTTACCCCACTTCACCTTATTTAAATTTTTTTTTTGTTTTTTTTAATTTTTTTTTAAATGAATGCTTAATACTTTAAGAATGTCAAGTGGATCGGAGTAAAATTGACCAAGTTACGAATATTTTTATTCCTGTCGGATTTTAATCCCTACTCGACCCGAGCGCTCTATTGTTGCCTGTCAGATGTTTAGCTCTCTACTATACTTTTTCTTTCCCCCCAGTTCTATTTATAGAAATTCCGACTTAAGTACAAACGTCCTTATGCCTGTACTGTATATTTTGTATACTATATACTATATATCAGAGCAAAGATGCTTCACGCAGAACAACAATGAGAGCTTGAACCAACTTATTTGGAAAATCTCACCAAAGCACTTGAGTGGAACCTCTGTCATCGTTGAAATTGCAGCTTATGTGGCAGCCAGTGTCTTCAATGAAGGTTCTTTTGCTTTACTAACCTTCCTGGAAGGCATGGGAATTAGTAGTGGACCAAGTGCTCATGACTGGGCGCGATCAACTGACTCCATACGTATAAGCCGAGTCGATCAGGAAGCTTAGAGACAAACCAAAGAAGGCAGGATTCTTCGTAGACAGGCGCAAAAAGATGCTTTAGACATTTTGGATGATATCAACATCCTTTATGGACCTGGCATTGATGATTTAGTGTGAGGTAAGCCGATAAAATTTGCTTATAAACGTTTTATACAAGATTTTTTAGTGTTCAAAACTTTAAAGCGTTTTTCCCACAACTCACTTTTTTAAAGTCGGTGGACATTATAACTACTGCACCGATCGTTTTGAAATTTTGAACACTATTTCTGTCCATCATTTAAGAGGCCCTGACGAAAAGTTTTTTTCAAATTTGTTGATAATTGTTATTTTATTTTTTTCTTCAAAGTCCTCCAAAAAAGTGAAAAATTTAAATTTTAAAAAACCCCCACGTCACCTCCTGGGGAAAACTGTTATCTAACGAATGAACTTTGATTTTTTGATTTCAGATGATCCAACACCAAGTTATGATGTCCACCGCAACTCTCCTTTTTTTCGAGGCACTTCGGAATACTTGCTGTCATTACCGTATTTGTTAATATTTTTTTGTGAAAATTTGACAGAACATTCTTCAAATGTGATACTTCAATGCATCATTGGATTTAATAAAGAAATTTCAACTGATTCCTCACAAAAAATTCATAAAAACATGCCTTTTTTTCAACGAATGAACTTTACCCCTCCCCCTTAATTAAAGTATAAAAGCGCATTTAGAACAAACTTATTGCCAATTCATTTCAAGTCTACAACTTAGCACTAAAATAAGTCGTAGATTAATAACGACTTAATTAAAATGTAATGATACTTGTAATGTCGGTAAGATAAGAGCTACGAAGAAAGATCACAAGATAATGCCATCAAATCGATGTTACGTAGCACAACTTTAATCTCATAAGATGAGTGCGGAACAATCTGGGAAACAGTTACCTCTGTAAACCTATTCGTGATTTGTCATCCCTTATTAAGGTTTATCCCTTTTCCTTACTATCTAGACAAGGGTTCATTCCCGTACGGATGATGTAGTGACAGGAGATAAGGAAAATTTGAATTGAAACGTGCTTATGATTTAAGCTAATGCTACCATGAACGTAACCCAATATATCATTTTAAGGATTCACTCATTTTTTTTTATTTTAAAGGGATGCTGAACCTGTTTGACGAGCATGTGTTGCAAGAGGTTGGAAGTATTCCTGAACTCTGCATAAAACAATTTAAGATGTTTTTCTTGGGTATCAGTCAAAATGTATATTTATTTATATTAAAATTGGCATCACAACGTTTCGGCCATGGGCCATCATCAGGTATATAAAGACAAAACTAAAAAATTCTTAATTAAAACACATGCAGAATACCATTCTTTCAAAAAACTTACAAAATCACCCACTAAGTATACATCTAAAATTATATTAGTTTAAAATATTTGTGGAATAAAATTGTAAAAACATACAAAACAGTAAAAAAGTAAAAAAATAAAAAAATAAAAAATGTAAAACTTTCACATAGGCGGGTAATAAATATTTTATATAAATTCAGATCGAAATCCAGATAGGTAGACCATACAAATTACTTAATTGAAGGAAAATAAGTGGGCGATAAACACTCCAAATCAGTGTGGCTGTTAACACTATGTAAATCTCTCTTTATTTCGACAATTTCCAGAAAAATTGATTGTACTAACCCTTACCTTTTGGAAGTCCATCTTATTAAGAATAATTAAAAACTCTTCGTTTCAACAAAACTTCCAATATTTATTTAAAAAATTTCTTTTTTAACCTTAATGACAGCCGTTTCGCTAGACTTAGCATCGTCAGATTGACATATTGAAGTTACATTTTGTTTGTTTGTAGTTAGGTACCTGATGTTTATTAGGTTAAAAAAGCAATTTTTTAAATAAATATTGGAAGTTTTGTTGAAACGAAAAGTTTTTAATTGTTCTTAATTTCCAGAAAGTTTCGTTTGGTTAAATCACTTTCCTTAAAGACATTTTTAACATTATCGAAATCAAAATAGTGGAAATTATTGAGGGAATGTTTGGATAAGGCAGTTGCATTTTCGTTTTTTGTCGATTTTTGGTTTAAGATTGGTACAAACCTTTTATTTAGATTGTTGATAGATTCATGTGCAATATTTATATTATACTTTTTAAGAAATTTAGAAATATTTTCATATACACCTTGTTCATAAGGAAGTGTTGTATAATGTTTGGGTTGGTTTATTTTGGATGACCTTGAGCTATTATAGTAATTCACATCCAATTATTTACTTTTCATAGGTTGTTTTAGTTTTTAAGATCCAATTGGAAACCCAAGTATTTTTTTATTATCTTCTAGATTTCAAATGTTTTTGTACAGTTGTTAATATTTTGATAAAACAGTGAAACCATTTGTTAAACTGTTGTTTAGTCTGTATTCTAAAAAAAATCTAAAAATAAATTAAAATTCTCTAGATGAATTCTCTTAAATAAAGAACAATAAAAATTTGAAAAATCTAATTTGCAAAATAGGAAAAAGAACCTTAATACTACACATATGTCCAAAAGTTAGGAATAATGGAATATTTCATCTTTTTATTAATTTTTATAAATAATTTTTTTGATATAAGTAAACATCCTTTTGCTACAACTCTAACCAATACTATGTAAATAAATCTCGAGGACAGATAAACAGGCATGTTCAATGAAAATAAATTTTTAGATAAAGGTTTAAAATATTGCATACCACCTAAATTTACTAATAATATAAAAGAAATTTTAGCCACTGATTCTGAAATAGCTTTGAGAACAAATTCAAATAATTTTATTTATGAAAAAATGCAAATAGCAAATCTTATTAGTGACATAAAACCAAATAAATTTAAAAGTCAAAGTCAAATTATTAAAAATGACATTTTAGCTTTAAAATCAATCAAAAATAAAGTGGATCAAAATAACCTAGTCATTACAAAATCAGATAAAGGTAACTCAACAGTAATTTTAAAAAAAGAAGATTATAAATCTAAAGTGAATGATTTCATAATGTCAAGTAATGTCAAAATTCTAAAGAACGATCCCACTCAAAAATTTTCTAACCAAATAAGAGAACATGTAAATGATTCAAATTATCTATTAAATGACTATGATAAAAAATATCTAGTAAATAAAAATCCTCAATGTCCAGAGTTATATGGAACTATTAAATTACATAAAGAGTCAAAACCAATTAGACCAGTAGTTTCGTATGTTAACACTCCTAATACTAAGGTAGCTAAAAAATTAAATACTATTCTAAATAATTATGGTTACACATCTAAATATTCAGTACAAAATTCATTAGATTTGATAAATAAATTAAATAAATGTAAATTACAAAATAATACTAAATTAGTATCATTTGATGTAACTAATATGTTCTCTAAAATTCCTCCTAAAGAATGTATAGTTCTAGTTAAAAAGATATTAGATGAAAGAAATATCCATCCAGGAATAATATCAGATATAATTGACTTATTTAATGTATGCATTAGTCAAAATTATTTTAATTTTGATAACAAAGTATATATTCAAAATGAGGGTCTTCCAATGGGAAGTCCCATTTCTCCAATTTTAGCAAATATTTTTATGGATAATTTAGAAAATAAAATCTTTAATTCTAGTTATAAAAACAATATTGTATTTTGGTATAGATATGTTGATGTGTGTTAGCAGGATTTGTAGGTAGCGAACGACAATTAGATATATTTTTTTTTAATTATATTAATACCTTGCATCCTAAAATTAATTTTACTTTAGAAGTTGAAGAAAATAATTCAATTAATTTTCTAGATTTAAAAATTGAAAAAGTTAATAATTTACTAAATTATTCAATATACAGAAAACCAACACAAACAGATGTAACCATACCATATAATTCAAATCATCCTATAACACATAAATTAGCAGCTTATAATTCTATGATACATAGGGCATTTTCAATTCCAATGGACAAAATTAACTTTGATAAAGAAATTTATATCATAAAACAAATAGCTACATCTAATGGCTACCCAATTCATTTGATAAATACATTAATTAATAAAAAAAGAACAGAAAGTGGCACTACAACTAATATTTCCTAAACAAACTAAAGAAATTAAAAGTTATAAAAATATTACATATTGTGGAAGTATTTCCAATAAAATATCAAAAATAATATCTTCGGCAACATAAGCAATAATATCATTTAAAACACAAAATAATGTTGGTACAAAATTGTTAAATGTAAAAACAAAATTACCTAAATTAAAAAAATCTGGTGTTTACAAAATTAATTGTCCAAAGTGTAATGCTGTATATATAGGTCAAACACAAAGAAATTTTGAAGTAAGATTTAACGAACATTTAAGAGCATATAGATTAAAACAACCAGATAAGTCAAATTATGCAAAACACCTACTTGAACATCCAACCTCACTTTTAAATAAATAAATAAAATAAAATAAATAAATAATTTATTGCTCTCTAGTATAACATGTTACATGAGCAAGAGGAGTAGATTAGATTACATATGTTAGAGTAAGGGTATCTCAAAAAAAAAAAATAAAATAAACATAACAGAAAATAAAGATTCGGACTGGTTGAGATGCAATCAGTCATTCATTTATTATGAATGCTCTAAGTTTCATTGCTTCGCTTATAAACCTGTGAAGCTTTTGCATTATCCTAACGTCGTTTGAAGTTAATAAGACGTCAAGGTCATCTGAATATCTCTCAAATTTTACCAACGAGCCTCGTAAACCACTATACATCGGACAAGTCAGGATGATGTGCTCAAGGGATTCAGGTGTTTGTTGGTTACAAATTGTGCATATTGATTTTGTTTTAATCAGGTACGAGTTATTATTTACATATATGTACAGAGTTTCGGCATTAGTAGTGCGCAATTGTGCAACTAATCTTTTAATATAGAGGGGGATTGTCTGATTTAAATAATTATTTAATGTAAACGGTGAGTATTCTTTTAGAAGAAATTTATATTGGGGATGGTAAGTACTGAGCAAAATTTTGTTTATATCTTCTTCATAGCTAAGATTCAGATATCTAGACAGAATTTGCTCTTTATTATTTAAATCAATATTGGTAGTATTTAGATCAATCTGGCAGTATTTTTGTAAGCAGGTTTGTAGTTGGTGTATCCAATTGTATTTTAAATTAACATTAGCATCTTTATATAAATTAATTAAACGCAAAAGTGCTTTATAGGTGTACCTGGTGTTTTCATGTCTTGCTATTCTGCTCAAAAGTTCCAGCGCTTGCTTTATAATAAAATAACCTAATTTACAGATATTAACTTCTGTTAACCTCACTTTTACACATCAATGACATCCAAATACTACACATTTGTAATAAAAAACAAAATTTAGATTTCCTTGAAGAACTTGAAATAGAAAGACATCTAGCAGATCCACAATTTAAAGTTGTTAATGAACAAATAAATCTGGGAAGTTCTCCACTTTTAAAGTGTTTGCTTTGATTGAGTCTTCATTTTATACATAGATAAGACGTAATTGTAACACAAATATATTAAGTTATTGTAAAGATCAGCATGATATAGTTTTTTCCTGGTTTTTCTATATCATTGCACAGTTATACTGATCTTAGAGGGAAATACATCCAGGATAATCCCTTAGGGCTAATAACATCTAGGCTTTAATATTGTTATGTCTTATTACTTCCATACTTGGTCTAGCCTTAATACTACCTAAACATCAGGTACCTAGCTACAAACAAACAAAATGTAACTTAAATGTCAATCTGAAGATGCTTCATAGCGAAACAGCTGTCATTGAGCCTTTAAAAAAGCAATTTTTTAATAAATATTGGAAGTTTTGTTAAAACGAAGAGTTTTTTATTATCCTTAATAAGATGGACTTCCAAAAAGTAAGGGTTAGTACAATCAATTTAATTCAACGACGTTCATATCAGGGGAATTTGATGGCCATCTTAATGTGGATATTCCTTCTTCTTCCAAATTGTACTGCAGCTGTTTGATGTGGAGGTGCATTGTCATGCATAAACACAAATCCATCACCTACCGCCCCCCGGAATAGACGCACAGCAGGATTTAAAACTTCCTCGATGTACACAGCACCAGTGATTCTTCTCTCCAAAACCAGGAGAGGCGTCCGTGTACCCCTCATAATACCACTCCAAATCATAATACTCCCACCTTCAAATGGAACACGTGGTTGGGCTGTTTCTAATCGGGCTTGTCGTCCTGGGGCCTTCCAAACTAGCGTTCTTCGCGAATCAGAAACCAAGCCAATTCTTAATTCATCGGAGAACATCACGTAATTCCAGTTAGGACTATGGTTTAACATTTCTTGAGCCCATTGCAACCTTACAATTTTTTGTTGATAGGTTAGTTTGGGAACACGTAGAGGTCTTCTGCGATACAAATTTACCGCATTTAATCTTCGTGTAATTGTTTGTCTTGAGATATTCAGTCCTTCAAGTCTACCAATTTCTCTGGATATGCCGCTTGTAGATTCCTGTCGATTTCTTCGAGCTATCAATGTTATCTGCCCGTCTTGTGCTGCTGTTGTACATCGACTTCTGCCACTTCTGGGACGATCCTTTACATCGTTTGTATCTTGGATTTTTTTTTTAATTTTTGATACAGCACCCTGAGTAACACCAACAATATTCGTGATATCACTTTGAATAAATTTCTGTTGTAATTAGCAATTACTCTAGACCTCTTAAAATATGATGTCATGTCTGGGCATTTTTAAACAACTCAAATGAAATTTAAACAAGAATTGGAATAATGTGAAAGCACCCAAATCAATTAAATATGACCAAATTAATAGAAAAACGAATCAAATTTAGTATTATTTTTATTTAAAAACACTTTAAAATAAATATCAAGAAGAATTTTTAACAAATCATAGGCGTAGATATATTATTTTTAAATATTAAAAACTTTTGGACATATATGTGTATATATTTTATATAACAGAGAACACAAAATAAACAGCAGTTTTCCTTATTCTCTTTAATATACAGATTTGCCGTTTCTGTAATATTATTAGTAACTTTGGTATTGCAAATTCATCACAATGTATATTCAGTTATTAATAGAATCTTCTATTCAATACGAGTTTAACAATATATAATACTTGTGATTTTATATATTCTAGAAGGTCTTAAATACATAAAACAGTGCGAAATATGTAGATTTGAGTAAATCTAAATGTTTAAATGTAGACTGCTGTCATTTTATTGACATTTGTTCACCATTAAAATAACTAAAACTGGTTTGATGTGGTTTGAAAAGTTCTGTGAGATAATTTGCTTCTCTAAAATGGATCTCAACGAAAAATAACGAAGTACTATTCTAATGATGAGAGGGTACGAGAAAATATATTTATTACTATTATTACAAATAGATATGTGATGAATAATCAGCCTGCTTTAAAACTAAATAATTTGCTAACTGTCTTTAGAATAATTTCTATTTAAAATAATAGTCTCGTGTTCAGACAAAAAAAAGTATAAAACTAATAAAACACTTGCATTGTAACCAAACTTAACACAAGTAGTTGTAAACCTGTTCAAGTATTTTAATTACATTAATTTTTCAGAAACATAAACAATGTTCACTGATGAGCAATAATAACCAAAAATGAATTTCGCTTTCAAAGAACCAGCACTGAAACAACGCTACAAAAAACAATATTTTGACAAACATCCCTTAAGGCAATCACCTGAAGCAGCCAAATAAAAAGAAGCCGTAAAGGTGAAAAGAGACGCCCGGCGTCGGTACGAGGAGTTGAAGCGAGGGATGTTCTTCACGCACCCTCAAGCGAAGAAACTAAACCATTTCGAGTTAGGGGACCATGAGCGTAACTGATTATATTTAATGTAGTGTAAAGCAAATAATACGAATCCTTACTCTGGTACATTAAATTAAGTTTCGATTTCTTACAAAAATCTAATTTATTTAATTAATTTTCGATTTATGCACTCTGAATAATACACGGGATTTTAACAACCAATAACAGGACGAGCCACTTTATGTTACCGCTTTATTTTAATAACGTATTCTCGCAAGTTGGGGGTGAAATAATTAAATAATTTTTAATTGAATTATTGTCAGTAGCCCTTGAATGTCTTTGTTCGTGTGAGCGGTACGTCTATGACGACGTACGACGAGCGAACAAGACGGGGTAAGATAATAGGGGTTGTAAAGGAGGCTTCGCAGGCAAACAGCGATGGGAAACAGGAGTTGTCTTGTGCACCCGCGAGCGCGACTAAATGTAATTAAAACGCCACCACTCTGTCGTGGCTTCCTCTATTAATCCAGTGAGTATAGTAAATTGCATTTAAATTTTGAATTTAGTTTTAATGCACGTTTCTTTGAATATGGTTCATTCTTGAGTACTCGGTAAATGCACTTACAAACAAGAAGTGTAACTTTGAACAATGACGTATTAATTAGTTGAAAAGAAAGCAGGGAATAATACTTAACAAATCTTAAACATATTCTATTCATTTACTATATTAAGAAAACTGAGACACTAGATATTAGGCAATTGTATAGTATCCAGTTAGGATACCAACAATATAAAAATGTATTAGATATTATTACTCCAAATCATCTATATTCGACGAGATCGAAACATCTGCATCGTACCCCATGTACCAACAAAACAATGGGGCAAAGAAATCATTGTTATTTGGGTCCCAAACTTTTTAATTATTTACCACAAAATATACCTAAAGGATGAACTCATAACGTTTATAAAACAAAGTAAGCAATCTGTATCTGTAATTCTGGAAGGGTGGGTCGCCCCACTGCACTTAGGCCACATTTGGCCCATTGTGCTTCCTTTTGAGATTGAGTCTAACCTATAGGCTCGTCAACCATCCTACCTGTTTAAAGTAGGTGATAACGTCGCCTGTAGGCAGCTCCTTCAAGTTGGCATGTGTTAGCCAGTTCTCGCCGAATACAGAAAGTCTTATTTGAGTGAGTGCAGGACAATCACAGAGGACGTGCTCAACTGTCTCATCCTCTTGTTCACATCCTATACATAGTGGGCTGTCAGATAAACCCAACCTGTTCAGATGTTTTCGTAAATGACAATGGCCAGTAAGTATATCTGTGACCAACCGCAGGTCCTTTCTGGTCATGGCCACGTATTTCTTGGCTGCTTTGCTATTCGAATAGTTCAGAAGTTCCTGGGATAGTATGCAACCTTTTTCTTCGTCCCATCTTCCCCTGAATTTGTCAAGGGAGCGTTCCTTTACTAGGTCAACCACCGCTGATGCTGGCAAGCTGACAAGACTACCGGGTCCCAAGAGCCTTTGGGAGACAGCTTTTCTAGCCAACGAGTCAGCAATGCGGTTGCCTTTTGAAATTCCATGACCTTTTATCCAGCCTAGAGTAACCACATTATTGTTGCAGGCTTCCGTAAGGGCCATGTGACATTCTAATACTAGACCTGATGTGATCCGTGGCCTATTCAGGGCTAATAGTACTTGTCTGCTAAGGATACGGATGTTTTTGCCAGTGATTTTTCTTTTGGTAATCTCTTTTGCGGCTATGGAAACGGCAGTTAGCTCTGTCTAAGTAAGCCAATCGATATACATAAAATTATAGAGGGCTAAAAAAAATTCGGTATCCTCTCCTTGGATTTTGAGCAGTCTTTTACCCCCATTTGCTTAAATAACGTTCAGCAGACTAAACATTTTTGAAGAAAATTTTTTATTTGTCTTATGGTTTTTGATAGTTATTTTTATTTATACTGAAATTTTTTTAAATTGTTTTTGTTGATTTTATATTTGAATTTTTAACTATAACTATTTACATACATTTTACTTTTTTATTATCACGTACAAGTTGTTAGTGGTCTCGATTGCTAACAATTTCAGTGATTATTAGTTTATTTACGTATTTTTATGTATTTTTCTCTTTGTATTAAATTTCCAGTAAATAAACATTATTATTATTATTATAAATGTAGTCGTTGGGGCCAGATCTGGAGTATACGTTGGAGGGGGCAGCATTCGAAAACCTAATTCCTTCATTTTGGCCATCGTTCTTGACCATGAACTTGAAACAACCCTTTTTCTTTATCAAATAAGGCCTTCAAACATTCTAACAAGTCCATGTAATAGCCGCTATGTTTCAAATGAATACAATTCCCTAAATACAGAGGCCATTACGTTCCCAGTCGATTTTTGAATCTTTGAATTATTGGAAAGGTTTTTATCCTTGGAAGTCCACTGACTTGCGGTTTTACTCTGGAGTGAAATGCAGCCAATGGTTAGTCTAGTATGAGTAAGTCAAGTAGTCATTACTAGTCGTTGATGCTGGGATGCATAAAGTACAAATAATTAACGAAGAAGTGGGCATACAATAAATAGTAAAATAAAGTATTGCTTTACTATATGAGCATACTACTAGTACATTCATAACAATATTAATCTAATTAAGTTCTTTTTTATCTTGTTAAATTAAATATTTGGTTTTGGTACAACAAGTTTCTATTCACTGCTCTTTGACAAACAATCTACCAAACATGGTCGGTTAAAAAACAAATAGTACAACTTGTCATTTCAGTGTTGTCGCCTGAAATTGTTCTGTATGGTGACTTAAAAGCCAAATGTAAATAGTTACCACAATTAGTCCTTTCTTAACACTATGCTAGAGCATTCTTTGTATACACAGTGGATGATATGTTTACATAGTTTACAAGTTTTTGTTTGTATTAGTAGGTTTTTGGATGGTTTATATTTACAACTAGATCCACTAGTTAGAGTTATAATCTCATTTTCAGTTTGAAAGTTAAACTGAAAATCTGATTGAATACAACCAATAAAACCAACATTATACTGAAAACAGATCCCATGGGCTGTTTTCACTCAATCATGTAGCTATGGATACCTACATTTGGTTTCATTTTGATTTTGACATTTCAAATATTCAATATTTCAAAATGTCACGATTTGGTTGTAATACTGATGAGAATATTAATAAAATTATCGAATCAAATATACCAAAGAATAATGTTTACAGAAAAACTTTGTATGGAAAGCGTTTATGGACTTGCAATGTCTGGATCTTCATTAAATTTTTCTAGTTGTTCCTTTGTTAATTGCACATTTAAATAAATTGTTTCTGCTCTGCAATTATCAATGTCCTTGGGATATTACTACTGAAAACTGTTTACTATATTTATAAACTTTTTATATTCCCTATACCTAAACTGTGCAATATTTTTTAATTATTCTTTAGGTTTCATGTAATTTTATGTTTTCTAATGAATGATTTAGATTTAGTTTCTATATTCTAAATTAGGATTTAGATTATTTTTTATGTTTAAACTTCTCAATTATCATTATTTTTATCTTATTACTAATTCGATCTATATTCTGCACATCATCCTT
The DNA here is from genome assembly GCA_035357415.1 of Ophraella communa. Taxonomy (NCBI): domain Eukaryota; kingdom Metazoa; phylum Arthropoda; class Insecta; order Coleoptera; family Chrysomelidae; genus Ophraella; species Ophraella communa. The sequence continues at coordinate 12,470,656 of CM068984.1, forward strand.
CATATTCTTTATTTCCACATTTCAAGTAAATTCAATATCATCGAGCCTTCTTCCATATTTTTTTTTCTACTTCCTCCAACTTTCTTGTGCTATTATTTTGCGTATTCCTTTTGAGCTATTATTTCACATGTCAAATTTTTAATTGTTCATTTTCAAAATTCCTTCCCGATAGATCTGTATTTTCTGTTTGGAATATTCTACATTTTTTCATTTGTTTTAATCATTATTTTTCCAAATTTTTCTTTCCTTCAGGCATATCTAGTTTATTAATTATTTATACACGATTTTCTTTTTTAACATCTGCATCCAATCCATTACATCCTTTTTCCACTATTGGGGTTTCTATTTATATCTTCTGTTTAAAATTCTGATTATGTACCTTACTTTAATTCTTTATTTTCTTTCTTGAAGTTGCTTCTCATCAAATTTTTTTATTACTTTTTGACAACCTTTATTTATGGCATCTTCAACTTTATGGGCCAATTATTCAATGCTGAAGGCAACCCTTGCAATTAGACATGATGTGGATATATCTAAATATTCAAAACTTCGGGCAATCCTGAAACGGCAAGCACATATAAACCAAAAAAATCCAAGATTTTAACTAAAGAAGAAATAAACAAATTTATTCAGGAAGCTCCAGATAAGGAATATTTAATGATTAAGGTAACTTACAAAACTTCAAATTATATTTGGATTCTTTACATACAAATGGCAAATAAAATTTTCACAGCAGAAAAAAATCAAGAAAGTAAATCTAATATTTCTAATACTGCAGTAAGGTCCAATATTAGTTATTGTCATAATAAAATTCTTAGTTTGGAAAATATTCAACAAAATAATGCTATTAGTTCCAAAGTTCTTCCAGTTTTCAATACTTGTACTAATTGTCAAATAACAGCAAATATAACAAATAATAAGTAATAATTTTAAAATATAATGTTAACCTTGTTTTTGCTGAAAGTTTTAAAAATAAAATTGTTTAGGAAAAAACCTGTTCGCATTTATATTTTCAAATATGTTGTCAAAAATGTTATTGTTTCTTATCGATTTTCGGAAAAATGTATTTTCTAAAAATATACTATAATATACTATAAAAGTAAACGGTGTAATAGTTACGCCACTGCAATTCCCTTCTGAATTGATATACATTCTATCCACATTTCGAATGATTTCTACACAGACATATAAACATACATCTGCACACTGTAACAAACCAATCTTGAGGCAACAAGCCATGTCTATCTAGCTCTACGCTTGCAATGTGTCTGAAACAACTGAAGCTATTCTCGAATTTACACAGAGACGTCTTTAGGGCAATGAGAGGATTTACATCACAATTTCTACATATAAGATTTAACAAAGATTTGTTTTTCTTATTTCTAAACACAAACCACTTGTTTCATTTAAACATTTAAAAAGAATGTGTCAAAATTAATGTACAAGTAAAAAGGTTATTTACAAAAAAGTTTTTCAGAGAATTAAATATCTTATATATTAAGGCCGGGCATTGGCAGTGTATTTAATATAGGCAAACGCGACGTCCTTTCAAAGAGCTTTTAGCAAAAACTATAAGGCAATGAAAATTGAAAAAAATCAGTAGTATACTAGATATATAAAGTTATTCAATAAAGAATTTTGAAGCTTGATAGTACAAGGAATCATCCAGAAAAAATTCCCGAAATATGTCTATTTTTACATTTCATAAAATGATTAATATCTCACTTAAACGTGATATGATTTTAAAAATATTTCTTCTTTGAATAGATGATGTATCTACTCATAAGTCAGTGTTTTTAAAAATTACAATAAATTCGTTTTTTTCCTTAAAAGCTCTTTGAAAGTAATTTTTTAGAAATCAGAAATGGTGCCATTTTTTTACAAATTTAGGCAACTCTTTTATCACATATAAAAGGAAAAGTTATTCCCAAATTAGTGTGAGCATTGTCTAATTGAGGGCGTTGTGATAAAACATCTATTAAATCTTATTTATCAGGTCCGCATTAGGAATTTAGCAAATCTTTATTTAATTTAATATACTAATATATTAATACTAATATACAGCGTGTCCACGGATGGGGTACCCTATAGGTGAAAAATGTTTAAATACCTATTAGTTTTAGTGAAAAATGTCATTCTTGATAAAAAGTTTTGCTTGTTCTGAAACATCGTAGAAGATAGATTTTATAATAACGAAAAGAAAGACACTTGTGCCAGAGATCCATTTCATTCTAACAAAGTAAAGTACCTGCGATTTTTTCTGGTCAAATTTTAATCCTCTATAAGTATTTTTACCATGGTCCAAAGATATTCTGGTAACTCCTTTGATGTAGTAAAATTTTTTTGTGAGCGGCCGTAAATCATCTGTACAATAGCAAAAATACGTTATACGAGGGTCAATGGGGTATGTTTATTCGAAAGTGTGTCTACGAGGGTTATGCGTGGGGAGTTTTGATCACATTCATTATTTATATTTTTGTATTATCTTTTATTGCGATTATTACATATAATATTCTAATAACAACAATGAAGAAACTTTTCGTTGTAATAACTAACATTAATTACCTGATTGCTTAAATTGGGACAGGTAAAAGGGTAAAATACTTAAAAAGGGAATTCAGAGAAAAAACACATAAACCAGTGCATTTCCTTTCTCTGATATCAAGTTCCTATAATCCGTTGATCAATTTTAATAGTTTTTTCCTGAAAACTTTCAATATTTTTCAATGACTTTCCATGTTATATTAAGCAAAATATCGCCACTATCGTCCATAGAATATATCTTAGAATATCTTTGGACGATGTTTTTACTAGTGGAGTTTTACTGGAGTCCTTTACTAGATTTTTGGATTAATAAGTAAAAAAAAACATAAAAAGGTCGAATATTAGTTCTTAGTTGATCTATTAATCGTGTAATTTTTTTAATTCATTTAAAAGGTAAAACTTTGTTCCTTTTAATTTTTTAAAATGAAGTGGTAGTCACTGCTGCTACACATTTATTTTAAGTTTATGCATCATTTTCTTAAATTTCTTTACTAAAAAACTTGTTAATCGAATTTTTGACCATTTTAGTTTTTCCAGTTCGTTACTTTGAACTTTTGGAACCTATTTCAGTTTTTTATGAATATGTATAGGTAATGGTAACCGAATATATTTAAACACTTAAGATTTTTAAAATAATCCGCTCAACTGCTTTTTGGTAAATTTTAATTTTTGTTTTCTTCTTTTTTCCCGTTTAAAGAGCTTTTCAAAATATTGCCATATATGAATATGTATATCGTGAGATTTAAATACCAACCGGTATGTAGTATGTAGTATAAATATTTTCCTTCGCTGTTCGGTCCTTACCTACTCGTTATTGCTTAGTTAAGATAAACAAATGATAACATTTTACACTTGAAAAAACTTGAATGATTGCCTATTTAAAAATAATACCCCAATAAATATTCTATTTATAATTTTGATTTGAGAAAAAAAACATATATAAATAAAAATATTGTGTAAAATCTATAAATTAATATCGTTTAATGTAAATACAAATAGCCAATTCATATTTAACAAAATCAAACATGTTTGTTTTAAAATTAATCCAGCCCTGAAATTTTTAAAGGAAACTGATATACTCCAAGAATGAATATAATATTATTTCGTTTATCGCGGAAGGTCATTGCAAGAGGCAGCACCTCTCGGGTACACTTATTCGCTCTCTTTTTAGGGACGTTTTCTCACTCCCAATGCCCAGCCTTAATATGAAACAAAACTAAGTCGAATTTTAACAACGTATTTATGAAAAAATCTCTAACCATGCCCTGTACAAGTAAACATCTAATACAAGTTAGTGAATTAAACAAGACACACCTGTAAAGGCATCGATGTTGTTTACGCAGTTGATTATTACGTACGAAGAGACTGTACAGAGCCGAAGGGCGAATTTGTCTACAAGCAGAGAACGTTGAGAAACTACAACAGTTATCCCTTGTTTCTCCACGAAACCGAGGGTCGACCACAGCACTATACATGTTTACATGGAAACCACAGCTGAGCACTCAAGCTGCGGTTGCAGAGATAGTGTGGCGGCGTTGTCAGCTGCAGATATTTGTCTGAAATATACTTTGCTATGCATTTATTGGATCAACAGTTTTGAAACATACTGAAACTAAAAAAATAAAAAACTTAATGGCATTCCATTCCGTAAATTCAATAAAGAACCGAATATTTTATTAATGTCTCTCAATTCAAATTCAAATACATTTTCTGTGACGATATTTCTGTCTATCACTCGCTTTGATTGTTGCTTGCTTTTATCGTTTAATAAATTTTGATGTTTAAAAAATATTTTTTTGACAATCTATCAACATCGGTTAGTAATAACTAAAACAACTAAACTATTGATTAAGATGCAATTATTCTTCAAAGAGGATGCTATGGATGATAATTAAACTTTAACTATTATAAGTGTTAATAAATTAACTTTCACTATTAAATTTTACTTTTTCCATGTTAAATATTAAATTTAAATGGAGCGATGTAATGGCTACCTCTTACAAACTTATAGAGATTAAAAAAAAAATATGAGCAAATATTATTTACATCTAAATAGTTTTAACATAAACATATTCCTTATTTATTTTCTTAATATTTCAAGAAAACATAGTGGAGAACTATGAACTATGAAGTTGTTACTAGATGTTTGTTATTCTTAATTCATAAAATAATTTTTTAATGGTTATTTTCTCTAAATAACAGTGGTGAAACCGCGGGTCACAACTAATTAGGACAATAATAAACGAACATTTTGAATGTTCCGTTATTTAAATAAAACAAACCATTTTAATTGTTCATTTTGCATGCTATTGTTGTTACCTTTCTAATTAAGAAACTAATTTTCTGCTACAATTTTCCAGACTAAACAAACCCAAGAAAATTAATCGCCTATTAATAATTCAACTCTTTTAGCAAAATTAATTAAGTGATTTTCTCATAAACCAGCTATGAGCGTTGAGTAGTAACGACCACATTTTTATTTGTTCTTTTTTTGATAATTTTTCTTTCTATTTACGGCCAGATCTTGGCAATCGATAGTCAAAAATAGAACGATGAATATAATTATAAGCTGCTAGACATTTTCAATAAGCAAAAACTTCTTTTCTTTGTATATTAATTAATTAAAAGGTGATTTACTTAATTAGTAATAAATCCAAAAAAAAAGAAATGAGTTATTTACGTTACAAGTGCGGGAAGTGACTTATTACGGTACCAGATGGATGAATATCTAATCGAGTACCGTAATAATCACTTTACGGACGTGTATCGTACTATTTTTTTCATACTGCCTTTGGCTTTAAAAGCAATAAAATTTGAAACTTAAATGACATATTTGATCATTTTATTAGGAAGTCATGTAAACTGTAGTGAAAAAATTATGTTACTTGATTTATTCTTAACATGGTTGATTTGCCAGCGGTTACCAAGTAACAATGTAAATAAAGGCAGACATATTAAATTGTTCTGCACACGCGAAATATCTGCGGAGAAAATGGATCTGAAATTAGATGAAATGGTGAGAAAACTGCGGAAGCGATAGGGCAAATCATTCCAGTTAAGTCTGCGAAAAAATATGAAAAAGAATTTGGGCTGCTTTACAACTGACGAGAACAACACAATTTGAAAAGTAGTGCTGATGAAAATGTGATGTTGGCTTACTTTTTGGATGTGGTAAGAACAGTTTTTTTAAAGAATATTCTTTTCAACAGTTTAAATTTTCAGTCAAAAACGTTCAACCCTTCTTCATTATGGTCCAAATACTCGATGGTAAAATCAATGATTATGGTTAATGAGAATGTCAACATATCAAGTTTCCCTAAGTTGATAGCTTTTTTGAAAAAACAAAATGTAGACCATCAGCCAAACCAGTCGAAGGTGATGACAAAGGAACAAATTGAAAGCTTCATGAGGGACGCTCCAGATAAAGAATATCTATTACCCAAAGTGATAGCATTACTTGGAAATGCTGGAGGTTTCCGAAGGAAAGAGATCTATAATTTAGAAGTTAGTGATGTGGAGGATACGGGTACTCAGCTAGTAGTTAAGATTAATCAGCCAAAAACGCACATTCGACGAGCTTTCACTGTGATTAACAGTGATGAGGTTCAAAATTTGAATGTGTTTAGAAAAGATATGAATTTCAACACGTCTCCTTGAAAGCTCTTTTGGTGGGTTATAGACAAGGAAAATGTCTGTCTCAAAGAGCTAGTATACATACTGTTGGTGGAGCAGCTAAGAAAATAGCTGAGTTCTTAAAACTAAACCAAGCAGAAAAGTATACAGGTCATTGCTTCAGAAGGACATCCTCAACGTTGTTGGCCAATGCTGAAGCTGACCTTAAAGTTCTAAAACAGCACGGTGGATGGAGGAGTTCTTCAGTTGCAGAAAAGTATATAGAAGAATCGATTGAAGGCAAAAACAAGATTGCAAGAATGATCCAAAGGGGCACAACTTTTTTTGAAGTGCTACATCACAGCCACACGTCTACCGCGATTACTGAAAACACTGTAAATTTATCAACAACTCCATTAATACATATTGCTGGCAACAGCAGTTGTACAATTAATGTCAATCTTCAAAAACTAGAATAAAAGCTTAGTTTATGTTGATTCACTTATTATTTGAAACAACATTGTGGAAATTGAAGAGTACTGTAAAGTATGAAAAAAAGTATTAAATTTACATAATAAGACCCAATGTCTAGGAAACAAATATAAAAGTATCGTTTTTTGTTCAAGGAATTGTGTACTTTGTAATCTTAAAAAATTGTAATTATCAACAATAAAAGTTTAATTAATATGGAGTCAACTCTTTATATACAGGGTGTTTCTTAAGTAATCTAAAATATTATATGGGGCGCTTCGTTACTCAATTTTAAGACGAAAAGTTCATATAAACATGTGTGATAGGTGTTGTCGTTTATGAGATACAGGGTGTTGAATTTATTGTAATAAATCAGTTCTGATTGTACGTGAAATTAATTTTTCCCGGTGACGCTACTGGTTTTTAGAAGTAATATGCAAAAACATGCTTATTCTAAGTGGCCTTTGAAATAATGTTGACAAGTGTCAAATTTGAAAACCAACGCAAAAATCGTACATTTTTATTTGATTGACTCTGTGTTTAGTTAATAACTATGCCAGTGTTTACTAATGTTGAAATGGCTAATATGCATTTTTTGTACGGATTAGCGAATGGTAATGCCTTAGAAGCTAGACGTACGTATGCCCAGCGTTATCCAAATAATCGTTTACCATGTTCAGATACGTTTACTAAGTTACATATTCGTTTACAAGAAACTGGAACTTTTGCTAAATCAAAGAATATTATTGGACGACCCAGAACTGTGAGAAATCCCCAATTGGAAAACCAGATTCTTCAAATTATTGACCAACATCCAGAAACGAGTACAAGAAAAGTTGCAGATGAAGTAAATGTTAGTAACAAAACTGTTTGGAATATTCTAAAAGATAATTTATTGTATCCATATCACGTTCAAAGTGTTCAACATTTGTTACCTACTGACTATCCATTACGCATACAGTATTGTCAATGGATTTTACGTGAAATCGCGAACAATCCGAATTTTGTGGCCAATATTCTATTTACGGAAGAAGCCAACTTTTCTAGACATGGGATTATGAATTTTCATAATGACCACATATGGGCAGATGTAAATCCACATACCATAAGTGTAAAACGATTTCAACAAACATTTTCGGTCAATGTTTGGCTTGGCATCAGCGATGATTATTTAATTGGACCATTTTTCCTTCCTGTACGGTTAACCGGTGAGACATACCAACATTTTCTAGAAAATGAACTTTCACTTCTTTTGGAAGATGTACCTATTATTATTAGAAGGCGCATGTGGTTCATGCATGACGGAGCTCCTCTACATTTTTCAGTGATTGTATGCGAGTTTTTAAATAATGTTTTTCCAGGCCATTGGATCGGACGAGGATCTCCACACCCGTGGCCCCCTAGATCACCTGGACACAATCCTCTGGATTTTTGTGTGTGGGGATATTTGAAATCACTTGTTTACACAACACTGATATTAAACGTACAAGATCTTCAAAATCGTATCATAGACTGCTGTAATGTTATTCGTAACAATCCTGGTATCTTCGAACGTATTCGACAATCCATTAGACATCGAGCGGATTCTTGCATTTTAGCTGGAGGTGGACATTTTGAACATTTGCTCTGAAATGTATTATTTTTTCTTTATGTTTAACACATGTTGCTTGTAATAAAATAATTTAAAAATATAAATCAGTAGCGTCACCAAGAAAAATTAATTTCACGTACAACACCCTGTATCTCATAAACGACAACACCTATCACACATGTTTATATGAACTTTTCGTCTTAAAATTGAGTAACGAAGAGCCCCATATAATATTTTAGATTACTTAAGAAACACCCTGTATAAATTATTATTGTTGCTCCCTAAAATATCCATTATAGAAAAAGTTTTATAATTTGTGTTATGTACATATTCCAGTCGAAATAAACCTTAAATTGAACGTTTCCCGATTCTACAATAAATATAGCTTTATTAATGAAAAAATGTCTCCACTGACAACTGGCTCGGCATGGCGTCTGTCTCACTCGCTGTCTTCGACAACTGAAAATTCGACTTAATTTGTTGTAGTATTTCAAAAGGCGGGTTGTAAAAAGTCGAAACGAGGGCGATGAAATAAATTTATGGATGGCGTGATTAACATGGAAAGTATACAGGGGGCAACAAACGCATTTATGCAAATGAAGGCTTTTTCGTAAAATGAATAATGAATTCAAAAGTTCGAGATGTGATGCATTCGCGCAGTAAATTACCAAATTAAACCCGGGAGAACTTTAAGAAAAAAAAAATAAACGAGAAGGGATGGCATAGGGTGCTTCGCAAGGCAAATCGGCATATTTATTTAATGGGACTTTTTCACATTTTTGATATATGGAAATTCTGAATACAGTTAACCGAAAGCAGTAGCCACGTTAATGAAATAATTTGCTTAATACAGGGTGTGTCGGAAATTTCCAACATGAAAGATTGGGTATTTACTAAATTGAAGCAAAAGTGTAACAGGCATATTTTCTGCTAATAGTTCCTTTTCTAATGTATATCTAACAAGTGGTTTTATTAATAAATACATCATTGTAATCTGTGTTGTCTACCTCATCTTGTGTCTTGAAACACATATTTTTTCTGCTAACCATTTATTGAGTTGCAATATATTGTCTCTTTAAATTCTATTTCTATTCTAAACTGCTTATAGTATTTCCTTCTTGTTATATTATTCATTTTTTTTTTGACTTTGATAATCACAGAACTATCATTCTTCTTTTTTTTTTCTTTGTGTCGGCTTGCAATTTAATCCTTTTGATATGTTTCTTGCTTTTAGTAACGTTTTAATGCATATTAGTTTTTCCTTTGAGTATTATGTAAGTTCATATTTAAATTAAAACATGTAAGTCATTTCTTTCTCTAAATTCATTCATGTGAAGCTACCATAACACAAACTCCTGGTAGTATTTAATTGTTTATATTGGCATCATTGACATGACATGAGACTTCTGTCATCGAGAATTGGGTTAATTTCATTTTGAAACCTACCTTGATATAAGCAACAACGAATTGATTCTTCTTGTGGTATAAATTCTATCATTGGCTATCTTTGCCATCCTTAGGGGATTTTGAAGGAATACCATATTTGTGATAAATCTGACAATTTTACTTCACTTTCTGTTGGATATTTTTGGTCAATTTATCAACCATTTATTTTGGGATTTTTAAAGAAGATTTTTTTGTTGGTTGGCATATACGCACGTGTTTAAAATAACCCTTCCTAAGATCTAGGTGAGTAAACGCTTTTGTGTAAAATGTATATTATATTGCTGATGCCTACTAAAAAAAATATAAAATGTCATATGCACTATCATGCTTTGATTGTCTTAAAACTATCAATGTTGTTGTTAGAACCTTATAACGGTTTAAATCACATGCTTTTATAGATAAAACGTTAGCTATTTTGTTACTAAAGTATTTACTTTTTCACATTTTAAAATTACTTTACTACTGATCTTATAATGTGTAATATAATTTTTTTGTAACTATTTCATATGTACTTGCTTTGTTTTAGTTAAATATTGTTTCTTTTACCTTGTATATAACATGTGCAACTTAAATTTCCTTCTTTTTATCTTTATATATTATTAATTTTGTTACTAAATTTCAATTTAACTTGTGAGTTGCTAAGTTGCCGTGTTATCAAGTAACTTCTGTTTTCTAACTAAATTGTATTATTTAGGGTTCTAATGTATGGTTATACCTACTGAGTTTTCACATATGGTTTTTATGTATGGGTTTTTATGGTTGGATTGTACCACCGTCTGAGCTTTTAACATCCCGGAAGCCATATCTATATACAAGGAGAATTGGAGCTTAGAAGATTAGCTATTTGGAGAGCTAAACACCACTCTCAACAAGAATTGGATCACAGATAATCTTATCTAGTTTTCTTGTATATACAAACCTTTCTTTTTCTTTCTTTACTCGAGTAAAATTTATTGGTATACTTGGTGCCTTCAGTACCAGTAATTCTTTTGTATTTTGTACTTTTAGCTTTATTGGCATACTACATCTGTATACTTATTGTTACATTACTGGGTACCTTCAGTACAAGTAATTCTTTTGTATTTTGTACCTTTAATAATTTTAACTGTTAAGTAAAGTAATTTATAGTTTTTTTTATTGGTTTTATTTATATGGTTCACCATAGTAGGTTCATTCGTGTATCTTGGTAGTTTTTCTGCTAGTGCCATAACACCTAGGGGTTTCCGACTTAAACCGTAAAGTCAGTGGCGCGGACTCAATTTTATTTTATTTTGCAGTTTATCTCTACGGCTGAGCTCGGGCAAAATTTGCCAGTAGAGTTACCGCTAGCCTAGAACTACCAAGTTGTTCGTTCAATTATTTTTTTTTTCTTTTACCTCAACTCTAAAAGAAGCGTGGCAAAAGATTAGTATTAAGAATAATATAACATGAAATTTTATGAAAATTGTTCGAAGATACGACCACCATATTCGATACATAAGTTGTAGCGATGTGCAACTGGCCGCCGAATTCTTCGAAAAAGCTGTGGACAGTTGGCAATGGGCAATTTTTCCAATCACAACTTTAATACTATTTTTCCACTTGATACGAATTGATGGCATGTTTTCCATTTAGGTAACTATGTGTAAATTTGTGGCAATTTAAAACTTTTATTACATTTTAACGGGCTCGTAAAATAATTACAAATTTTTTGAAGAGTTTCAGGAAACCGAATTATTTAAATTTTTTTAACAGATTTTCATCATATCCAATATTCCAACGAAACATCCTTAAATTACCATTTCCTCAGGGTAGGTATGGATATATCTAATCAAAATTTATATCTACCTCCAAGTAAAGTAAATCATTTTGTTGTTGACAGTTGTATATAAACACCACATAATTTCCCTCTCTAGTAAAGCGCTTAATTTTCCATAATAAATTCATCCCAAGCATTAAACGAGACGGGAACTGCGGATTTACACTACCACAACTATTATTAAAATAGGAAATTTAACCAAGATATTTAGTAAAGCAAATATAGTAAATTATAATCAAAACCTAATAATTTTAATATATATCAAGTCCATTAGGATTTTGCATATATTTCCTTATAAAATTTGATTTTATAAAAGATCAAAGTAAGATAAGAAGCTTATTTATTTATTAGATAGAAGACCTTGTTTTCAACATAATAATTAAGGAAAGGATTAAGGAAAACGGAAGAGTTATAGCTTGTTCAACCATCCTTTGCCGTTATGTCATAATTGGTAGCGTATTCTGCTGTTTTACGTGTGTCTTGTATTCGTTATTTTACTGCCAACTTTAAAATTATAACCAATGCCCTTAGAATAAAAAGACACAGGAAGAAGTCTGTCATATATTAACTTTAAGGAAAATTTGCGACCATCGGCCATCTTGAAGCTCCTTGTATGACGCATTGTTTATCACCGAATAGAAATACGAATAGAAATGAAAGCAAATATACTCCAGCCAAAACTTATTAATATTTTTAACACAACCATAGGATGGCGCTGATCGTTGCGTCTACTCATTTTAATTGTTCTATTTTTCGGAAGAGGTCTCTCTACTAATACTATTAACGACAATACTTTTTAATTTAATAGATCTGTATCAATCTGTATTTGGTGAGAAACAGTTTTAAGAAAATTAAGATAAGAGACAGTGGTTCTGAGAATCAGGAAAAGAGCAGGAGTTTTCTATTCAGTTTTTTTAGTTTTGTTGGTTTATATCATCTTTGGTTTTGTGCTTCCAAATAATTCTGTCCCTAAAATGGATTCAAACTATCAACCCCTCTTACCTAAAAGGAAATGTTGTGTACCTACATGTACAAATCGTGAAGGCAAAATGCATCGTTTTCCAAAAAATGAACCAAGTGTGTTTAGTGAGTGGATTTTAAAGACACAGTCTTTAAATTATAAAGATTTGTCAGTTGAAGACATTTATAAAAAATATTTATTTTGTGAGGAACATTTTTCTAGTAACTGTAAAGTTTTAGGTACCAAAAGAGGTCTTATAAGAACAGCAGTTCCAACTTTAAATTTACCTGGTAAGTGAATAAATCAAATTGTAATTTATAAAGAAAGAAAACCTGTACTAGCAGATCATACAAACGTTTTTATGCTGAAGGGAGTGTATAAACAGTGGAAGCAACCATTAACTTTTACATTTAGTGAAGGACCTCATAAATCCATGGCATTAAAAACTTTGCTGAAGGTTCTAATCTGCAAATGTCAAAGTATAGGTTTGAAGGTAGTATCGACAGTTTGTGACCAAAGTGAAAATAATGTCGGAGCTATTAGACTGCTAATGAGTGAAACGAAGGAGGAATAATTAAAAAGAAAAGAAGAGAATAGAAATTTTGGTTTTGTGATCAATGACCAAGAAATTATTCCCATATTTGATGTCCCTCATATTTTCAAGTGACTTGTATTTTAAGCAAAATAAATAAATAAATGATCATTTTTTGATTGTAAACATATATATTTACTTTAGTTTCGTTGAAATGTAGCTGTCTATTTTATCGCAGAGTACTTCTTATTGACAGATAGATGGCACTAGATATAAATTTAAGGAATCTGTATTATCGACAATACTTTTTAACACAACCGCTGCTACTCGATGTCGCATACGGATCTAGATAGTAACTAGGTTCTTGCCATTCTATTCGTAGTTCCGTATTCGGTGAGGGGCCCATCAATGGTGAATTAACTACAAATCTTTTTATTTTTAATGACTGGTAGGTCATCCATTATTGGGATTTCAAGATTTGTATTTCCCAGAAATAGTGGTAGTTTTGGGTTATGATTTTCCCTCGAAATTGGTAGAAAATTTTGGGAGAAATTTGATATTGTTGGAACCCATGCCATAGTTCGACCTTTTGTTGATATTGCGATTATGGTTTTAAGGGTCCTACTTCCAGGCTCAAGATTTACTTGAAGTGAGATTTTCCTGACCTGTTGAACTTGAGAAAGATAGACTTCAGTTGGCTGGCTGCAGTTTCATTCCATTGCGGAGTAGTCCAGACTTATCAGGTTCTTCTAGTTTTAAGTTACTGTTTGAGTTCCTTTTAAAAGAAGGAAGGGGCCAAAAGGCCCATTATGTATGATAGGGATTTGGGGTTAATAATTTTTTGTCTCTATTAGTTATAAATTTTAACTGGTATAGCGACAAATTGTGATGGTGGTAATTAATATCACACATATTGGGGGGGAGGGTAAACTTTGTTCATACGGTAGTTTAAATTGTAAATTTGGTGTTGTATTTTTTTTAATACAGCTAGATTAATTACCTATTAAATTAGATTAAATTTATTAAATCGGTACATAGTTGGGAGTTTGCTCTTTTATTTGCCCTTCTCATTTTACTGGGTTTTGGGGGGGATTGTTCTTCTCTTGACCATTGTGGAAGACTCAGTTGGCGCCCATATTTTCGTTGTCTACTATTAATTTCCGGAACATAGGTATATAAGAACCACACCTTTCTCCGTTCTGAGCGACGTCGAAGGCAAAATTCAAAAGTTAGTGACTCTGCTTTACCAAGGAACAACAAAGTTTTAAAGATGACCAATGGTCAAAGTAGACCAAGGTTTAACTTATCCTGTTAGGATATCTGTTAGGATATCTGCTTTACCAAGGAACAACAAAGTTTTAAAGATGACCAATGGTCAAAGTAGACCAAGGTGTAACTTATCCTGTTAGGATATCTGCTTTACCAAGGAACAACATAGTTTTAAAGATGGCCAATGGTCAAAGTAGACCAAGGTTTAACTTATCCTGTTAGGATATCTGCTTTACCAAGGAACAACAAAGTTTTAAAGATGACCAATGGTCAAAGTAGACCAAGGTTTAACTTATCCTGTTAGGATATCTGTTAGGATATCTGCTTTACCAAGGAACAACAAAGTTTTAAAGATGACCAATGGTCAAAGTAGACCAAGGTTTAACTTATCCTGTTAGGATATCTGCTTTACCAAGGAACAACAAAGTTTTAAAGATGACCAATGGTCAAAGTAGACCAAGGTTTAACTTATCCTGTTAGGATATCTGTTAGGATATCTGCTTTACCAAGGAACAACATAGTTTTAAAGATGGCCAATGGTCAAAGTAGACCAAGGTTTAACTTATCCTGTTAGGATATCTGTTAGGATATCTGCTTTACCAAGGAACAACATAGTTTTAAAGATGGCCAATGGTCAAAGTAGACCAAGGTTTAACTTATCCTGTTAGGATATCTGTTAGGATATCTGCTTTACCAAGGAACAACATAGTTTTAAAGATGACCAATGGTCAAAGTAGACCAAGGTGTAACTTATCCTGTTAGGATATCTGTTAGGATATCTGCTATACCAAGGAACAACAACGTTTTAAAGATGACCAATAATGGTCAAAGTAGACCAAGGTTTAACTTATCCTGTTAGGATATCGAAATACATGACAGTTTTGACAGTTTACTGGTGTTGTTTCACTTCATTTAATACCCCTTTGGTTTTTCTTTTTGACTTTGAGTAACTGGATTATCAACACCTTTTAAAAGAGTAATCGAATTTGGAATTATCATGTACCAAAGAAATATTGTCGTCTTGTACCTACTTAATTGTTTTAAATGCGGTTGAAAACTTCATTTGAGGAACAGGCACACTTCAATGAACATTAAAGTGTACTGGGATTTCTAAATTGATTCGAATAGCTTTAGAAACTTTTGGCAACACCGAGTTAGACTAAAAGAGTGAGAGAGGCATTCGTGCATGTATCACGCGAATGCATTTTCCTTCAACTTTGTGCTGTTACATCAAATATTTATGCTTCGTCGGAGCTTTTATGTCCCGAGGAGATTTTTATGCTCGAAAATTTACGGCCGGAATGAAAGTCGAGTTATGCTATTAATTCCGGATGAGGGCGGGTTTCTCCCTTTCTTTTTCTACTTTAGTTGCTCTTGCCGCTTTACATAGTAGGGTAGAATCAGAAGTGGCATAATATGTTGAGTTTAAAGTACCATTGTATTTTAGCGCGACCTAATTGTTAATTGTCAAACATTTTTTTCATTAGTTCTGTTTGATGTTCCATAAGTCATTAACCTCTTTTAATGCTTGTGCTTCTATCTTGTTAATAGCAATGCTGCCTGTCTCTATTTTCTTTGAATATGCTCTCATGTATTGTCTCTGTCTAAAAGACACTAAAGGCACTTTTTTAAAAAGATTTAATCACTATTTTAGTGAAATAACACCTCTGACAATACATACAGGAAGTGAAGATACTTCACAATTACAAGCAAAACCAAATTAAAGGAACTCCAAAATAATAAAGGGTACAAGAAGTTTGAATATCCAGTATATCGAAGAATAAAATGAAAACACTTAGTGACAACAGATGTCATATTGACATATTGAAGTTACAAACAAACAAAATGTAACTTCAATATGTCAATCTGACGATGCTGATTTTAGCGAAACAATTGTCATTTAATTTAAAAATCTATTTAGTTTAAACTTTGAGTTGTTCATTATTCTTAGTGGATGTATAATATTTATAAAAGGTTGAACTATTTACCAAAGTGCTAAAATTAAAATTTTTCTAATTGTTAACTCGTCAATATTATTTGAAGCATAAACATCCTTTTGTTATGATGCATTATATAATAGACATACCGACTCTTAAAGTACAAAAGAAATGGATAACAAAAAAACACGAAACACAAACCAGCTTGGAGAGACAGAATAAAAGGCATAATATAATGAAATTACGAATTCAATTGGTACTTACGTGTCTTTCCTCGGCAGAGTTGATACCTGCAAGCGCAATATCCATGGAAACGGCGGAAACAATGGAGAACACAATGAGGGAACAGCAGGAACAGCAACAGCATCGGCAGACACATGAAACAATCGAGACGAAAACAATTGAGATAAAGTGTGCAAAAACGTGAACGGCATTTATATGTTGTTCTTATTAGATCTGATATACAACACTGAAAAAACTAGGTAGCGTTTATTATTAAAAGTTTTATTTGTTTACAATTGTGAATTCTTAAATAGGAAAATACTTAATTCCAGCCATACTTTTGGAGTTTATAGATATCAATTTACCACGAAAGAAACAACTGTTATTGCAGCATTTAAGTTAAGTTTTTTAAATTTAAGAATAATAAAAAACTCTTCGTTTTAACAAAACTTCCAATATTTATTTATTTAAAAAATTGCTTTTTTAACTTTAATGACAGCCGTTTCGCTAGACTTAGCATCGTCAGATTGAAATATTGAAGTTATATTTTGTTTGTTTGTAGCGAAACGGCTGTCATAATAGTTAAAAAAGCAATTTTTTAAATAAATAAATATTGGAAGTTCTGTTAAAACGAAGAGTTTTTATTATTCTTAATAAGATGGACTTCCAAAAAGTAAGGGTTACACAATCAATTTTTTTTAAATTTGTTCACATTGTATATAGTAGAATATTGTAGATATTCGATAATAGTGTGGTTGGATACAAAACCTCACCAACTCATACGTTTTGTTAAACAACATAAATATAGATAAAAAAATTCAATTTAGTGATAATGTAATTTAAAATCGACTATTTCATTAAACTATTTTAAACTGACAAAACTGCATAGCAACGGCACGTTTCATATTGACAATACGTAATATCTCAGCAACAAAATTATGACAGATCCGTTACTAAGGTGTCTGGTATTTCTATAGTTGTCGCAGCTTCACAAACGTCATTGAAGCGTCTTCATAATTTTGAAAAGAAATAATGAATCCAGACGAAATATCAAGATATTTATAAGAATGACATTCTGAAGAGAACTATCAATAATTGTCACAAAATATGGCGATCAGATATAAAAGTTCAAATTTCTGCTAAACCCTTAATTTTATCGAGTTCAAACAAGAGTACATTTTCATTAGTAAATGGATTGGAAAATTTATTTTTGAAATTTAAATATTATTCAGATGGTCCCTATTAAAATTACGGATTATTAACCAACGGGCACAAGCCGTCTCTGCTTATCTGTACGTAATGTAGATTAATTTATACCGTCAAACACAGGACATGGATGTATGCAATCCGTCACTGGAATTTTATAGTATTCCAATGTATAGTTTAGAAATTATGACAAAACAAAGGTTTTTATTTCGAAACTGAGGTCTATAACTCGGAAACGAAGGCTCGTATGACAAAAATTTATTTGAACTTCTAACATTATTTTGACCTCTTCTATTTGCTCCCAAATTTTTGGCATTAAGTTCCTGGACACCCTGTATATATTAGTATGTTTCTATTTACCTTTTTCCACAGCACAAGCTTTTTAACTTACAAATAATATCACAATAAATTTGATTTAAATTTTAGGTTAGAATACATTCACGAAGTTAGTTACAAAAAATAATTTTAAATTTGACGGACCATAATAACAAAAATTTAAATTCTTTATCTCTCCTACTTATAGATGTATGTAACGTTAAATTCTTTATATTTTACAGTGATAACCATAATACGGGCATTAATATTGTTAACAAATAAACAAAGATTATATTTCGTTGATATTGTCTGGTTTTTCTCGTGAAATAGTCTTGTCGACTACCATTCGAAAAAAAATTTTTCCCGGTCTAATTTTCTTCTGGTTTTATTCAAGTTTGTTGCTTTTTGGCAATTTTTGCTCATGAAATTTTGACAAAATTACGAGACGTTAGTCGCGTAAATTGCCAAGCAACAAACTTTCATACTAGTCGAAAATTTTACTGGTAAAATTTTCGCTCTTATGATATTATATACAACGACAATTCTTCCGGAGTTATAAAATTAAAATGGGATACAGTGTATTATTACCCATTGATTCAAAAAACATTTTGCATTTCTATATAAAATATCATCAAAGATTAATTATATTGATGTAGAAAAGTAGAAGTAAGATGAGAGTACATAAGAAAGATTTCTCTAACTTTTTTTGAAAAACTTTATCAACTAATTTAATTTCAAAAGCTAAATGTTAATTTGGATCAACAGCCAACTATTTAAGGTTATGGAGAAATAGATTTTCTGTTATAATTTATTTTCTTAATAATTGACAGCTCAAGCAGGGCGGGTATTCTCGTAATTGAAAACGGTACACAAAAAATTATACACGTGGTTTGTTAAATGGTTAGCGCAGTCCAGCAGGCTACGGCATGCGGTAACCATTTTGAAAATAACTACCATTTGATAGCTTTTTGCCCTTAGACTTGCATGATTTCGTTGTCTCTTAAAAGATAGTGTTAAATGATGCCCCCATCACAGTTGTAAAAATAGTTACAACATGCACAATATTTGCATTAAAAATATTATTTAATTAAATTTATTGTACTAACCCTTACTGTTTGGAAGTCCATCTTACTAAGAACAATAAAAAACTCTTCGTTTTAATCACATTTCAGTTTGTTTTCGTATTTTTGCCAAACAAAAAACTAAAAATTTCTCTATAAAATTTTTAAGGACTCGTGGTATTACCTTTGATAAAACTATGAGTCATTTTATTAGTATTTATATATCATAGAACTGCCAAAAATTCAATAACAATATTGAACAATTTTCTTTTTTATAGGTAACTATAAATCAACATTCATTTATATTATTAGTGCAGTCGAATTACGTGAAAAAGTGACCAATTTATGACTTAAGTCCGAATTGAGGTAGCTAAGTGGAAAGGGGTAGGAATTTTTATTTTAGACACCTTTTGAAGGTCTCATTTTTTTCGTAATGACTTTATTTTTCATATACAATAATAAAAAAATACTACTCCTAGCAAAAAAAATCGTTTAAAATCGAAAAAACTGAAAAATTCAAAAATATTTCATGTACATGCATTTAATTTATCACACCTTATTGCAGTTTGTAGGATTAAAATAAAGGAAATTATGGACGTCTATATTGATTAAAAAAATAAAAAAAAATTATTTTATACGTGCATACGATGGAATTGTACAAAGAAAGTACAATTTTACTGTTTCTTATTTTTAATTATATCTCGCCCTTTTGACTTGCGAATTATATTCTTCTTCCTCTTGTACTTCTACTTCATCGTCATCTTCACTGAAGGACAGTTAATTCCAGACAGTCTGCTAAAAAAAATTTCCTGCAGTTGCAAAAAAGGTTGCAGTTCTTCAAGATGCAGTTGTCGAAAACACGGTTTAAAGTGTACGAATTTATGCTCGAATTGCTACAGCGTTAATGATTGTACTAATATCGAGCAATCAATCACAGAAATTGCCGATGTACATCCTTCAGAACACGTTGACCAAAACGATGCATTTCAAGATGAGAATCGCATGCTAGAAGAGGAAGAAAATGTCGAATCTGACGAAGAAGAATCAGAAAATGATAATGAAGATGAAGACGAACATGATAAAGATGAAGACGGAGATGATGAAAATGAAGACGAAAATGATGAAGATGACGATGAAGTAGAAGTACAAGAGGAAGAAGAATGTAATTCGCAAGTCAAAAGGGCGAGATATAATTAAAAATAAGAAACAGTAAAATTGTACTTTCTTTGTATAATTCCATCGTATGCACGTATAAAATAATTTTTTTTATTTTTTTAATCAATATAGACGTTCATAATTTCCATTATTTTAATCCTAAAAACTGCAATAAGGTGTGATAAATTAAATGCATGTACATGAAATATTTTTGAGAGTAATATAACGTGTAGAAGGGTAGGAAAAAGATACGCGTGAAAAATTATGAATTTTTCAGTTTTTTCGATTTTAAACGATTTTTTTTGCTAGGAGTAGTATTTTTTTATTATTGTATATGAAAATTAAAGTCATTACGAAAAAAATGAGACCTTCAAGAGGCGTATAAAATAAAAATTCGGACCTTGGGGGCCGTTACAAAATGAGGTCTTTTTTTCGAATATCGTTAATATGTCGGAAAAAAATTGAGTTATCGTAAAAAAAAATTCTACTTTTTTGGGATACAAAAAGCTATCACTGTACTGAATTTCATAATAAAATATTGATTTTTCGCTGAGTAAAAAATAAAAAACGAAAATTATGGTTTTTCGCTTTTTTAGCCTTTATTTTTAGGTTATGTGAAAAAATGTTTCAGACAAAAGTTGTCGATTTTTTTATTATCTACAACTTTT
The DNA here is from genome assembly GCA_035357415.1 of Ophraella communa. Lineage (NCBI taxonomy): Eukaryota > Metazoa > Arthropoda > Insecta > Coleoptera > Chrysomelidae > Ophraella > Ophraella communa. Next base: position 12,491,444 of record CM068984.1, read on the forward strand.
ATATTTAACTTTTTTCAATAAAATGCGTATTTACCCTGCAAATTGCAAAAAACCGTTTTCACCCTCTTTACACCCCTACCACGCACCCCTCGCACGCATCTAAGATCTTTGATGGTCGCCTTTCGATTTGTAATTATCAAACCTACCCCTTTCCACTTAGCTACCTCAATTCGAACTTAAGTCATGAAAAAAAGGTAATTCGACTGCATATCTAAATATCCTAAAATGTATTTTATCAAAATTCAATTATAATAATAATATTAGCCTTGATGCAGTTGATTGTCATTACGATACAATATTTGATTTACGTTTCGATTCAAAAATATAAAGAATATCATGAATTTTTCCAGTGATTCAGAATTAGAGTGTAAAAAGTCACCATCTGAAATTACAAATATATCTACTGGAATATTTCATTTTCAGCTACAGATATTATCAGGACCCTCTAAATATGAATTAATATGTTGATACCAAAACTAACAGTAATTTGAGTGTACTTTGTTAGACCAATTAATACTACTATTACCATGTAAGATTCTCAAATGTATGTAATTATTTACTGAGCTATCTCAAATTTATAATTCAGATAGGTATTTTTCGCTGCTTGTACGAATCAAATATTATACAGTTATTAGTAACAAACAATGTAATCCTCTTAGTTACAAATTTATAAAGAGTTAATTATCTAATTAAAAAATATGAGGTGTAATTATTTTCCTTAAGTACGCCGCTATAATCCTTCCAACAATAACTTACCCCATTATTATGACTATTACAGCCGAAGTGGAGTCTTGGTAATTCCAGAACTACTAATAAATTTAGATTGCGACTCGGGAGCTTTGCATTAATGTCTTTCTTTATTATACGCAGGTGCATAAATTTAAATTTACAAATGCGAGTATAACCTTAGAAAAATCTTTGAATACATAAATACGCATTGTTCTTTTATAATTAAACTAAGTGATGTATTTGTATAGATAAGCAATATGTTTGTTTTAATGTCTATATTTATAAATGCAAGTGCATACATTTAAAATTACAAATATATGCGAATATAACCTTAGAAACATTTATTGATTAAAATACACATTGTTCTTTTAGACTAGGTAATGTATTTAATTCAATTTCATGTTTAAATTGTTTAAATACAATTTAAAATAAAAAATAATCAGTAATGATAATTTATTCCAAAGAAAAAATTGTACGGCAGTGGTAGTTGATATTCTTATAGGGTTGAAAGACATTTTATATCAACTTTGTTGAAAGCAATTTTTAATGTCGCAACCAAACTTAGGTATCATTATTTTAAACCTTATCAGTTAATCTAAGTACCGGTTTACTGAATTATTGTTTAACAATATAACTTATAGTAGAGGAACCTACCAGGGAAGACACTGCAATGGCAAAGCACATATGCAGTGAGGAACGGCTGAGATGGGCTATGAACACCTTCCAGCCGTTCAAAACCCCTGGAACGGATGGAATATTTCCTGCCCTACTTCAACAGGGCCAAGAGGCAATAATTCCACACTTGATTCGAATTAGTCGGAGCAGCCTTGAAATGGGATACATACCAGAAGCGTGGAGAAGGGCCAAAATTACCTTCATCCCAAAAGCAGGGAAACGGGACACTACGCACCCCAAATCCCTTAGACCGATCAGCCTCACATCGTTTGTTCTCAAAACGATGGAAAAAGCTGTAGACAATTACATTAGAACAGAAATCTTGGAACAGGTGCCACTGCACCCCCGTCAGTATGCGTACCAAGCGGGAAAGTCCACGGAAACCGCTTTAATACAATTGACTGACGAAATCCAAGACGCTCTGAATAAAAAAGAGACCGTGGTATGTGCCTTTCTAGACATAGAAGGGGCCTTTGACAATACGCCACATGAGGCAGTCAAAAGAGTACTGATTGAGAAAGGAGTAGATAGAACGACTTCCATCTGGATGTCGCAACTGCTATCTACAAGAATCGCAGAAATGGAGGCAGGACAAGACACTATCTTCATTAATGTGACCAGAGGCTGTCCACAGGGAGGAGTTGCATCCCCGCTTATGTGGAGTCTCACTGTGGACAGTCTACTTAGTCAATTGACCAGGGAAGGCATACCATGTCAAGGGTATTCCGACGACATGGTTATCCTGGCAAAAGGGAAGTATGAAAATGTCCTCTGTGATATTGTTCAAAGAGGACTGAACATTGGTAAAACAATGGTGTGACTCGGTGGGACTCAACATCAACCCCACCAAAACCACACTAGTAGCCTTTACAAGGAAAAATAAACCTAATCTAAAAATCATCAGAATAGGGGAGAACATCGTCGAGTGGAAAACAGAGGTCAAATATCTAGGGCTAATCCTAGATAGTAGGTTACTCTGGAATAAACACGAAGACGAAGTAATACACAAAGCAACCAAGGCCCTCATGGTGTGCAGGAACATTGCAGGAAAGAACTGGGGATGCAACCCACGTATTCTGCAATGGATGTACACAGCAATAGTGAGACCAATAATCACATATGGGGCAGTGGCTTGGGGAGCAAGGGCTAATCTGAGTACGACGAGGAAAAATCTCTCGAAGATTCAGAGACTAGCCTGTTCATGTATCACTGGAGCAATGGGAACTTGCCCCACTGCTGCAATGGAGGTGATTTTAAACTTAACCCCACTGCACATTCTGTTAGAAAGTGTAAGGAAGAAAACGATATATAGAATGATCAAGGAAGGAATTATCAGGGAAAAACCCCGATCACTTCATTTTGATCAAACTTGGGAAATGCCCCAAGATGATATGCCAAAGAAATTCAACTTTGTGAGAAAATTCATCACAAGGTTGAGTAATAAATCTGAATGGGACGAAGACACCATACAGAATTTAAATCAGAATGCCATAAAGTGGTATACGGACGGTTCCAAGCTAGACGAGGGAACTGGGATAGGAGTTTTTGGACCGAGAGCCAAATACTCAGAAAGCTTGGGCACATACCCGAGCATCTTTCAAGCAGAAGTCCGCGCCATCGAAAGATGTGTGGAATTCAATATTGGAAGAAACTACCACAGACAAGAGATTGTGATCATGTCGGATAGTCAAGCAGCCATCAAAGCGCTGAGTTCAAATATAATCAGTTCGAAAATGGTTTGGGAATGCCTAGGCAAACTAAATGAACTGGGCTAAAAGAACACTGTCACCCTCCTATGGGTCCCAGGACACATAGGAATAGAGGGGAACAAAACAGCAGATAAGCTGGCAAAAAAAGGAGCTGAAACCCCACATTTGGGACCAGAACCATCTTGTGGGATCAGCAGTAGAGTAATATTAGGAAAACTAAGGGAAGAAATGGAGAAAGAAAAATCCAAGTACTGGAATCAGCTGGAAGGACTGAGCCATTCTAAGATACTACTGGGGAACTATGACCAGAAGAGATCTCTTAGCTGCCTCAACCTCAGTAAAAAAAGGCTCCGAATTTTAACGGGAATATTAACCGGGCATTGCCGGTTAAGAAGCCACATGAAGAAACTAGGGTTAGCAGATGAAGCAAAGTGCAGATTCTGTGAGGAAGAAGATGAAACCTCAATACACATACTCGCAGAATGCCCTGCCTTGCAAAATTCTAGGGCTAGATACCTAGGAGCACATGGAATAGAGGAAGGGGATCTACCTGACTTGAAGCCCGACGATGTCCTAAACTTCCTCAGGAAAATAGGACTCGAAGAGCTGCTATAAGTCTGAGAAAATATCAGAACATAGCAAGTAAGGGGGAACACAATAGATCCTATGGGTCGCAGTGTAATTATCACCCCTAACTTATACATACATACATACATATAGTAGAGAGAAATTAGATAATAAAATAGGGATATTATTCTGTAGTTACGAAGTAGATTTTTTTGATTTATTAATAATAAATAAAAAAAAAACATTTATGAGAAATAACTTTTTAACGAAAAACACATAATAAAGTTTTTCATTTGGTGCGGACTTTGTGGATGACGCTGTATATAATGTACACAACATACCAGTAAATAAAAAGAGAGAATATTTGTTAATAATATAAACATAAAAATTACAACGAAGAAAATAAACGAAAAAAATTATTTTTCAATAATTTATTTTTTCAACATAAAAACCAGACTACCAAAATATATAATTTTTGCAATAAGTACCTAACACCAAATTTATTTTAGTACAGTTCTGTTAGAATCCTTTGTGTAATTATCCCAAAACAACTTACTTAACGACTTACGCCATTTCGACCTCTCTCGCTAGTTTAACTTTGTTATTTTCCTATTAATTTAAATTTCAGTGTTGTGCTACTCGCGAAGTTTTAGTTTGGCTTACAATTGCTACTTATTAAGTAGTTTGTAGATTTATTTTCGTCTACTGCTTTTGTTATCTTTCGCAATTAATTTTAGCTACACGCAACTTAACATGGTTTATTGAAAATTACTTAAAACAATTCTGTTTCATAATAATATAAAAAAATGTTACATAACAAGAGGCTATCAACTACGAGCGAAAATTGCGAATGGACCTAATTGTTCAAATTTAAAAAACGAATCGCGATGCAGTTTCTCGAGTTGCCCCTACCAAAAGAGTCACAATTCCAAGGCTGGAGCTTCTAGGATGTTTAATCGGGAGTCGGCTCAAGAACAATGTTACAAAAGTTTTTAATTACGAAGATGTTCCTGTTTACTATTGGACGGACTCTACCACAGCCTTAGAGTGGATTAAGAGAAATGAACAATGGGGAACCTTCGTTCACAATCGAGTGAAAGAAATCCGGAAGCTGACTGATGTGGATAGATGGAGACAATAAATCCTGCTGATCTTCCTTCGCGTGGATGCAGTCCAGCAAAGTTACTGGAATCAAACTGGTTGGAAGGACCGTCCTGGTTACTGGAAACAGAAGAGTCATGGCCATTATCGGTTCCGAGTACTTCAGAAGAAGTAGTTAAGTCTGAAGTACTCAAGTTAGCTCAGAAGGATCTCATCTCACCGATCATGATATATTTGGACAAAAATAAGAGTTCTAATGGAGTGCAGAAGAAACACTTTACCTTTGTCCAGCAAGTAAGGATTTGCGGATGGTTTCTTCGAGCAGTCAAAATATGGAAACAAAAATTAAAGAAGACTCCAGTCCAAAAATACGACCCAAAGAAATTGTCTTATGAAGAATTGAGAGCTGGAGAAAGTTTCGCAGATAGGAAGAAACTTGGAAACTTGAAGATTTTTATGGATGAAGACGGAATACTCCGCCTCAAAACCAAAATTATGTTACGAGAGGACAAGGCAGCTTTCCGTACTCCAGAAACATCCTACGGTGAAATCGCTAATTATGGAATATCATCGCAATTGGAATCATGCCGGAACAGGAATACTGATGTGCAAGTTACGAGAGAAGTACTGGATTATAAAGGCTAGGAGGACTATTAACTCTGTGTTGGGAAAATGCTTACCGTGCAAGAAGTTATCTGCCAAACCAGCCGTTGCTCCTTCTCCTCCGCTACCATTTGACCGCGTGAAGAACGCACTTCCATTTGAAGTTACTGGTGTGGACTTGACTGGACCTTTACATCTTAAGTATGGGAAAAGATTTATGTAGCCATCTTTACTTGTGGAGTGTATCGAGCTGTTCATTTGGAGGTCATCAAATCACTCTCCACTAAGGCTTTCGTCAAAACTTTAAGAAGATTTGTACGTGTCAGAGGAAGACCCAGTATTCTGTACAGTGATAACGGAGCTAACAATCTCATCAAGAGCTTTGATTGGGAAGCATTTCAGAAGTTGTGAAGCAGATTAGAATGGAAGTTTAGTACCCCGACGGCAGCGTGGCACGGAGGATGGTGGGAAAGACTGATTCGTTCCATGAAGGATCTTCTCAAACGTACCATTGGAAGTGGATCAGTGAATAAGCAAGAATTCAAAGTCCTGCTTCTTTCAGTTGGGAAACCCCAAACAGTCGGCCTCTTACCTATGTTACTGAAGATGCGGATGATTTGGAACCCCTGACTCCAAATTCATTTCTGTTTTACCCTCGTGATTAAAGATTTCCTGAGGAAGAAGCAACAGAAGCCTCTTTTCTACGGTCTCGAGCGGATTACGTGCAGCGGTTGAAGGATGATTTTAGACGACGATTCCGGGAGGAATACCTTTCTAAGTTAGTGGATCGTACAAAGGAAAGGTCTTATCGACCATCGAAGGAAGGTGAACTAGTACTGGTGGAATGTGATACAAAGAAGCGAGTTTGCTGGCCAATGGGACGCATCATTACGTTGTTTACTGGAAAGGATGGAATAAGCCGTATTGTCCAAGTGAAAACTACAGATAGTATCATGGAAAGACCCATTCAGCGATTATACCCCTTGGAAGTGGACTTGGACAATGACCTTGGAAAACCATTAATCAAGGAAGAGAACGGACGTGCTTTGAAGATCCCTTGCTCCTTATGATTGGATCTTCGAACCTTCTTGGTGGGAATGTGTTGGAAATGGAGTCATAGTCAGCAAGATTTGGTAGTTTCGACATTTAATGAGCGAGAGTTTATATTTTAAGGTAACTTCCTGTATTTGTCGTAATTTTTTGAGAATTGTCAGAATTATTCTATCACTGTCAAAATAAAAAGTAATTGTCTTGTCGAGTCTGATTTTTAAATTAGATTCATTCATAAACAGTTCAATTCGGGTAGATTTCTATTCGTTTTCAACAAATATTTTTTAAATTTTGCCATTTTATCATTTTTAAAATTAATTTATTATTTTTATGTAATTTTGATTTAAAAAAATATGTCGGTAGCACTGTGTAATTTATATCATCAGTTTTGACATTTAAATTATGAAATGTTAATGTTTTCAAATATTTTAAAATGACTAATACACCAATAATAATATATTATATAAGTAAAAGGTAATAATATTCATATTCACAAATACTTTCTTAAAGAACAATATAAAATTAATAAATTGCTATTAGCCACAAATGTCATTAGATACTTCACTCATGTCGCCAACCATTTAAAACAAAAATTAGCGTGCGCAAAAGTTACATTACGATCATCTTTATTTAAAGTTATCACGATTAAACTCCAATTGTAAACATCAAAATTTTTCTCGGTTAACAACTGCGTTTTATAGTTTTAAACAATCAAACTTATTTTCCAATCATCATTTTAATGTTATATCCTCATTTTAATATTCTACAAAATATGCTATACGACGTTGCGACCATCATCATACAATAAAAATAAAATTCACGCCTCTCTCAGCAAAAATGTATCAGCCGTAAAAATATCGCAATAAAAGAAACCATCTTTACGTTTTGTAAAGTCCTCTTGTAGTTTATTAACACTAAAATTTTTGATTAACGTCGTATCTCTCGAGCGGAAAATGGATCCCAGATCGTTAATAACATACTTACACAGTGGAACACGATAAAATTAAATATACAAGTCGTATTTGAAATTATGATTATTTCAACTTACAAAAAGATAATCAAATAATGAAAATGCTCTTAAACTATCAACTCAAATAATATTAAAAAGTAATAGTCTCTATGAAGTAAGTAAAATATGGAAGAATATTTTTTAAGATAAATATTTAAATGCTAAATGTATTAAAACTTCATAGAAGCTAAGTATACCTACAAACAAAACAAACAACTAATAGGCTCAACAAGCTCAAGCAGAAAAGGAAATCTGAAGATTGGTGATTTTAAAAAATCAAGAGAATTTTAAAAGATAATTTATCAAAGTAAGACAAAATCAGACAAGGTTATTAAAAATTGGAAAATTAAAAAAGAAACAAAAATTAATAAATAAGAGTTTTTATATGTAGCTTATTATATATTTAAAGAACGAAAGATAATTGGAGAAAACAACTGGAGGATAAGGAAAAGGACAAATCGAAACTAATATTGGCTGACCATTATTGGTACATGGACGGATCTAGGACCGAGAGAAGTATTGGAGCTGGGGTAAATCTGAACCAAAACCTAGCTAACATAACCACAATTTTCCAAGCAGCGGTTTTTGCAATAGAGGAGCTTAAGTATGACTGAAGGAAAAACCTATAAAACTCATTTCAGATAACCAGGAGGCGAATAGGATCGGATGGACTTAAAGTCATTTTGGAAATGCCTTAACGATCTAATACGTCAAGGGAAAAATAACAAAGCAACCTTACTTTGGACACCTGGGCACACCGGCATTGATGGGAACGAAAAAGCAGACCTTCTATCCAGAAAATGTCCTGAAGGAATATTTATAGGCGTATCTATAGCGTAGCCAGAGGAACAATATCATTCTAGGTAGATCGGAGGAGAAGTTCTTAATGCTAGAGCTAAAGGTTTTACGATCCTCAAAGGCATTTGTAAGAAATCTCTCTAAAAGAGGCCTCAAGAGCTGCTGAATATGAGCAGGCAGGATCTACGAATTATAATAGGACTATTGACTGGACACAGTCAACTGTGTAACTGCCGATAGCTCGAGGGACTAAGGATCAATAAATCTGGTCTGCATCAACTGGTACCCATGTGCTAGTTAAGTTAGTTAAGTTAGCAAAGTTAGATATTGTAATTAAATTAGTTATGTTAGGTAGAAGTTTGTTCTTGGTTTTATTAAAAATGCATTTAAAATAAAGTGAATTGTAATTTTGAAACCCTAAATATTCTGTAGATTAATTAAAATCAATATAAAATTTAAAAGCTAGCAAGAGTGACACATAACAGTATATGTTAATACTGGCACTTATCCTTATACAGATTGTGTCAGGAAGCAAGGGAAACCTTTAAACATGTTCTTAGCGAAAGTGAGGATCTTTCAAGACATATTTTTTACTAGAATCTATCACTGTAAAGTTTAAGGAGTCTATCAGAAAACATCATGAAGGTTGATGAGGAAAAAACCTGTATAGCTACAACTTGTATAATATTTTCTAAATAATGTGTATGGACCCCAAAAATATACTGGATATAAAAGTATAAAAGTGATTTTCTTCTAATATATCTAGTATATTGTGTAACAAGTGCGCAAAAGTGTGAATTGCGTGTGAATTGCGGCACTCGACTTCGTCTCGTGCCGCAACTTTTCACACTCGTGAGAAATTAGCATTTGCGCACGTGTTGCACACTGTACTTTTCCTACGACCACCATCCAAAACGACCACCATCCAGAAAACAAACAAACGATCGTGTTGTACACGATAATTTTTTATGAGCACTTTTTCTAACATGGCATAGCTTTTGGCGGTGAAAATTTCTGCATTTCATTTAAATAAATTACTAAAGATCGTATTTAAAGATTTATTAAATATTACAGTAGGTAACAAATTTACGTTTTAAGAAACGTATTTTAAATTTAACTTTCCTTGCATGGGATCTTTCACTTAAAATTATAATGAACTGTAAAATGGGAACAGTTCTGGATCTTTATCCCTGGTGTTGGTGTTTCCGACAAGTTTTCGGTTATTGTTAATAAGTTATTCGTAGCTGATGTTGAGGGAACAGGAACAGAATCAAATTTCTGTAATGATTCATCGACTCTACTAGATAACGAGATTGACAACTTGCTGCAAGTATTTATTTTGGGTATGCCTAATGTCACTTTGGCTATGCTTTATGTTACTTTGGCTATGCCTTATGTCACTTTTCCCACAACTTTTGTTGCTTTGAGAAATTGCTGATTTTGCGTACTGTAACCAATGTGCAAAATAGTGTTTTGGATGGTGGTCGTATGAAAAATATACAAAAATATAGTTACAATTATGAATGAATTGTATTGTAAAAAATTTGCAATAGAAATGAGATCTAATAGAAGTAAAATATTATAGGTTCGGAAATAGCTGCCTCTTTGGCCAGTATGGCCATGATATTTCGTGTACCTTCTAGAACCTTTGTTCTCTGCATCATCCTAGAACCTAGACCAAACCCCGGTGACGTTATATGTGCTAGTCCGCTGTTGGTGTATATTATAATGTTTTTACCTGTGATATTATCGTTACAGGCTCTCTCAGCTCTCGTAAATAGATTTACTAACTAGACAAACAGATTCCAAGAAGAATGACTGTAAGAGGCATAATTTTGTACCTTTTAAAACATAATCCATAGTTTAGAAGGGATGACTCAAATAATAATAAGTGGATTTTTTATATAATAGAAGACCGTCTTTAGAGAAGTTTATAGTTAATACAGTCAGAGCCTTTAGTAAAGTCACAATATACCTAAAAAGTATATTGATTAATGAAGTATAATAATAATGGAAAATGGTGACAAGAATGCAAGTTACCGTTGTAATATATGCAGAGTGATTCGCATAAGAGCCGACATAGATCAAGGACATGTAGGGGAACTCAACTTATTAAGCAACTATGCCAAGTTGCTTCCCTGAGAAGATATAAGCTTTAGAAGAGAAAAATCAATATCTCCCTTATATTTGAATTTAGAATTTTAAAAATTTATCGAAAATTCAAGTGGGCAATGAAATTAGACGTAAATAATACCGTAAATAATAGACATATTATTCCATAGGTGTAGATTAAATATATTATACTTTATGAGGATGTGGACAATCCTTTGGGAGAATATTTTTGTTTGTTAAACAATAAACAGTACCAAGCATTTATCTATAATTTAGTTTTTTAGCACATATTTATCTGCCAAAGCAGATATGCCGAAAAATTTCTTTTAAAAATTATCTGTGTTATGATTATTTGTTTCACGATAAATTGGGAGATAAATTAAGAAAAAAAAAGAAAAAAAAAATCGAGCTATGCTATATCAAAATATTTTTGCGTCCCTCTTTCATTGACACATAAAAAAATGTCACGCTTTGCCTTTTCCACATCTTCTTAATTTGGACTTTTTTTTTGCTTTCATCTCGACAAACCGCACAAATTCAAAGAAAAGAGGGTGAGTACAACAAAAAGATAAGACGGCGACGGGTGCTAATGCATATTTTTAATGGACCGGTTTCCTTCTGCTTTGAGTAATAAAATCAATGCTGCTCTGTTGGGGGAAACGTCAATTAAAAGGATAAAAAATAAAAAATGAAATATTAATTAAACCATTTTGTCTGGTAAGTTAACAACTTTTTAAAAAAATTGCAAAAATTAATTTCTTTATTAATAACTAGATTAGTAAAAATAATTTGGAATAAAACAATACTTGTTTTACTGTTAATCATCTCCAAGTGCATTGATCTTCAGAGTAGTTTAATTTAAAGGAAATGCTACTTTCCTAGATTTACATACTGTGGTAAACTCCCACTACAACTTTAAAACAGTTTCTATTTTGATGTTTAAAAAAAACTTAGATACCTTTACAGAATATTTAAAAATTGTTTAAAAAAATTAATTTTTTCTATTGTACCATTAATATAACAATTTAATTTTCCATATCTTTTTTGACATCACGAGTAATTTTTACACTTTCACCTTATCTTCTCCTCCTGGATTATCCAATTAATGTCAGAACCTGAATTAAATGATTCACTTGATATAAATTAAAACTGAATTGAATTGACCTTCATTCCCAGTGCTTATTTTTTAGTACAATTCGTTACATTGGCCTTCTCCAACAAGAAAGCTTGTAGTTTTAAACGTTGACTCCACTCTTGGTATTTTACCAGCGAATAACTGGACCATAAGGGAAGATTTTCATTTATCATTTGTAAGAAATTAAGAGCTGGAAGGACATTCTTAAAATATTTGCTAATACTGTGTAACAGTACCTGTTAACATTTTATGGTATCCTAAATATTAAATTAAATTAATACCGAGAGCTCTATCTTTCCGGAAGAATTCTTAATAATAAAATAATGAATACGGTCTACGGTATAATTGGAAGTTCAAAGTAGCTACGCTACAAGGTGTACTAATGAGTTGCCATTATCGGGTTCAGGAGGTTTTAATAATTATTCCCAGTCTCATTTATTGTATTGGTTTACTGTGATATACAGAAAATTGGAATATAAACTAGAAGCATCTCTTTAATTTGAAGATTCAGTAAACTTGAACAGCTTGTAAACTTTAAGCTCTCGTATGCACGAATATCTTTAACTGAATCATCTCTACAACTTGGGCAGATCATCCCTCCACTCGTGATCTTCCATAGTCATTTGGAACCACCTAGACAGTGCCGTAGCGACCCCAAGGTGCGGCGAAGGATCGTCCACTATTGTTAACAGATAAGTTTATTGTGGTATATCAAGTTTACTGTTCCCATATTTTTTCTCTTTTATTTCCGTTTATATCTATCTATATCGTCAACTGTATTAGAATAAGTATTTTTAAAGAACTGTTTGCGGATTATTTTTTTGTAACGTATTCTCAACTTCATTCATTTTAGCACCAAGGAAATCTATTTATCTTTTATCTGTTGGTACATTTTCATTTTTTTTACTTCATAGACAGTTTTTTCTGACATCTTTCTGTCATCTTATGATACTTATTTAAATAACTCCGCTTAAAACAACTTTCTTCAGTAGTATCATAAAAAATAAAAAGATTTCAGTGGCGCCCTTATAATTTCTTAAAGAAACAAATATTGTACTATAGTCAGAGCTAATGAACTTACTCACCCCTAGCCGAGGTATTTAACTATCATAATTTTTGCTGTGATAAACATTTATAAATTTTGTTAATTATTGAAATATCTTTTACGACTAATTAAAGACGAAATTAAGATTAATGGTTGTTTTATTGTAAATTACATTTTTTCTTTTGGTATATTGTTATTTTTTTAAAAAGTTAACTAAATATTTTTATAAATTCACTCTCAACATGTAAATCATATCACAAATTGACGCCCAACGTCATAATATGGTTACAACTGGTAAATGCACTATTAAAATTTGTGAGCAAATTTTAAGAAGGCATAATGCTACTTCATTTGTTTCGTTATTTGTTAATAATTTCCAAAAAATCAGTAGTTAGTCCATGATCGACAAGGAAAAACCTCTCGAAAATTCAGAGACTAGCCTGTTCATGTATCACTGGAGCAATGGGAACTTGCCCCACTGCTGCAATGGAGGTGATTTTAAACTTGACCCCACTGCACATTCTGCTAGAAAGTGTAAGGAAGAAAACAATATATAGAATGATCAAAGAAGGAATTATCAGGAAAAAACCTCGATCACTTCACTTTGATCAAACTTGGGAAATGCCCCAAGATGATATGCCAAAGAAATTCAACTTTGTGAGAAAATTCATCACAAAGTTGAGTAATAAATCTGAATGGGATGAAGACACCATACAGAATTTAAACCAGAATACCATAAAGTGGTATACGGACGATTCCAAGCTAGACGAGGGAACTGGGATAGGAGTTTTTGGACCGAGAGCCAAATACTCAGAAAGCTTAGGCACATACCCGAGCATCTTTCAAGCAGAAGTCCGCGCCATCGAAAGATGTGTGGAATTCAATATTGGAAGAAACTATCGCAGACAAGAGATTGTGATCATGTCGGATAGTCAAGCAGCCATCAAAGCGCTGAGTTCAAATATAATCAGTTCGAAGATGGTTTGGGAATGCCTAGGCAAACTAAATGAACTAGGCCAGAAGAACACTGTCACCCTCCTATGGGTCCCGGGACACATAGGAATAGAGGGGAATGAAACAGCAGATAAGCTGGCAAAAAAAGGAGCTGAAACCCCACATTTGGGACCAGAACCATCTTGTGGGATCAGCAGTAGAGTAATCTTGGGAAAACTAAGGGAGGAAATGGAGAAAGAAAAATCCAAGTACTGGAATCAGCTGGAAGGACTGAGGCAATCTAAGATACTACTGGGGAACTATGACCAGAAGAGATCTCTTAGCTGCCTCAACCTCAGTAAAAAAAGACTCCGTATTCTAACGGGAATATTAACCGGGCATTGCCGGTTAAGAAGCCACATGAAGAAACTAGGGTTAGCAGATGAAGCAAAGTGCAGATTCTGTGAGGAAGAGGATGAAACCTCAATACATATACTCTCAGAATGTCCTGCCTTGCAAAATTCTAGGGCTAGATACCTAGGAGCACATGAAATAGAGAAAGGGGATCTACCTGATTTGAAGCCCGACGATGTCCTAAACTTCCTCAGGAAAATAGGACTCGAAGAGCTGCTATAAATCTGAGAAAACATCAGAACATGGCAAGTAAGGGGGGACACAATAGATCCTATGGGTCGCAGTGTAATCATCACCCCTAACTCATTCATACATTCATACATGATCGACAATATATCTATCTCAACGTAATTATAAAAAAGAAGTCGAAGTATAATACAATCACAAGAAGCAATTCAAGAAGCAATTTTTATAAATGTTATTCGTAATATTTCAACATCTGATAATTTGCTTTTTCAGCACCACTTAAAACGGCAACGTTAGAAATTTATTCAAGTATGTAATTCGATTGTGTCCGCCTGATAAATCACACATACAGAAAGAATCTATACAGTTTTCTCCTTCAGGAAATGTTTCGGTGCGTCGACTACGGAAAAGAAGGAACATATTTCATTTTGTTTCTTGTTTGATTTTTTGGAATTTACAGAAAACAGAAATACAATAGTGCGGTAGCTGGACAAGCAAAAATAATGGAAAGCGCATGATTCCAAATCAAAATTTAATATTACAGTGACCAAACATAACCAATAAAGCAAAAAAAAACTCTTAGCTCTCTTAGCCTCTTATTGAGTGATCCTAATCTATGTGCCAGGCCATATAGGGATAAAAGGCGATGAGAAAGCTGATGAATTAGCCAAGCAGAGAGCGACTGAGGTCAAGATGGGGCCAGAAGCCTTCCTGTGGAATTGCCAAATCCTTTTTAAGGAAAGCATCCAACAAAGGACAAACAATCAGGTGTTGCGCTGGTGGCATGAAACCCCAGGAATAAGGCAAGCTACTTCCTCTGCCCAACTTGGCTGCCATCTCTCCATTGTTGCTCCTTTGACCTTTCTCTTTTCTTCCACAGATCAAAATACTCGTCCTATCTAGGGTTCTTTTGAAAATTAACAACTATACATTGTAATTTATGGTACTAACCCTTACTGTGTGAAAATTCATGTTATTCAGAACAATAAACAACTAAAAGGTTGTATTAACTTTCACTATTTATTCTAGTTATAGCGAAACAGCTGTAATTGCAATTTATAGAATAAATAGTGAAAGTTAATACAACCTTTTAGTTGTTTATTGTTCTGAACTATACATTGTACTTATAATAGTATAATTATTACACGAGCAATGATTTTTTTATTTTCGTGGATAAAAAATCTACGATCAAGTATATAAAAAAATATATTAGTTCGTTATAGTTTATTTTTAAACATGAAACTATTAAACTTAATTTATATTGCCATTTTTATTATAAATATTAATAGGAAAGTTTGAACAATTACTACAATTAAAAGGATGATGTGCATCAAAATTGATATCACAATAATTATTGTTCTTTGTTGTAATAGAGGTGATACTATCAACTTCTGTAGTTTTATGTTTAACATTAAAATTATACTTTGGAACTACGATTAATCAGCTACTGGACTATTCATTGCTGTTTTGTTTTATGGTTTTATTGGTAAAAATGTGGCAATTCGTGGACCATAAAATTGCGATAAATTTGTAGGAAAATGTTATTTTCTTTGTCATAAAGTTTGCATTGCTGACAATTTTAAACTAGCTGTATCAGGGAAGGTTTTACGAGAAATTTACGAGCAATAGCAATACACCCTGTTAAAACACAAGTAAAAAAATACGGTATTGTCGTACCAATATTTTATATGAAGATGAGTAAACAAAATGTATAACAAATTGTCTAGAACATAAGGAAATAAGAGCGACGCTGACAAGTTAAAAAATGTTTATGGTAGGCAAAAATTGGTAGACGTTTGGCTATTTCTTTTGTAGTTGAAAAAATTAAATAAAAAACACTCTTACTCTGGAAAAAATTTTTGTAAGTTTTTACCTAGTTAACCACTCATGACTTTGAGTTAAGGAAAATTAATCGAAATATAATGTTAATAACCGAAAAGTTGTGTAGTATAACTGATTTCGAAATTTTGCTACATTCGGTTATATCTGAAATATTCTTTTAAGCTTAACTGAAGCAGTAAGTTTAGCATCCTACGTCATAAATGTTACAATTGTTAACTCAAAGTCACGGTTAGTAAAATGAACTACTTTTTAGATTGAGGTAATCGAAATTATAATTCGCCTAATTGAAATATATTTAAGATTATTTTAGGAGTAGTTAACTTTAATTTCATTTTAATAATACCAATAAAGCAATGGAAACAAGTAAGTAGGTATATGGGAAAAACAACGTAGAAAGTGAGATAAAGGAAAAATCTTTATTCATTTATTTATTAAATAAATGGTTAGTTGATTATGAGATAAAAGAACGAAATTAATCCATTACATAACCACACAATATGGAAATAAGATATAGGTACTTATGTTAAATATATTAATGCAAATAAAAAAATGTAAAATTAATTAGTATTAAATAAAAACGCAAATATTTTTCAATTAAAAAAACCATACCTATTTTTCTATTAAGGTACCTATTGAATAGTCCAATTACAATAATTGTATTTTCCGACTAAGTAATAGTGATTTTTCGAATAATTAATTCTCCTCTACAATTAGGTAAATCTGCTTTATGGTTTAATAACGCTGCTATTCGATTACGCAACGGTACTTTTCGGTTACCTAACTTTGATTTTCGGTTAATAATCATCCCCTTCAGTTATACAACTAATTTTTATGGTTACGCAGACCGTACTGTTCGATTAAGCAACAACACTTTTCAGTTAAGCTGTACCTAACGATCAAAACAATTTCTTTCAAATTTGTCGGTTGTATTGAAATTCATCAGCTTCCATTATAAATGTTATAGTTTATTCCGATAAATTTACATTAATTTAAACAAAAGTGGTAAAATATTAATGCCTACTTTTATCGGGTATTCATATGTAATGTTTACACTAGTTTACCTCTATTACCTCGTTTAATGTGAATGCGGTTTTCGGCTATGTAATTAGCGGTGTATTTTTTTATCCTCATCTGGCAACTCTGTATCAGGCCAGCAAAAGAGTGAAGTTATTCATTATTTATCTAGGGTGTGTTTAAGTTTTGGTCTTTATAATTATTGTGTAACCTAGTCTTCTAAAAATTGGTGAAAAATTTAGTGTGATCTTTACAATTAATTAATAACTATTTAATAAAAGACAATTATTGAAATTACCGCAGAATGGAAGAACTTTTGAAACAGTGGGAATTGAGGAGCTCATTCAAATATTTAACAGTAAGTTTAAATTTCTTTAATTTGTTAGGTACTATCTATGTAAGTATTTTATCTATTTCTTTTTAACGTTACTATATATAAATATTTGCAAATGCTTCATTAAACGGTTTAAAAATTTTGCTTTTTTGCTATTAGGACAAACAATTGATGAAGAAACCATGAAAGGGCTTAGTGAAAATGAGCTTTCCCAAGCAAGCGGTCGAGATTTAGACGAGCTTTAGAAGCATGGGTGAAAAGTGAATCATAATATTTTATTTATTATTTGTTTTTATTGGAAGCGTTTTTTTATTTTGATTATATTATGTCTATTTATGTAAATACATTATATGCATTGTTAACAATTTGTGTATTTTTATTCTCCTTTTATGATTCTCACACAAAGAAAAAATTTTACCAAATCGATATTTAATTTAATTCGTATGTTATATCTTTGCTATTTTTAAAATAAGTATGTAAATTTCCAATATACGCATTTGCTGAAAATTTTATATTTTCATATATTTGGGTAAAAATTAAAACAAAGTAATAGCATATGATTTAGATTAGGTAAATAATAAAATCGGTTAAGAAATAATCTCTATTATGATTACTTTAATTATGAAAATACAGTTAACATTAAGAGTGATTCTGGATTAAACTAAACCTTAAAGAAGTGTTAAAAAATATTGAAACTTCAATTTACATAAGTGAAAAGCTACTTTATGAGTACTCAAATGTACAGTTATACTTTCTACACTATTAACAATTGTTAACTAAAAGTTCGGCTTAAATAATCCAAAGAATCGCATATACATCTAAAATGTACGTTTAACTTTAAGCGAACATCTCAGTTAAGTAATTCTATGCCGAGGATGTTCAACAAAAATCTTTACAGTTGCTTAACACAAAATGTACGTTGGGCAATGGTAAATTAATGACGTCATAGTCTAATCGAAACTTTCAGTTAAGATATTTAAAGTTAAAGACACTTTAAAATTTCAGTTAATAACCATATGCCCCAAAAGTAGTTGCTTAACTGAATTATTTTTTCCCAGAGTATGGATTTTTTACTTATGTTACATAATGAGATATTTATGAATACTCTTCTTTATTCGTCAATGATCTATGAATCTGTCAAATAATAGACGTCAAATTAGAAATAGCATTCACAAAAATAAAACTAACAGAAACAGAACGAATCGAGATTTTAACTATAATTGGTTATGGAGATAGAGTGAGGACTCAAGCAGAAGTTCGTAATTTATTTAATGCTAAATATCCCAATCGCGATCCAATTACTCAATCAACAGTAAGTAAAATTGAAAAAAAAATTAGAGAAACGGACCATGTTAAAGATCTTCCCAGAAGTGGTAGAACATCAATATCCGAAGCCAAAAAACTGGACGTTGTACTGGCGTTTCAAGAAAATCCTCATACCAGTTCTAGGCAGGTCGCGCTAGATAATAATGTCCACCAATCAACTGTTTTAAGAGTGCTAAAAAAGGAGAAGTGGCATCCATAGAAAGTACAACTGGTCCAGGAGTTATTAGAAGATGACTTTGATAGAAGAATCGAATTATGCGAAATCGTTATGGAACAATGTAACAGAGATCCGGGTTTCATACAAAAGGTACTTTTTTCAGATGAAGCGTTTTTTATATTGAACGGTCACGTAAATCGCCAGACATGTCGATGTTGGGCAAGTGAAAATCCACATTGGATGGAAGAGTATAGGACACAATATCCCGAGAAGGTGAATGTTTGGGCCGGCATTATAAATAAGGAAATAAGGAATTTATTCCATACATTTCCATCATACTGTATACGTTCTAAATGAGAGTAACTCTAAGAAAAATAATAATAAAATATTGTTTAGGTTTTATAATTCACAGTTTTCATAAAATGCTCCCTTAGAAAATCTAATTAAATTTTTATTATGACCCATTAAACACAATAAAATTTATTGAGAACAAAAATGTATACTACTAAAATAATAATTTAAAAATGTTTGACCATAGAAAATAAACAACAGTTTGTTAATTTTTAATTATAGACTGCAAGTTTTCAAAAAACATTACTAATACGGAAGGAGTTTGTGTGACTGTATAAATAAATGTCCCCTTTCCGGGAAAACCTTATGCTCCCTCTTTATCTAAACACTTTTTGATCGTTTGAAGATTCGTCTTGGAGGTGGTGTAAGAATGCAAATTTGTCGAGGCGACCTCTTAGTTGATTTATCCCTTCCGTTGTTATTTACCGCCCTTCTTCATTTACTTGACGACATGGAAAGGGTGAAAGTGTAAATTACCAGCGTAAATTACTCTTTGCTGTTGGAAAATCAAACAGCATGAACATTTATGTTCTTTGACTTTCAAATCCACGACTTAATTTTAAATAATATTTTATTAACTAGCATAAACAAAAATTTCTTGCAGCAATATATTTTGGAAATTTTAGTTTAGGAATGTTGGAAAATAAATGTTTATTTTACTTAAATTTAAAGAAATTGTGTTTCAAGTATTTTTTTCAATTTCAACTTGGTCGTAAATCAAAATGAATGAAAATAATTTTAGAAATTTTAATTGTGATTCATTTAGGCGTTTTTCTGTCCTACATTAACAATCCGAAGTGAAGACTTCCAACAGATCTCTTGGACCTTTTGTCTTCTCTTTCGCTTCAACATTAATCTATTTGAATCTCACTTCACAAACTCACCTACAATTTTTTTTTATTTTAACTTTAATATCTCCTATTATTAGTATTTAACCTTTCTGCGGCCAAGTGAAATTTGGACGAAAAAAATCCATTTTTTTAGCATTTTATATCACAATTTTATTTGTTCTTTTTTTTCTAATTGTTTTTTGTAACTGTTGGTCAGGTTAAGAAGGTTCGAAGGTAGGTAGTAGTTAAAAAAATGTATATACAGGGTGTTTCATTAAGAATTATCCATATAGTAACCTCAGCACTAAATATGAAGATTTAAGCCAAAATACTTAAATAAAATATTCCTCCTAACCGAGATATAGGGTGTTTTATTTTAACTATACCAAATGATTGTATCCCATATTTTTGACACCTTCCACTATTTTTTTGTTTAAGCAAAAAGCTTACAAATATTAGGTTACTCTAATCAGTGACAAAAGATATTTTTTCTCGATTACCAGAGGCGTGCAGTAAGGAAAGATACTTTTTTTATCCCCCCACAATTTACGCCACTGTCGTAATAATTGTTTCTGCATGTTTTTTTATTCTTCGTCACTTTCTACATAAATATCATCCTCTTGTCACAATACGATAGAGTGAGTAGTTTTCGAGTTATTTGCATATAAAGGTAATGTTTAAAATATCCATTTTTTATATTATAGCTTTATAGCTTATTTAACTTGAGTTTCCTTAATAATCTAGCCACGTTGACAACAAAATTTGTTAATTCTAATCGTAAATTCACATGCCTCAATAAGTATTTCACTAAATAAATAAAGTTTATTAGTTTCAGTAAATTTTATTTCAAAAGATTTTTTCATATTAATGTTTTTTAATTTTAAATTTATGAAAATTCAGGAATATGATTTTTATTATAAATTTAAAACTAAAATTTTAATAAATATTAATATGAAAAAATCATTTGAAACTAATAAATTTTATTTATTTAGTAAAATAGTTATTGACTCATGTGAATTTATGATTAGAATTAACAAATTTTGTTATCAAGGTGGTTAAATTATTAAGGAAACTCATGTTAAGCAATAAAACAAAAATGGATATTTTAAACATTACCTTTAAATGCAAATAACTCGAAAACTACTCACTCTATCGTATTGTGACAAGAGGATGATATTTACGTAGAAAGTGACGGAAAAACAGAAACAATTATTACGACAGTGGCGTAAATTGTAGGGGGATAAAAGAAAGTATCCATCCCTACCGCACGCCTCTGGTAATCGAGAAAAAATATTTTTTGCCACTGTTTAAAGTAACCTAATATGTGTAAACTCTTGTATGTGTAAACTCTGCCAAGTATGAACAAAAAATAATGGAAGGTGTCAAAAATATGGGATACAATCATTTAGAATAGTTAAAATAAAACACCCTATATCTCGGTTAGGAGGAACATTTCATTTAAGTGTTTTGGCTTAAATCTTCATATTTAGAGCTAAGGTTTCTCCAGTTGCTATATGGATAATTCTTAATGAAACACCCTGTATACATTTATTTATTAAAAACCCAGATACAAAAATTAATTAGTTTTCACATTTGGCGTATAAAATTTTCTTTTCGGAATGTTTGAGGCATGTAAATTTTTTGCAGATGGAACATTTTGATCTCAGTTTGCTATTCTTATCCCTAGGACACAAATGGCAGCGACCTTTTGATGAGGTAGGTTGTTTTACGGCACCTTCTTCTGCCTATTTCCCAACACACATTTTCATCATACTCAAGGTTGTTTTGGGAATACGGTTACACATTTTTTGATTCTCCAGACGCCTTAAAATAAGTGGTTTAGTTAATTGTTGTCCCAATTCAAGCAAAAATAAGCGCCTTCTGTCCAACTTTGTTTTATTCCAGTCAGGATTCATTTTGGTATATATTACAAACATCACATAATTATCAATCGGCGTGTACCGAAACAAGGGCCAGGGCGCATTCTGACATAGTTAAATCACCAACAAACGTTTGTTTTCCTGATTTTTTAATGCTACAATTCTCAAAAAGTTGGAAAAAAATTCTTTAATGGATTTAGTCAAAGAATAACTTTAACATAACCTACCATAAAAATGAAAAGACTGGGGGTCCGTTTGGACCCCACTTGGCCCCAGGAAAGTTAAATATGTTTTTTGAATGACACAATTTTACTCAACATATGCAAGGATGGTAGATTTTCCACAGTTTGACTGTGTTTTCACCTTATTACATGTTTTATTAAAGGTATGAATCCACTTGAATTGTTATATCTGTATTGTTAATATTTACCCACAATTTTAGCCACACCTCTTGAAAGACTTTAATTTATTGTACCAGCCCTTACTTTATGCAAATTTATCATAAGTATTAAGAACATCAAACAAGGAACTTGGTAACAAAATATTTTATTCAAAAACTTTTCAGCTGATTCGAAAAATCATTTGAATATGTCAACAAATTCTTTTGTTTCGTTTTTTTCTTTAAATATCTGACTTAAGTTCAGCCCGGTCTCAATAATTTCACATTGCACTGCCATTAGGTGCTAATTGTTATTTTTTTTTGAACATTATGCTAGTTGTACTTTTGTAAGTACTCAAATCCGCTATCTGTGGAGAAAGAGTTAATCTGAGGACAACGAGAGAAAACCTTTCAAAACTGGAAGCAATACTAAATCTTACACCTCTACATCTTCATGTAGGAAATGTAAGAAGAAGAACATTCCATAGGATGGTCAGTGAAGGAAATGTAAGGCATATGCCTAAATCACTTCAACATAATCCAAACTGGGAACTAACCCAGGACAGTATGTCAAAAAAACTTAACTTTACAAGCAATTTCACGGTAAAGCTAAGCAAAAAAAGTCAATGGGATCCCACAGTAATATCACAGATAGGCAAAAACACAATCTTATGGGATACTGATGGATCCAAAACTGAATGAGGCACAGGGATAGGGATTTACGGACCTAGAACAAAGCACCTCCAGAGTTTAGGCTCGCAGCTTACCATTTTCCAAGACTTTGATTGTCTAGAAAGTCAGAACGAACTGGGCATGAATAACACAGTTACACTTCTATGGCTTCCTGTACACTCGGGAATAGAAGAAAATGAAATCGGAGATACGCTTGCCAGAACGGCAGCAAGTATGTCACTAATGGGATCTGAACTATTATTCTATGGCATAGCCTACGAACTCAGAGGCATTGAGAATATGGAAAAGATCGAACATTGGAAGAACCTACCAGGGATAAGGCAGACAAAAGCCTTGCTAGGTAGTTACAATCCCAAAAAGTCCATACAATATCTTGGGCTGAGTAAAAATTACCTAATTCTTAGAGGGACACTGTAAACTAAGAGGACTCCTACATAGACTGGGGATTGAGGAAAAAGCAGAAGGTATTGTGAAATGGAGGAGGAAAACTCATACTCACAGCATGTCCTGCCCTAGGAAAAGAAGAGCTCTACAACTTGGAGCACACGAAATACAAGAGGTTGACTCACATAAATTTATGCCGATCGACATCCTCATAGGAAATACAAGAGTTCTACAACTTGGAGCACACGAAATGGATTATTCCCTACAAATTACCCGAATATTCCAAAAATTCCAAAACATACAGTAAAAAATAAAAAAAGAACCCGTTTGCAATGTAGCAATGATTTCGGTTGAATAGTAAACGGGCACTTCCGGCGGCTATATACTGATAACCAACTTTTTGCACAGATTTGTACTCATTTAGAAAAGCTCAGTTTTCTATTTACGAGGGTGGTACAAACTTAGTTCCCAAATTAACGGGCACTTCCGGCTCTATACTGATTATCAACTTTTTGTACTGAGGTGTACTCGTCAAAAAAAGCATACTAGAAGCAGAGCATACCTTCGAAATGGTTTTGAATGGCCGGAACGAAGACTGGTTTTGATTGAAAACAAAGTGGTACCTATAAAATATTTAAAAAAATAGAAATTAATTAAACGACTAATAAAAATGACAAAATTTATCTTTAAAAGCAAATTTTCGACCAGTATATTTAAATATTTTGAATTGGCTTTTATACTTATATGTATAACAAATATTTCAAAGATCTGCCACAAGTTCATACTCATCTCAGATTTCTAATGGTTCCTTTATGAAATAATCTTATAATTATTTGTCAGTAGTTGGCTGTATTATTTTTAATAAAAAATATGGTTCTACTGGGATTATTTGACGTAAAAGATCTCTACTTTAATAAGTTTATAACCACTTGTGCATCGAAGCAAGAAATTCAACACTGCACAAAGAAAAATTGCATTTTCTATTTGATTTAGACCTTGGGACACACTTTATCAAGATACATAAAATCTGATCTAACGAATATTTCGCTGCATTCGATTTATTGGATTGTATAAAAGTTTCCTTGTCTTTTAAAATAAATCCTTCTACCTTTTTTTTTCTCGATGCGGCTCTCAACTCAACTTTTCTTTTAATATCCATCCGTTAATTTATTATTCTTGAGGATTTTGGGTTGCGGTAGCGCTGTCTTGGATTTGAGGAACGAAAATAATTTAAAACGTTGGTTCTGCTTTCGAGTTTTAAATCTCTTCTTAATTTAAAAACATAAATGGAGAAAATCAATATCAATGTTTATTTAATTTGATGTAATAACAGCTACTAGTTCCGGCATATATGTAGAAAACGTGATGGCGACGTAATGAAATGTAATTCAATGTCCGTTGGGGCATATAGCCCGGGAAGTAGTTGTTTTTTCATAGAAAATAGTTTCTTTACCCTGGGTGCAGGTGGAAACAATTTTCTACTTCTTCAGTTTTTTTATTGACGCACCTTATAGAAATTATTTCTTGTATTGCTATTTTAATTTATATTATATAACTATATTCTACCAACAGCATCCGAAAAAAAGTGGGAAATAATGTTTGCAGAATAAGTTAAAAAAAAAATAAAAATCCCACCTCACCGTTTTGTTAAGTTATTTAAATTAATATGTATATTTTTTATCCATTTCCAAGCTTTTTATTTTAGTTTATCGACATCTGACAACGCTGTACGCAGCGCTCAGAAATAGTGTTGAATAAAATGCGCGAAATTCAAATCTTTTACAGTTATAATAAAATTGGGTGAAGCTAAGGCTTTGAAATCGAATATTTAAAAAAAGTTGTAAATAAAGATACAAATAAATAACCAACATTTTTAGTACATAATATGTGTTTTTTTATTGAATTTAATGAGACATAAAGTTTGGGTAATTTTTTTATAAACACATAACATATTTTACCCAATATTTGGCTTGAAATCATCATCATAAGCAATTTGTATTATTATACTGACAATATTCGCGGAATGGTTCAATTTTAATTCAACCAATTTTATTTTTAAATTTGTGTTGGTAAAAATCGTTAGTGAAAGAAGGTACGTGTGTTGATTTACACACGCCTCCAAAATTCTTGGCCCCCCTGGTATATTCTTAAAACGTTAACTATAGAACGAAAAAAATGCTAATAAAAACTGTATTGCCTTATCAAAATGTAAAAAAAAATTGATAGCAAAAAGTTGTTTTTGTCAGAAAATAAACGGTTATCTTTACAAGAATACAGTTTTAAATTTTGGTCGAAAGAGAACGTTTCAGTGAATTTTATACAAAACGCCAGGAAATCCGATTAGTGAGTTTAACACAGTGGCTTTACACCAAGAAGGTTTGTCAGCCCACCGAATTTCGGACCGTCTTAATATCCCCAGGACGTCAGTGCGGCGCATAATAACTTTATTTCAAGAAACTGGTGGCGTTGGCAGAAGACGAGGAACCGGCCGTCCTAGAGTAACTACACAAAGAGAAGCTGCACGACTGCAATGGGGCCAGAATCATAAAAATTGGCTTTTGCAAGAATGGAGAAATGTCCTTTTCTCCGATGAGACAAGATTTGAACTGGAAAGTGACAGCCGCCGGGAAATGGTATGGAGGGGTCCAGGTAGACTGGAAAGATTAATTTTTGCCAGAGAAATTGTTCCCTACCAAGGGCGGACAGTCATGTTTTGGAGGGTATAATATACGGGCGCCGTACTCCACTTGTATTTATCGAGTGGACCATGACAGGTGCCATATACGCCGAAAACGTTATCGAACCAATTATACAACCCTTGCGCACCGAATTTGGTGAAAATTTTATTTTTCAAGATGATAATGCCAGGCCTCACCGTACCCAGAGTATACGACACTTCGACAAGGAAATATTGGACGAATGGACTGGCCTGCGAACTCTCCAGGTTTGAATCCGATCGAATATGTTTGGGATCATATTACTAGGGCAATTCAAGATAGAGTAACCCTTAAGGAATTAATTATAGCCGCTCAAGAGGAATGGGCCAACATGGATCAAGATTATATTGATAACCTTATTCGAAGCATGTCAAGACGTGTTGGTTATAGAGCAAAGAGGTGCTCATAAATAACACACAAACAAATGAAGAATGTGTTTGTTTTCCCCATTCTACCTTTGCTCGTTTTCGCCAATAAGCTCTCTCTACTGAGAGCAACGTTGCCAAACCAACATAACTAAAAATTTTTGAGCCTAGGATTCCAGTCTCGCGCTTGCAATACTTTAAATTATTTATTGAATGTAATTGATAGCTACCTTAAAAAATCAAAATATAACTTCAATATGCCAAAATATAACTTCAATATAGACGATGCTAGTTTTAGCAAAACAGCTGTGATTGCATTAATAGAGCTATTTCTTAAATAAAAGGTGGAAGTTCTGTAAAAAAGTGCTCATGTCATGTCAAAGTGTCATGAGGGGATGTTCGCAGGTGGTCTTATCAACCCTTCTTTGGAACATAGTCCTGGATACCCTGATTAATCACCTCAACAATAATGGTTTTTATACACAATTGCATATGCAGATGACATAGTTATCTTGCAGACCGGCAAATTTGTAAACACACTGTGCGATAGAGCGCAGGATGGCCTCAAATTAATAGAAACATGGTGTAAGGAACACTCACTGTCGATCAATCCCAAGAAGACAGAGATGGTCCTTTTCACTAGGAAAAGAAGCTTATCGGGCTTGAAACCCCCCGAAATCTTCAAAAGCAAACTAAACTTCGCTGAAGAGGTGAAATACCTCGGTATTACCCTCGACAGGAAGTTAACATGGAACTCGCACATTCAGAACAGAGCAAAAAGAGCATATGTGGCCTATGAGCAGTGTCGGAGGACACCTGGATCTACACAGCAATAATAAGACCTATGCTAACGTACGGAGCTATTGCATGGGAACCTAAAACTCTACAAGCAACGGCCATCCAAAAACTGCACCAAATACAACGATTGGCTTGTCTGAACATCACAGGAGCCATGAGAACAACACCAACCGCGGCAATGGAATTGGTTACTGGTCTGACACCTCTCGACCTGCACGTCAAGGAGGTTGCGCTAATGGCCATGCTACGATTGCGCACGGCTGGTGTAAACCCCGAGGTAGGAATAGGTCAACTGAGGCTGGGCCTGTGGAGGGAGGCACTCACTGCGGTGCCTCTGCTACAGGCGGCCGGTGACGCAAATGAACCCAGGTTTGTGTTTAATAAACCCTACAAAATACAAATAAAACAGAACACTGAGGCGGATGCTGCAAATGCAATACGCATATACACATACGACTCAAAAACCAAGGAAGGATCAGGATGTGGAGTCTACTCCAGATCAGTTAGCCTAAGGATTAAATGGGGAATGGGAAAAAATACCAGCGTCGTTCAAACAGAACTGGCTGGTATCTCAATCGCCGCAAAAGAGCTAACCAGAAAATATAATAATCTGCACTGATAGTAGACAAGCCCTACTAACCTTGAATAGACAACGTTTTATCTCAGAGTTAGCACTAGATTTCCACCAAGATTTAGTTAACGCCTCGGTAGATAATAATATCGTACTAAGGTGGGTGAAAGGGCACGACAGGACCGTATTGCTAACTCTCTGGCCAGGATGGAGGCTGGATTGAAAATTTTGGGAACAGGCGACACCCATGGTTTGACGACTTCGACAATTGCGGAACTAGCCAAACGTTACACCCGTACTCAATCCCTTAAGAGATGGGATGAAACCAAAGGATGCAGTTTTGCCAGGATTACCCTGGGCGACCCTGAGAAGCTGGATACGAATAAATATTTGGCGATGACCAGGAAGAACCTACGTTTAACAGTGGGATTTCTGACTGGACACTGTCAACTAAGGAAACACCTCCAAATTATGGGGCTAGTGGACATACCTCTATGCAGGAGGTGTGAACAGGAAGATGAAACTGTCAAGCATGTCTTTTGTGAATGTCCGGAGCTATCGTCGATAAGAGAGTGTGTGTTCGGTGAGTCTTGGCCTACACCTGCCCACATTAAGGAGATGTCCCCTGGTGACCTGTCTTCCTTCCTGGATAAGGCAGGATGGGCAATGTCCTAGGAGGGCGACTCCTTGGGAGGATGTACAATGGGCCATATTGTGGCCTAAGTGCAAAACAAACATGATTCTTTTTGAGGCGTATTATTATGATATTTTTGACATTATTAACTTAAAATTCTATGTGAAAGCTTCTCTTAACCAAAACTCCAATTTCACTCGAATTAATTGGCTTTTTAATTAATTTGGTTCGTTTACTCCGGGAGATAATTATTTGGGTAAAAAGTATATTGCGTCGATTTAATGCGAAGACAATTAAAGAAAGCTGTTCGAAGTAATCGTAAACTCGTAGAACTTAACAGATTTTATAACTAAGCATTATCTTAATAATAGGTACGCATAAATATTTAATTTCATTTGAGGATTTACCGTTAGCTTTAAAAGTGCAAAGCTGTATTGTAGATTATTGCGAAATAAAATTTAAGCTTTCATAAACTGAAGCCCGTTGCTTTAAAATTTGATTGGAAATTTCATTAACTTTACGAAAGCGTTTTGTTTATAGTTATATTAGTTAATGGAGATTGGCAATTTGAACCGGCAGTAAAGTCATCAAGTAATTCACTATATTTGCGATAGTAAATCCCTCGTTTCGGCATTTATCTTATCTAATTCTTTATTTTATTTTGCTCATGCGGTTGCTGTACGCTCGTTTCGCACTCATAAAATAAACTGCTACTTTTACATCTATAAATCACCATTGGCATTGTAAAAAATAAGGATCTAATAACCCATCCGGCCCTTTCCTTTATTTATCTACTTCTAATGTAAGTATTTAAATAATTTCAACCAAGTTACGACACTGTTACGCTGAAGAAGTATTGCCTTCTTTGGTTGTAGTCAAATCAAAAATCCCCCCAGCTGTACAGAAAGAAACCCAATCACTTTGGCATTCACCCTTATAAATTCACCCATTTTGTTCACTCTTCTTTCATCTCCTACCGAAATCTTATTCAACGCTGCAGGATAAAATATCCTCATCCTATCCGTTGGAATTCTTTCCAGATAGTTGATTTCAATAATACTACCTTATTCCCGGCTTCAGAATGTTTCTAGATGAATTCAGGGGCGACGCGCTTCAACGGTTGAATATTTCTTTTAATAATTTAAGAATAATTAGATGAAAAATTAGAAAAGGCAACACATTTTTCGAACATTATTCTATTTAAATAATTATGAATATATTAATATGATTTAAATTTAACTTTAATTTTTATGTTTGATTTATTATAGTTTTGTTTGTTAATATCCCACGTTGGTATTGTCAATTTATAATGATTTAATTTTTAATGATTATAATTTTATAATTTTGTTTTGTTTTATTGGTTTTGTCAAATGTTTTGATTGATTTTAATGATTGA
This sequence comes from Ophraella communa, assembly GCA_035357415.1. NCBI lineage: Eukaryota > Metazoa > Arthropoda > Insecta > Coleoptera > Chrysomelidae > Ophraella > Ophraella communa. The sequence goes on from CM068984.1 coordinate 12,521,181, forward strand.
ATACTATTTAATTTTATATAAATTTTACTTGTTCTTCTGTAATTCTATGGTTGGGCGCCTTATCAAAATTTTAACTAGCTCAGACTATATGTTTTGAAATTTAAATTTAAAATCTGACTCTTATCAAGGTAGGATTCAAATTAAAATATTATTTAATAATTAACACACAATAAATTTAATGTCAAATATTTCAAAGAAATTTTACAAAAACTGTTAATTGGTTTTCATATGTTTAGTACAAATAAATAAATGAATAGCCTTATATGAAAAGAATGAAGATGATACATACAAATAAAATTAATTTACAGTCACAAAATAACAAATACACAAATACTAAACCTTAACTATGACACGTACCTTTTATTATAAAGTTCGTTCTCTAAAAATTGCTACTGTCTAAATGGAATGGCACGAAAAATTCGGATCGGCTTCTCCTCGTCTGCCTTCGGAACAGTAATACCACAATATGTCGGCTAAGGACCAGTTGCAGAAAGAATGCTCAAATTTAATTTTTCAAATTTTGTTGGAATCAGTTTCTGATTTGTCAAATTTATTACTTTGGTAAGTAATTTAATAATGGTTGATTATTTTACTGCATGTATTTTTAATATTACATGTATTACTTTAACATAAACAGCTTTTAAATAATGCAAAAAATTTTCTTCTAGTTAGTAATCAATTAATACATACGATGTTAATTGCTCTGCTACCAAAATCAAAAGAGAGTGAATCATCGATTTTCCGGCCTTTTTATAGGCTTCCAGGAAAAATGACAAGTATGACATCAAAAAACGAAATTCCATTGTTTAAATGCAAAATTCTAACCAAAATTCTTGAATATGAAGGTAATGAAATTACAAAACTAATAGTATCTTTGTTAACTTACAGTGAGATCTCATCCTTATATTTACCAAAAGTTTATTTCTTTAATTTTAAATAGACTTTTTCCTTGTAAATTTATTATAAAAAAATAGGCAGTTTGCTGGAGCTGTCATATTTTCTAGACTTTAAAATTTGAAATAAAACTATCAATTGTACTTAAAATTACTATAAATCAATTAAACTAATCCTATCTTAACTAAAAATTACTATTTTTAAACCCTAACAACTAAAATTTAAACTTTTAAAAGATTTTGTTATTTGTATCTCTTACACATTATATAAGATAAGAGTCTCTGTGTTAACAAAGATTAACATTTTAAAATTTATATAAACACCTTACTCACTTATCCTACATACATTTTGTTACATAAAATGTCCTTTGTTAATGTTTATAAACTAAATTTTTCAATAGTTTTTTTCACTGTGCACTCTTTAAGTGTTCTATTAAAAAAAATTATGTGATTAAGACCAACACTATTGATATGAGAATTAGTTTACTATATTTCACCACACTTGCTACATGTTTTTAATTGTTCTTGTGTCTTTTTTAGGTACTCATGATCTATTGGTATACTTGTTTGTACAATATCGAAGACTATAATTTGTCTTTTTATATTTTTGTAAGTACTTCCTTTTTATAATATTAATTTAAATACTTTACTAACTAAAATTACATGTTGATTTCTTAAACATGTGAAAACCATTAATACTTTTGATTTTTATTTTCTTTTTATTGTTTCAGATTAAACTTAGAATTTTAAAAGAGAACTAGGACAAAAAAAATTGTTATGTAAAAGTGTACTTATTATGGATTGGAAATATTTAATTGTTATAAAATAACAAAATATGGATACTATTCAATATAAAATGCCCATTACATTCTTTGTTTATTTTAAATGTATGTCTTGTGAAAATTATGAACTTGGAAACTTTAGATGTACAAAAGAAAAAGTAAATGCTGATTCTATAAAACTTATTAATATATCCTTTTATTGTAAATTATAAAGTAAGTTCTACTTATTAAATTTTTAACTATTAGATATCTATCTCAATATATAATTAGTATAAATTCTCTTAATTAAAGCCCTCAAATTAAAAGGTTAGTCCTCCTTCAACTTATTATGGTATTTTATTTTGTTTTTTCTGTTGGAGCAAAATATTTTCTACTCACACTCTCTGGTTTTTCATCAGAAAACGGTCTAAAAAACTTATTAGGTACTACAAAGGTAAAGGCGTACAAAAATCCGTTCTGCATCCTGCTCTGCGGGATGAGAAGAAGTACTAAACTCGTACTGATGACGACAAAATAATGTCAAAACCGGTTTTTGAGTAGTATGACTTCCCTTTCATTTGTAAAACAATAAAGATCGGCTTAACCAGGTTAATCACCATCACGTTTTCATTTGAAATGCAATGCAATGTCCGTTGGGGCATATGACCCAAGAAGTGTTTTGTTTTTTCACTTAAAATATCACGAAAATTATCATTTTCTTAATATATTCATGCCAAAAAAAATCACAGGAATAATTTAAGCTTGCGTGGTTTAATACCTAGTTGCTCCACCGCATCTTAAATCCCACCTTGTTCGAGCTAAGCTTAAAGTAAGATGCATCTTAATTTGAGATGGTGTTGCACCACGAAATATAAGCTGCACCTTACACAAGTTGACTTTATACTTGGCAACGTTGTGAGCATCTCAATAAGCTGCATTTTCATTGGTTAATTTAAATGTTGCGCGGCCATATTGTTTAAATCATTTGACATTTTATGCGCATGATTCACCTGAGTTTTGAAATTCAGATTCAAAGTAAGTTAATTTATTCAATCAATATTCTAGTCTGTGTTCTATTTTTTACAGAACATATAACGCAGTTTCTTTTGATAAATGACACCGTACTCTAAACAGTTCATCAGAAAAATAGAGGAAGTAATCTGTTCGCACATAGACTTGCCTGCTGAATCTAAAATCATTGACTTCATCGACAATGTCGGCCATATAAACAGCTTGAACATCCATTTAAAATGAAAGCTATCAGAATTCTCACATATTTTTAATAAATCATGAAGCAACACAAAAATGCGCTTATTGCAATAAACAGGTGACAGAAATGTCATATTTGAAGGTTCAGGTTAGGTATTGGAGCTTAAGATCTAAAAATTAGGATCTTATATTTAAGTCGGATTTAAGATGTGGAGAAACCGGGCATAAACGTCTGTACCATAGAGGTCTATGGTCTGTATGTTGAGGTTTCAGCGTTCTCTATGGTTTCAGCTGTCAAAAAATTTCCACTTAATATAAAAACTTCAGAAGATTTTTTTAGTAAAACGGTGAACTCTAACTTGGAAATATTTAAAACGAGAGCAAGTAAGTGGAAAACCTTTTAAATCATTTTCTCCTGTGATAAAATCATTTTTGATTAAATGGTTCTCCTGGAGTATTTTTTGTTGAACTATATTTTTTCTTGTTCCCCGCTACTGTGAAAAGTTAGAAGGGAAAAAAGATGAGCATATTTCAGATCCATCAGACAGGTCGTTTGGTATTTTATTAGAATGAAAGGATCTGCCCAAGACTATAAACAGGATGTGTTTTTGAGTTATAAATAAGGAAAGCAGGAAATAAATGAGCATCAGTGCCCATCTACTTATATTGTTCTTTCTCGAATGAAAATTTATTGGAACACAAACTGTTACTAATGATCTGGGAAAAGAATATAAAGGATTATATTAAGTAGACACCAAAAAAGGTGGAATTTTGTTGTATTCGAGAATAATCCTATTAGGATAAGTGTTTGTTGAGGATGACAGGAGGTTATTTATAGGTATTGCTAAGAAAGAGAAAAAAGTAATGTAATCAATTTAAACCTTTATTTATTTATAAAGAAAATGTTGATTTTCATTTTGTTTAACGAGAGAAAAGTTTAGGTCCGTATTCAGATGCACAGATAAATACATAAATAGTAACAACACACGCAGACAGACGCGCAGGGCCGCTAATCTTGGAAAATAGATAACGGGGCAACCCACGCTACAGCTACAAGGTAATTATAGGTACCCTTATTGGGAAAAAGGTGTACTTGTAGATGCAGAAATAATTTGGGAGGAAACGTTCCTAGTAAGTTTATTTAAAAATACCAAGATTGTCCAAGCGAAAATTAAGACAATCCTCTACTGTATACAGAAATTAAAATACTGGAAAAACTGTACCGTCCAATAGCCATCTTCACAGACAGCCAAGCAATGCTGAAGGCACTAATTTCGATAGAAGTAAACTCTAGACAAGTATGGGATGGTTTGCTTGCTCTGAATACTCTGCAGTAGCCTGGTTATAAATAAAGGCAATGAAAAGGCAGATGAAATGCCATTCATTGAACCAGGACCTCTTTGCAATATTGCAAAAAACACAAAAAATATGTAGGTGACAAAGAAATTACTGAAATGGTGAAGAAATTCCTCTGGACAAAGGCAGGTTTATTAAAGAACATTCGTTAAAGCTTACGAATAAGCAAAAACAGACCAAAACTTTAGTAAGAAGACTACTAACAGGGTATTATAAGCTGAATAAGCAAGCTAATGGAATTGTCAGGCTTAGAAATGTGTAGCATCAATACGGTTCTTGGCAGGAGAGAAAATCCAGCAAGGAAAGATACAGTCTCTAAGCTGCTAGACGTTAGGAGAGAATATGTAATCTAGATTTCAGAGAACCACAGTAGATCTGAAAGGGTGGCAGTGGAATAGGCTTACATTACAACCACCTTATAAAAGTGTGGGAAAAAAGAGAGAAACTATTTTTAAAAAGTGTGTATATTAATAAGAGGCTTGTCTGAAAACTTTCCGACCTACCATAGTCTCCTTGTAAGTCTATACACTTCTCCCAGAGTCTTCAACCCGTCCAAATAGTACTCGGCGTGTTTCTCTGCAAAATAGTTGTTTACGAAGGTGATGGCCTCCTCATTCGACGAAAATCTCTGTCCTCCGAGCGCAACTTTAGCTTAGGAAACAAAAAAGTCGCTTGGGGCTAGATCTGGTGAGTAAGGAGGGTGGTCAAGCTGTTCAAACCTCAATTCGTGGATTTTCGCCATGGCAATCGCAGAGGTGTGAGACGGCGCATTGTCTTGGTGAAACAAAATTCTTTTTTTCTGCAAATGTGACCGCTTTTCCGCAATTTCTGCCTTTAGCTTGTCAAGTAATGATGCGTAGTATACCCCTGTTATGGTTTTTCCCTTTTGAAGATAATCGATTAAGATAACTCCATGACTATACCATAGAACAGTTGCCATCACTTTCCCAGCCGAAGGAACAACCTTTGCTTTTTTTGGAGCCGATTCCCCCTTCACAGTCCATTGTTTTGACTGTATTTTTGTTTCCGGAGTATAATGGTGTATCCAAGCTTCATCTACAGTAATTAATCGGCGTCAAAACTCTGATTTATTGCGCCTAAACTGCGCTAACAGGGAGTTGAAAATGTTCATTCGAACACGTTTTTGGTCCAAAGTGAGCAAACGCAGTACCCAACGCGCGGACAGCTTTCTCATGCCTAAATCTTGATTCAATATGTGACAAACACGTTCTTTGGACATCTTTATATCCTCTGCTATCTCTCTAGTTTTAATTCAACGGCTGTCTAGCACCATTTGGTGAACTTGAGCGATATTATCGTCAGTGGTTGCAGTTTTTGGACGTCCCGAACGTTCATCGTCACCCAAGCTGGTACGGCCACGTTTAAATTCAGCAGCCCAAAATTTCACGGTGGTAAATGATGGTGCAGAGTCCCCGTACACAGCGTCCAACTCGTCTTTGATTTGCGTAGGCGTATTGCCTTTCAAAAACAAATATTTAATGACAGCTCGATACTCGATTTTTTCCATTTTCATAAAAACACTCACATCGACTCACTCTAAAGTGTGTATCAAGTACTACAGTCCTTTACTCATAAAAGAGGATGTCTCACTTAAAATATGAAGAAAGCGTTAGCCTGATTTGGCCAAGCTTTTCTCCAAAGTAGTTGTGTATCTCAAAAACCAAAGATAAAGCTGAAGAGTTAAGAATTGAGAATGTTTTTGTGTGAGACTTGGAGATAGCTGTTGACGAGAAGTGGGAAACTCAAAATTTTTCAAAAGTGATAGAATTAATAAGAACTGGAGATTACATATTGAAAAATGGACACGCTATCGATTAGAGTTATGTACTGTAATAGTTTCGCTAGGAATATTTATTATACATCTTAGTTCCCGTGCCTAATAAAGAGTTTTAAAGTTTAAAATAAAGCTTAGCTGTAAGTTTACATTTTTTTTAATACACCAATAGAAATATTATCGAAAACATCACAGTAAATGTTACTAAGAACATAAAACTTTTTAAAATTCAATAACTGTTTCGGTAAAACTATATCGTACAATAAATTTCAGTATAGATTTGTTATTTAAATAAAAAATAATAGCAATATGGCACTAACCGCTGTTAGATTTGACGTCATCGGATCTATGCAAGTCTGGTTTCGACGCCAGCATGGAAAGAGGATGCTGAGCTGGTAGACCTCCCGAGAGCCCCAATAGACTAGCAGCTGTACTGGGTGGTGCTCCTCCTAAACTAGGATGAGGCATCATAGGTATAGGAGGAGCTGCGTGTGTTGGAAGTTGCTGAGCATGCATCTGCTGCAACAACCTTGGTAAGTCTGGTCTTTGTTGCTGAAACAAAAGAAAAGTTTATTTAAAATTGTTCATTTCTGTGTAAATTATTATTTGTATTCGAATTTACTGATTTTTTGTGCGATTTGATTAATTAAAGTTTTAGAAACAAATATTAATTTAATTTTAAAAGTAGAGTTAAAAACTGCGTAGTCGTAAAAACGTTGTAAAACTAATTAAATAATCCACGGAAAGCAGAACGTAGCACAGTACAAACAAAAAAATATATATAGTATACTGGCAACCAGGAAATCTGTGCATTTTGAGAGAGGATATTTTTTGTCAGAGAGGTTAGAACTCGCGATAATTGCACTATAAAACAGCAAATAACATTCAAAAGGGGTAACTCGAAAAGAACAAAAACTGCCACTCAATTTTTAATCCGTTCCAACGATCTCTTCTCTCGCTTTCTCTGTCTCTCGCTTTCTCTGTCTCTCGCTTTCTTTGTCTCTCTCTCAGTGTGTTGTTTCGAAAGAGCACAAAGGGCCTGCCAGATGATGCCGCCATAAAAAGCTGCCGACCAGCGGGACTATCATAATCCAATTAGCATTCAATGTGAGTGACGCTAGGCGGCGCTGATGTCAACTGTGAACTTTTTAAATTAAAAGTCCGGGGAGCCTGTAGGGGCGGCATCCGACCTACGCTTTTTCGTACAGGCATTAATTCACAACTGTTTTGTTAAAGGTTGCGAAATGGCAGCCTAATTAAAAAAAAAAAAACATGCAATGGCAGATGTCATTAACTAAACGGAAAAACTAAAAAGGTTCACCGTTTCTTTTAAGTATATATGCGGTTTTTAGTAGACAAGAAATATATAAAATAATGTAACAAATGCTTTTCTATATATTATTAAAAGTCAAAATTCAATTTTTATTTTTAGTTTATGTTTATAAGAGGTCGGCTGAAAACTCCCCGGTCTGACCTATAGATGACGACACTAGAATTAAATCCATTTCATTTTTAGATAGTATCAACCTTCAAAAGATTCGTGTAAAAATTTGACAGCTGTCGGACTATTAGTTTGTGAGATATTGCATTTTTAGTGAAGCAACTTTTGTCATTTTCAAAAAAAAAAGATGGAAAAAAAAGAATTTCGTGTGCTTATTAAATATTGTTATTTGAAAGGAAAAAATACAGTTGAAGCAAAAGCTTGGCTTGATAATGAGTTTCCGGACTCTGCGCCAGGAAAATCAACAATCATTGACTGGTACGCAAAATTCAAGCGTGGTGAAATGAGCACCGAAGACGGTGAACGCAGTGGACGCCCAAAAGAGGTAGTTACCGACGAAAATATCAAAAAAAATCCACAAATTGATTTTGAGTGACCGTAAAGTGAATATGATCGAGATATCTGACACTCTAAAGATATCTAAGGATCGTGTTGGACATATCGTTCACGAATATTTGGGTATGCGGAAGCTCTGTGCGAAATGGGTGCCGCGCGTGCTCACAATCGACCAAAAACAGCAACGAATTGATGATTCTGAGCAGTGTTTGTAGCTGTTAAGTCGTAATAAACCCGATTTTTTGCTCGATATGTGACTATGGATGAAACTTGGCTCCATCACTACCCGTCTGAGTCCAATCCACAGTCAGCTGAGTGGAATGCGGCCGGTGAACCGCCACCAAAGCGTGGAAAGACTCAACAGTCAGCTGGCAAAGTTATGGCCTCAGTTTTTTGGGATACACACGGTATATTGTTCATCGACTATTTGGAAAAGGGAAAAACAATCAACAGCGACTATTACTGTGCATTATTGGAGCGATTGAAGATCGAAATCGCGAAAAAACGGCCCCATATGAAGAAGAAAAAAGTGTTGTTTCATCAAGACAATGCACCGTGTCACAAATCATCGAAAACGATGGCAAAATTGCATGAATTGGGCTTCGAATTGCTTCCTCACCCACCGTATTCTCCAGATCTAGCCCCCAGCGACTTTTTCCTTTTCTCTGACCTGAAGAGAATGCTCGCGGGAAAAAATTTGGTTCTGATACTGAGGTAATCGCCGAAACTGAAGCCTATTTTGAGGACAAACCGAAGGAGTACTACAAAAATGGTATCGAAAAGTTGGAAGGTCGCTATAATCGCTGTATCGCCCTTGAAGGCAACTATGTTGAATAAAAAAAATGAATTTTGTCAAAATATTGTGTTTTACTATGGTAGACCAGGGACTTTTCAACCGACCTGTTATACATTATTTAAATAGTAAAATTCTAATCTTATGGTTTGTATTATATAGTGCGTGTCCGTAAAGTATGGAATACATTCTATACAGGGTGATTAGTGTGAGGAAGCTCAGTAGAAACTTATAGTTTGACATTATTGTTTATTAATTCAGTAAAGAAATAGCGTTACAGAAAAGAAAACAATATATTTCAAATAAAATTTATCAAAAATCTCGAGATGATCGTTTTGTAACATTAAATGTTTTGCCAGAAAAAAATACTACCGCTATCATGGCTCGAAATCGTTTAGAAGTACGTCAAGTAGCTGTTAAAAAAATAACTGTCCTAAGGCGGTTAAGAGAAAATGGATTACGCTCCAGAAGACCTGCAACTGGTCCGGAGTTACTTAGAAATCACAGAACAGCGCGCGTCTTCTATTTGACAGGGAGTATCAATATTGGAATGTAGATGGCTGGAGTAAGATTCGATAATATATTCGGGATGTCTTAGAACCACATGTCATTCCATTTGCACCATTTGTAGGGAACGAATTCATGTTTATGCATGACAACGTCATCCAGATATTGCAAGGACTGTATCTCTATATTTGGACGAAACAGAAATTCAAAGGATGAACTGGCCATCACGTAGCCCAGACCTCAATCCAATTGACCACGTCTGGGATATGATGGGTAGACAAATTCATAACCGAGTTCCTACTCCAACCCATTTAACTCAATTTAAAAATGTTTTGGTCCATGAATGGAATCAGATTGATCAGATGGAGATTCGACATTTAATAGCCAGGACGTATTAAGGTTATCCGCGCTCGTGGGGGAAATACCCGGTATTAATATTCGAATTTCTAGTTTTTGTTAATGATTTGCTTATTATTGTTAATTATTTGTTTATAAAATTATGTATTATTCTGTTTACATTGAATAAAAAAATTAAAAATGTTTCATTTTCTTTAAACCGTCACATTTCACAAACAAATCAAGATATCTGGGTAAATAAAAAAATGAAGTGTTGGAAATAAATCAGAAATCTTGATAAAGTTCAATATGTACAAATTTACTAGCAGAATTAACCTACAGGGTGAGTCAAAAGTAGAGGAAAACATTGTTTTCTTTTCTCCCCTTTATATGAGGGGATATGAAATTATTTTGAGACGTCAGAATAATAAACTTAAAAGTACAGTTTTTTATCTACTTGTTGCAAAAAATTCAAAGAAATTAGCCTCCACGTTCGCAAGTTAGAGAATCTTAAATAAATCAATATTTTGAATAGATCGAATGCAAATTCTAGTGCGTATCTATATAGTAGTACGTTAGGTACTAAAACACTTAAGATTATTTTGAGATGGATAAAATATCAATTAAATTTTCTACACCATAATATGTTCCTTTTGTTAAATACTATGCTTTTTCTATATTTTTCAATAGAATACGACAAATCGGTACCTTAAACCACACGAAAATATCTCGATGCAGTATCCGTCTAGTCTAAAACTGACTACATTAATGGGATTGTTGTTTCATGTTTTAGTTACCATTGATTAATGCTTCAGACTTAACAGATTTTTAGCGACAAGCTTCGTTTCACATTTCACGCTTTTCGCTCCGAATTACGTAGAATTTTATTACGAGAATTTTAATTGAAATTGACATTTTCCATTCTGATAATCAGCACACTTTTTTAAGGTAGTAAATTAACCAAAATCGACTAGCCAAAGTCTCTAAGAGTCCCCTATTTCTGCGGGCAGCAGAAATGATTTTTTCTTTCCCATAAATGTTTATATTATAAGGGCGTGTTTTACCACATAGAAGTGAGATGACAGCAAACATAGATTGTTCTATTTTTGGAAACAAAAAACACAAAAAACAAAGAGTATCCTTCTATTTACTGTAGTTTTAATATTCTTTCTTTCCTAGGTTTTTATTTATTAAAATATTTAATTTAATATTAGTAAAAACTTTTCCCCAGTTAAAAATATAATTCCTTATCACGTGTCGAAGATTAATTCCGCTCAATTTAAAGTTCGAGTTCTGTTTACAGTACATTTGCAGCTTGGCGGTGGAAGAAATAGCCGTAAAAAGAAAAAGTAGATGCTTCGGATGTAGCAGCATTTCTCTGCACACTCGTGATTTATTTGCTCTTAATTGGATATTTTTCTTTTTATACTTGATGTGATGATAACACTGGAGTTCTACGTAATTTATTTCAAATAATAAGAAACATAACCAGTACAGAATAAATTCTACTATAATAATATAAAAACAATAAACAAGAAAGTACTACAATAAATTCTTTTAATGGATATATTTTTTTTAAATTGGTAATTGGTAGTTAGTATGCCTAAACAAGTATGATAAACAATAGAAAGGGTAAATTTTTAAACATTAGTTCTAATTTAAGCTAATATCAAAAACTAAAAAGAAATCTTAAACAAATCAACATATTAATAATCTAACCTCACTTCTTTATACAGGGTAGGGTGTTTCTTAAGTAATCTAAAATATTATATGGGGCGCTTCGTTACTCAATTTTAAGACGAAAAGTTCATATAAACATGTGTGATAGGTGTTGTCGTTTATGAGATACAGGGTGTTGAATTTATTGTAATAAGTCAGTTCTGATTGTACGTGAAATTAATTTTTCCCGGTGACGCTACTGGTTTTTAGAAGTAATACGCAAAAACATGCTTATTCTAAGTGGCCTTTGAAATAATGTTGACAAGTGTCAAATTTGAAAACCAACGCAAAAATCGTACATTTTTATTTGATTGACTCTTTGTTTAGTTAATAACTATGCCAGTGTTTACTAATGTTGAAATGGCTAATATGCATTTTTTGTACGGATTAGCGAATGGTAATGCCTTAGAAGCTAGACGTACGTATGCCCAGCGTTATCCAAATAATCGTTTACCATGTTCAGATACGTTTACTAAGTTACATATTCGTTTACAAGAAACTGGAACTTTTGCTAAATCGAAGAATATTATTGGACGACCCAGAACTGTGAGAAATCCCCAATTGGAAAACCAGATTCTTCAAATTATTGACCAACATCCAGAAACGAGTACAAGAAAAGTTGCAGATAAAGTAAATGTTAGTAACAAAACTGTTTGAAATATTCTAAAAGATAATTTATTGTATCCATATCACGTTCAAAGTGTTCAACATTTGTTACCTACTGACTATCCATTATGCATACAGTATTGTCAATGGATTTTACGTGAAATCGCGAACAATCCGAATTTTGTGGCCAACATTCTATTTACGGATGAAGCCAACTTTTCTAGACATGGGATTATGAATTTTCATAATGACCACATATGGGCAGATGTAAATCCACATACCATAAGTGTAAAACGATTTCAACAAACATTTTCGGTCAATGTTTGGCTTGGCATCATCGATGATTATTTAATTGGACCATTTTTCCTTCCTGTACGGTTAACCGGTGAGACATACCAACATTTTCTAGAAAATGAACTTCCACTTCTTTTGGAAGATGTACAGCCAAAGACAAATGAAACGCACAACTAGATTCAGGTGGGATTAGTTGCTGACCTCATGTTGCAACGCTGCGAATAGAATTGTGACCAGGTCTCTTTAGTTTAAAAAAGGTTTATATTTATAATATCGTAAAACTCGTTGTATGAATCAAGTACCAACTAATGTGGATATAAATAATGTGATTTTAATTACTATTTAACTGATTTTATTTATATATTACTTATATGGTTATTTTTTAATTTTGTCTGTATTGCAAACGATCGATGTATTTTAATTTTATATTAAACTTTAAGAAAGTTCCCAATCAAAGGAACGGAACGTTAGTAATGAAAGTCACAGTGTTTTAATTCATTTTCAATACATATTATATAATCCGCTCCCCCCTATGGTCACCCCATGGAACACCCTATACATTTTGGGATTTTCTACATTTCTTTGATGAACTGATTTCAGAAATTATATTATCCCTCATCCTCGACTCGGGATAATGTTCCCAACAAAAACATTTGTTATAGTCTGGTCGAGAAGTCATTTAAATCTGATTTTGGTGTCAATCGATTCGGAATGACAAATATAAAAATGTTCCTGAATATCAAAATCCGTTTTAAAAAATTTCCTATTGTTATTAACAATTTAAGATTTTAAAAAAAGGGGGTTTACGTTTTTACTAATAACTCATAAACTATAATAGCTAGAACAAAAAACTGATCGGATTCTTAAAAAAATTTTTAAAAATTATTAAACAAGCCATTTGTTTAAAAACATTTATTAAACAATTGGTCACAAACATTTAAAAAAATTGGATTTATATTGTTTATAGCGTATTAAAAACTACTGTAAACAGTTGTTTACAAAAATTTAAATTTTTCACATCTAAAATCGCATTTGTTTACTTTGCTTGTTAACAATTTCAATTGTCAAAAATATTATTATTTAACTTTGTTCAGTAGCTTTATGATAAAGGATTCCAAGGGTTAAAAAAATTCTTGTGTTTTTATTTTACTCACAATAACGAATTTAAAGTTAGTAACAATGAAGATGTAATTTTTTAATTAACAAATGGATAGAAATCTGAAAAATAACGGAAAAAAATTTTTGACTACAGAAATTTGTTCTCTGATATGTTCTGTTAGTGCTAGAATTTAAAAAAAATTTTTTATTAATATTTACTTATTGAAAAAAAATCATTTATGTCATTTGGTCGTTGCGACGGTGACGCGCCGCCTGTTTTTTATGCCATTTTCAACATTAATTTAGACCTATAAATAATTGAGCTACAACTCGGGGAGTTGGGACTTTTTTGTTTGAAATTTCCTGCCCTTTAAGAATCCGTTCAGTTTTTTGTTCTAGCTATTATAGTTTATGAGTTATGAGCAAAAATGTAAACCCCTTTTTTTAAAATCTTAAATTGTTAATAATATTAGGAAATTTTTTTAAACGGATTTTGATATTCAGGAACATTTTTATATTTGTCATTTCCAATAGATTGATACCAAAATCAGATTTTTCGGATCGGTATAACCCAAATACGATTTAAATGACTTCTCGACCAGACTATTACCTCATTTTAAATTATTTTAAGAGAGTTCATATACGTTGTAACTTTTTGTCGTATTCGGTGACCAATAAAGACGAATCGCTCAAAAATATCTTTACACTAGTTAATTTTATAAAACAAATCGGCAAAATCGAAACCCATCAAAAATTACCGAAAAGTCGAAAAAATAAAAAATATCGAAACTTATATTCGACATATTTCCACCAGCACCAACACAAAAATGTTAGAAAGTTAACTATCGTCCTACGGTTTATATTAATTACTATCATAGAATAAGGTTTATGAGTTACTATTGAGTAAATATTAATACACCCTTAACTCAAGATCTATTTACTAAATCCCAGGCAACGAAAATTGTGATTGTTATAACAATGCAAAATAGTTAAACCAGAAAATGAATATGTAAAAATCCCTTAAACTATGAAAACTACACAGTAGACGTAGTATTTAATATTCGGCCCAATGTTCTCTAAATATGCACAATTAACCATAGACTAATACCAGTGACTATAACAATAATTACTATTATTAGATATAGTTACTTCTAATACTAAAACTGTGGAATAAACCAAATTTTCCAAAATGTATCGTTGAAACGTCTGCTATCCCCTCCAAATAGATAGATTTACGTTATTACGGTCACAATTATTGATGTACTCGTACATCAGCGTTGCCAGGCATATAATAAGTAAATGAAACTAGTAGAATTTTTATAAATTTTGGTGGTTGCCTTGTGCGTTTCATTTGTCTTTGGCTGTACCTATTATTATTAGAAGGCGCATGTGGTTCATGCATGACGGAGCTCCTCCACATTTTTCAGTGATTGTACGCGAGTTTTTAAATAATGTTTTTCCAGGCCATTGGATCGGACGAGGATCTCCACACCCGTGGCCCCCTAGATCACCTGGACACAATCCTCTGGATTTTTGTGTGTGGGGATATTTGAAATCGCTTGTTTACACAACACTGATATTAAACGTACAAGATCTTCAAAATCGTATCATAGACGGCTGTAATGTTATTCGTAACAATCCTGGTATCTTCGAACGTATTCGACAATCCATTAGACATCGAGCGGATTCTTGCATTTTAGCTGGAGGTGGACATTTTGAACATTTGCTCTGAAATGTATTATTTTTTCTTTATGTTTAACACATGTTGCTTGTATTAAAATAATAAAAAAATATAAATCAGTAGCGTCACCAAGAAAAATTAATTTCACGTACAACACCCTGTATCTCATAAACGACAACAACTATCACACATGTTTATATGAACTTTTCGTTTTAAAATTGAGTAACGAAGCGCCCCATATAATATTTTAGCATTTATACAATCTGAAAATATTAGAAACATTATGGTGTTCAGAGATAATATGGTTAGCAAAAGATGAAGGGGAAGTAGGTGGGTCAAAATCTTTATATTTATTAACTTGAATACGATGTTCATTCACTCTAGTACTCAGGAGACTGACTGTAAACTGCATTACAATCATAACAACATAATTTGTATATCCCAGGTGTATGCAAGCAAGAAACAGGATCTTTAGTGTTGATCAAGAAAGATCTCAAGTTGATATTAGTTATAAAACCAAACTTAATATTATATTTTCTTAGGATATGGCCAAATTTCGTTATCAGACAATGAGACTGGAAGGACATAGTTAAAACTAAGTCTATGTTTAGTAGAGAACTTATTGTAAAGTTTATTAATAAAACCAATAGGATAATTGTTATTGACAGCAATTTGTTGAATAATATTTCTTTCTTTCTTAATGAGATAGGGGGATATTAAAAGCTCTGTGGAAAAAACTATTGAAAGTCGCTGATTTGTGTGATACAAGATGATTGAAGTAATAATTGACGACAGAATCAGTAGTAGTAGGTTTACGGTAAATATCAAACTCCAACTTATGGGATTCCATGTTCTTAGTAATGAGTAGATAAAGAAAAGGAATGGAATTATCAACTTCAAACTCAATATTCATCAATGGTAATATACCATTTTTACAGCCTGACAAAAAATCTACACTCTGCAATCTATACCAGTCCAATTGTTTTCATCTTCAACTTTTTTTTAAATAGTTGACTATTTATGTTTTGTTCGAATTTCGAAAATCTTTTAATATCAATTTGATGAGATATAATTTTGGCATTAATAATCTGACAAAAACATTTTTTGATATCTTCCAAATCAACCCATATACCGAACTTTGTCGTAAGGTTGGTACACCCTGTATACCATGGGCGTCACATAAAAGAAACTAATTTTATTATTGCCAAGGGAACGATAATTTTTTAGAACTTACTTTAGCTGCAATAAAGATTAAAAGTTCCTACTTTATTATCAATAAAACTGAATTAATCAAAAGTCTTTGGTTAAAATTGCAACAACACTCTGTATAAAATAACAAAAATACCTGAACGCTGGTTATCTCATCATTAACCCAAATTCAATTAAGCTTCCAGTTCTCCTATGTATTTTATGCTTTCATATTGATATTCACGGAAAATATTACCTTCCAATATGGAGGTTTTTTTTTCAGTGAAACGAGGGTTTTTATCTCGCACCGGGGAACACGCTTCGCTGCGTTCGAACGAGTTCTGCACAAATTCACTCTCATCCTTTCCGATGAATTTAACGAATGCAATCCACTTTGCCGCTCCCACCAGATGGGGTTGCAAAATAATACCCTTAAAAGTGTTCTGATTGTATTCTACGTTTTTATTTTGGCCTTTGGCAGTGGCAGCCCTTTTTAAACGGCAATTTATTCGACATACCAGCAACAGTGTCGTAACAATTAGATTACCTATGAGTAGTTCTTTCAATACATAATTTTGTCTGTAATATGGATGAGTCAAGAACTCAACTATTACCCAATTACAATTTTAAGCAATAAAGAAGAAATCTGACTTTTTGACAGCCAATATCCAATCAGTTAGTCAGTATTCAGTCAGTTAGCCGCTAACCAGTTAGATAGTCAGTTACCCACTACCCTCAGACAGTTAAAGTACGTTTCACAATAATTCGTTGACTTGGTACCTGATCTTAAAAGGTGGTTAATATTTCTTCGAACATTTACAGAAAGGTATTATTTATTTTTGTCCAGGAAGATATATTTTGGATTTTTTATTTTTCAGGTAAAATTTTAAATTATTATTACTGACCATCAATAGTAAATCATTGGTAAATGATTTTTGATTTTCTTAATCATCTTGGAAGAGAAAGTGGGAGTTTCGGGGTAATTTGTTTTTAAAATTCTCTCCTAGAATTTTAGTTTGTACTAAACATTATACTCTGAAAGTAATCTTGTGTTTATAACTAAGTATGTGGCGTCCTTGGGCAAAAAAAGTGCATTTATCGCCGGATGCGAAACAAATTGTGAAAAATGTGTTTGAAACATTGAATAATCGAGGTTATAGTGTAACCGATGCAGCAGAAGAAACATGTAAGTTAACCAAAACCCCAATATCCACAGTAAAAGATATCAATAAGCCAATAAGTAAACGAAAAAAACGAAGTAACGTTAATAATACCAAATGTGTTGATGAAATACAAAAAGATATAATCCGACGAACGATATATGTCCTATACCAAGAACAAATGATACCAACCCTAGATTGTATAAAAAAACGGTTACTTAAAGACGACACGGGAATTATTTGTAGCCGTACAAGTTTGTGGAGAATTATTTCTCAAGTGGGATTTAAATATTGTACCATTAATAAAAGACAAGTGATAATGGAGTCATATCGTTTACGAATGTGGCATTGTCATTACTTACAAGCTATTCAAAAATATAGAAGTGAAAACCTTTCAATTATCTACCTCGACTAGACATGGTATGACACCCATGATACTCCAACGAAGGGTTTTGTTGATTCATCGGGAAATTGCAAAACAAAGGCTCCATCAAATAGAGAACAAAGAATTACAATAATACATGCCGGATCAGAAACAGGTTGGGTTCCAAACGCTTTATTGTTATCAGCAAAGAATATTAAAGATTCAAGTTTAGATTATCACGAAGATACGACAGCAGAACTTTTTGAAGATTGGTTTGAGAATTATTTATTGCCGAATATACCGGAAAAAAGTATAATTGTAATGGACAATGCAACTTATCATAGCCGTCAATTAAATAAAGTACCAAATAGCAACAACAATAAATGGGAAATTTAAGAGTATTTGTTAAAAAATGACCTTTATTTTAAAGAATCGTACACAAAACGTGATCTCTTACAAGTTGTAGCAGCGTTCGGTATTGAAAAAGAATACGTTTGTGATACTATTGCTAAAAATATGGGCCACACAGTGTTACGGCTTCCCCATATTATTGCATGTTCAATCCTATAGAACACATGTGGCATCAGCTAAAATCCAAAGTTAGATCGGAAAACGTTTCACCCACATTAAACTCAAGTGTTATAGAGTTAATCAGAAATGTGACAAGTAATATTCCCATTGATAGCTGGAAAAATTCGATTCAGCATGTTATTAAGGTTGAAGGTACATATCGAAATGTTAATGTAACTGTAGCACCCTTAGTTATTAATTTAAATGAAGACGATAGTGATACTGAACTACATTTAGATTAAATAGTTGTAAATAATGTAGAATTAGTTCATTTGTTTAATCGCAATTAATAAATAAAGTTAAAATTTGTTTTTAAAAAATTTCGTGATTTTTTTTAAAAAATAAATTTAAGTTTTAGTAAATGTTAACTTAGTTTTATTTAAATCAATTTTTTGGGATACCCTGTAGTACAAAATATTTTTAAAATGTGGCCATGATTAAACTACATCTTTTTTATTTGAAACATTTTTTGACAACATCTGCCAATTAGATGAAATAGACCAAAGCGTATACGTATACGTAAGTTTCAACAGTTTTGTTTAATTTCAATTAATAAATATACTCAAAATTTGTTTGTTTGTTTTTAAAAAATTCCGTGATTTTTTTTACAAAATAAATTTAAGTTTTAGTAAATGTTACTGAGTTTTATTTCAATCTATTTTGAAAACCGGATTACGGATCTGTTAATGTTTACTGTACAGTGAGAAATTTATAACCTTTCATTACTAATCCCCTAAGGTCAAGTACCGAGTCAACGAATTATTGTGAAACGTACCTTGGAGTTTGGCAATGAATTAGTATCCATTTAGTATCCAGATGCTGCTACCTTGAAGTAGGTAGTAATATCAGTAGCAGTAGCAGTAATTAGTACACCACAAAGCACTTTAATCGAGTGGTATATGGTATGACGAAAAGGACTCGCTTGGCCAGGACGATTGGCCAATATCATCCAAAGGCTTCACTTCCTTACGGAACCATGTCAAGTGAAACTGTGTTTTTCTCCATTATCTTCCATTTTTTCCCTTAGCACTAATATTTGTACTGTTGTAAGGTTCATTTCTTCTTGCATATTGTTGTACATTTTATTTTGCAATTTAAATTTAAAAGATTCATTGTAAAACTAAATTCATCCTGATTAAAACTGTGTTTTTCTCCATTTTCTTTTATTTTTCCATTAGCACTACTATTTGTACTGTTGTAAGGTTCATTTCTTCTTGCATATTGTTGTACATTTTATTTTGCAATTTAAATTTAAAAGATTCATTGTAAAACTAAATTCATTCTGATTAAAACTGTGTTTTTCTCCATTTTCTTTTATTTTTCCATTAGCACTACTATTTGTACTGTTGTAAGGTTCATTTCTTCTTGCATATTGTTGTACATTTTATTTTGCAATTTAAATTTAAAGATTAATTGTAAAACTAAATTCATCCTGATTAAAACTGTGTTTTTCTCCATTTTCTTTTATTTTTCCATTAGCACTACTATTTGTACTGTTGTAAGGTTCATTTCTTCTTGCATATTGTTGTACATTTTATTTTGCAATTTAAATTTAAAAGATTCATTGTAAAACTAAATTCATCCTGATTAAAACTGTGTTTTTCTCCATTTTCTTTTATTTTTCCATTAGCACTACTATTTGTACTGTTGTAAGGTTCATTTCTTCTTGCATATTGTTGTACATTTTATTTTGCAATTTAAATTTAAAGATTCATTGTAAAACTAAATTCATCCTGATTAAAACTGTGTTTTTCTCCATTTTCTTTTATTTTTCCATTAGCACTACTATTTGTACTGTTGTAAGGTTCATTTCTTCTTGCATATTGTTGTACATTTTATTTTGCAATTTAAATTTAAAAGATTCATTGTAAAACTAAATTCATTCTGATTAAAACTGTGTTTTTCTCCATTTTCTTTTATTTTTCCATTAGCACTACTATTTGTACTGTTGTAAGGTTCATTTCTTCTTGCATATTGTTGTACATTTTATTTTGCAATTTAAATTTAAAAGATTAATTGTAAAACTAAATTCATCCTGATTAAAACTGTGTTTTTCTCCATTTTCTTTTATTTTTCCATTAGCACTACTATTTGTACTGTTGTAAGGTTCATTTCTTCTTGCATATTGTTGTACATTTTATTTTGCAATTTAAATTTAAAAGATTCATTGTAAAACTAAATTCATTCTGATTAAAACTGTGTTTTTCTCCATTTTCTTTTATTTTTCCATTAGCACTACTATTTGTACTGTTGTAAGGTTCATTTCTTCTTGCATATTGTTGTACATTTTATTTTGCAATTTAAATTTAAAAGATTAATTGTAAAACTAAATTCATCCTGATTAAAACTGTGTTTTTCTCCATTTTCTTTTATTTTTCCATTAGCACTACTATTTGTACTGTTGTAAGGTTCATTTCTTCTTGCATATTGTTGTACATTTTATTTTGCAATTTAAATTTAAAAGATTCATTGTAAAACTAAATTCATCTTGATTAAAACTGTGTTTTTCTCCATTATCTTCCATTTTTTCCCTTAGCACTAATATTTGTACTGTTGTAAGGTTAATTTCTTGCATATTGTTGTACATTCTATTTTGCAATTTAAATTTAAAAGATTCATTGTAAAACTAAATTCATCCTGATTAAAACTGTTTTGTAGATTTCCAAATCAAAATAAAAAATACTGGCGCCCTAAAAAGATTAACTTTTTATTTCATACATGTCAATAAAATCAGTGTTGTTTAGGCAGCCGAACCTCTAAGCTAGAATAAGTGAAACCTACTGGGAATATTTAACATCAAAATGTAAATAGCATGTTACACAACGGACTAATATACGAGAATAGCGTATTGCAGTTTGAAGTTGCTTCGAGAAAGTAGACATTCCCGAACGATTTCAGAAAAATGTTTCCTTTATTGGTAAATGGAAGACAGAAAAATATCGTCATTGGCCTGCATTGTTGGAAGCAATTGATCCCTCAACTGGAAATAATTTTGAAAATATTTAAAATAATGGTAAAGTATTGTATCAGTCTACGTATGTTGAATTTGTTACCGAGCAGAAAATCAATATACGAAAATAACAGGAACCAAATTTTTATTTTCAACAATGGCCCACAAAAAATTGGGGTCATTTCAAGTGATTTTATAAATCATTATTTTTTTTCTTTGAAAATATTTTTTATGTCCTCTCTAAAGTTTATTGAAAATAATGAACCTTACCATATTATGCTAAGGAATTAAATTTAAAATTCTAACGACATCAATACTGAGTGTACCCTCATCTGGTAGTGATAACCGCTTTGCAAATGGAGTGGCAAACTCATCCCAAACAAATTGAGTGATTTTAACCTCTTCAAGAAACGGGGTAATTGCCCAAGCTGTGAGGGGCCGTGTATTATTCTAAAAAAAGGCCAAGAAAATGCATGATCCGTAAAACATGGGGTTCCACCACCTTCTATATGCAGTTAACGCCCGATTTGCTTGGAAGACTAACTCCTTGTGATCATAAAATTATATCTCTTTCTATGCCATAACCGATCCTTTTGGAATATGGTCACTAAGCAATAGAAGCTTAAGTATATCTCTTGCCTGGTCGTCGCCATACACGTCTGTCCATCTGAACCAGTAAGATAGAATTTGAATTAATCGAAAAACAAAACACGCCTTCAGTCATCTATTGTCCAAATCAAGTCAGCAAAATTTGAGATTGCAATTCAGTGTTCATAGGAAAGCAGGTCATCTCTGTCGAGTCTACCGCGCCATAATCAGGTCTTCGGGTCCAAGAATGCAATCATCGCCATACTGGTAACATATTTGATAAACTTACCCTAATTCTTGCGGTAGTAACAAAATTGGGATTCATTCCTAAACATTGACAATACTCCAACTACTTGAAATGTTACACAGAGAGGGCGTTGGCTATTTACACGGATTTAGAATTTTGTTTTTTGATTGTAACTATTTACTGGAAATCGGTTAAAAAACAAAAAAAGAGTTATATGACATTTGTTTACAACAAGTTTGAACCTTCCCCCATCCCCCTATTTGAAAAGTATTGACATAGCAGACGACTTTCAAACTTGACAAATATTTCCAGCAATTTTTCATGATCGATTTTGCTATACATTTTTTTTTCTTTATATTATAATAAACTACATCGCAGACCTTACAATTAGTTTATTCGTTTATTTTTAATGATTTTTTAAAACCCTTAAACACCCCTTTAACATAAGCCAATAAGTTTAATATTATATTAAAAATAAAAAGCATTGATCTTATACATGTTTTTGCGAATTTTGGTTTAAATCTGATATCTATTTCTTTTTTTTTAAGTGGTTACGCCACCACCTCTTCCAAGGGTTTTTCTTATTATTATTTTTTATTTCTTAGTGAAGTAAGTAATTGTAAGCGTTTTAAAAATTGCCACTTCTATCTTGTTGAAGCAGGTTGTTTTTGTAACTTCGGTAGGTAAAGGAAATTCACATTTAACATGTATATGCTATTCTAAAGCCGACTGTGCATAAAAAAGCAAACCTTTCATATTATTCAACACTGAATTAGCAACTAATCTTATTTTCCTTTTAGATAGGTATATTTTTTAAAACCAAAGTACAATAAATGTTAATCTTTTGTAAAATCTTAATTCTTCTTTAAAACAGTTTGATCAAATGTCTGTTACCAGAACTCCACTGCTCGATTGACATTACCGCTCTGTTTCAGTATACATAACAGCTTTTCACCCTCTATATTGCCCCTATCCTCATCCGTCGACAATTTGATAGAGCGCTCTCCAAGCAATTCTCTTAAATGGATGTCATACTAGAAATTAAGGAGAAAACGGAGACCTTTTAGAAAAATACACTCTTAATAGAAAATAAAGACTACATAATTAATTAATAATGTACGCAGATTTATAGCTATAAGGAGGAAGGAAACAAAAAGTAATTAAAAACTTACTATATGGTGTTAATTTAGCAAAGGAATACTGTTTGTTGTCTGAAGAGGCATTATATGCAAAGAGGTAACGTTTAAATACAAAGGAATGAGAGTTGTTCTTAGGGCGAAAATAAATTACTTATCTAAGGTTATAATTGGTAATATTCAAATTATTTAACTCTTAGAGTTCATTAATATCTCAAATGCGGTTAGAACCCAAAATTATATTCTATCCATTTTAGCTGTTTTCAAATTTTGTGTTAATTTGATATGTCTACCATTTTCCATATTTTATAGCTTGATGATGGTAATCTTACCGAAATTTGTAGCAAAGGTAAACAAATGTATAGTAAATCCTTTGTTGGTCAATAAAACATTATGGTTTTGACTTACAGTTTTCTCTTGGATAGTGACATCATTGACCATTTTTTTAAATAGTAACCCCAATTTTTGTTTCTTGATTTTCATACCGAGTTTCATACATCCTGCAATATCTTACTCGGGAAATAAATAATAATACCACGAAAAGAATAATGGAGGATGATAATACAGAAGAAAAAATGGTAAGACAACCCCTGAAGTAATTGAACGATAACCCCAAGCTCAAAGAACTAATAAGGTTAGGTAACAGAGCTATTGAAGAAATCCCAATCAAACAACCAGGTAAATTTAATCGAATTACAACTTTAAATAAACTCATCTATGCCACTGCAATGAATGTACACAGCAATAGTGAGACCAATAATCACATATGGGGCAGTGGCTTGGGGCGCAAGGGCTACTCTGAGTACGACGAGGAAAAATCTCTCGAAGATTCAGAGACTAGCCTGTTCATGTATCACTGGAGCAATGGGAATTTGCCCCACTGCTGCAATGGAGGTGATTTTAAACTTGACCCCACTGCACATTCTGCTAGAAAGTGTAAGGAAGAAAACGATATATAGAATGATCAAAGAAGGAATTATCAGGGAAAAACCTCGATCACTTCATTTTGATCAAACTTGGAAAATGCCCCAAGATAATATGCCAACGAATTCAACTTTGTGAGAAAATTCATAACAAGGTTGAGTAATAAATCTGAATGGGATGAAGACACCATACAGAATTTAAATCAGAATACAATAAAGTGGTATAAGGACGGTTCCAAGCTAGACGAGGGAACTGGGATAGGAGTTTTTGGACCGAGAGCCAAATACTCAGAAAGCTTGGGCACATACCCGAGCATCTTTCAAGCAGAAGTCCGCGCCATCGAAAGATGTGTGGAAATCAATATTGGAAGAAACTACCGCAGACAAGAGATTATGATCATGTCGGATAGTCAAGCAGCCACCAAAGCGCTGAGTTCAAATATAATCAGCTCGAAGATGGTTTGGGAATGCCTAGGCAAACTAAATGAACTGGGCCAGAAGAACACTGTCACCCTCCTATGGGTCCCGGAACACATAGGAATAGAGGGGAACGAAACAGCAGATAAGCTGGCAAAAAAAGGAGCTGAAACCCCACATTTGGGACCAGAACCATCTTGTGGGATCAGCAGTAGAGTAATCTTAGGAAAACTAAGGGAGGAAATGGAGAAGGAAAAATCCAAGTACTGGAATCAGCTGGAAGGATTCTAGAATCTAAGATTCTACTGGCGAACTATGACCAGAAGAAATCTCTTAGCTGCCTCAACCTCAGTAAAAAAAGGCTCCGAATTCTAATGGGAATATTAACCGGGCATTGCCGGTTAAGAAGCCACATGAAGAAACTAGGGTTAGCAGATGAAGCAAAGTGCAGATTCTGTGAGGAAGAGGATAAAACCTCAATACACATACTCTCAGAATGCCCTGCCTTGCAAAATTCTAGGGCTAGATACCTAGGAGCACATGAAATAGAGGAAGGGGATCTACCTGATTTGAAGCCCGACGATGTCCTAAACTTCCTCAGGAAAATAGGATTCGAAGAGCTGCTATAGGTCTGAGAAAATATCAGAACATGGCAAGTAAGGGGGGACACAATAGATCCTATAAAAGAATTTCAACGCCAGATAACTGAGTTCAGAAAAGATTTCTCACTTCTCAAAGAATCCCTGCAGCCTCAGTCTCAAAATGGCAAAACAAAAAGATAACCAATACAAAAAGTACAAGATAAGAAACCACAAAGATCATACCAAAATTGTGGAACAACTAAAGCAAAAGGCATCTACCAAAACATGCAGGAATAAAAGGTACTCAGAAAGATCAACCCAATACAGACAAAACAAATTATTCACAGAAAGCACTAGCAATTTTATAACAGTATCATGGGAAAACGTACCAGGTCAAATTGCAGCCACCAAAACAAGAAATAGAAACCTATTGGAAAATTATCTGGGAACAAGATAGCATGCATAACACAGAAGCCCCATGGATCCAGCAGAAATATGAAAGAACATCCAACATCAACAGAATGGAATGGGAAAATATTACCGAGAAAGCTGAAAGCAACAATCTGCAAGACCACCAACTGGAAAGAAGCGTTGATGGCATAACCAACTTCTGGCTGAAAAGACCGAAGGTCTCTGAAGAAGATAACTTGGTTATCGAAACGCGCGTCAGGCATATAAAAGTGTGTTGGTGTAGTGGTAGTGTAAACGGTTTTCGGTATTTTTTATTCATATTTATTTATAATTATTCTTTATTTATTTATTATGTTTCCAAATAAAATGTATATACCTATCTGATTTTTAAATTACTTTTATTTAAAAAAACTTGTTATGCAAGATATTGCAAATAATATGTTTCCGAGTAGGACATTGCAAGATTTGCAAGAAGAAATTGCATGAATTGCAAGAAAAAACATTAAGGCCCAAGAATGGTAAGTGAAGGAATCCAATTCCATTATAATGAATTTATTCCTTTCATTTGTTCCACACTGTATACGTTTCTCTTAATATCAATGTACAGGAGGGAACAGAAAAGTATAAATTCATTTGCAGTATCATTTATAACTTCCAAGATAGAAAAAGCAAATAATGTTAAAGCTTGTAAAATCTCCATTTATTGATAGTTTCTCACTTTCCCCTAAGCATGTTTCATTGCACAAAACTCGAAGTGGTAATCCATGGCGAGGCGATCGCAGCAGCAGCTCCAAGTCCAGACGTTTTACATAATTACATCATGTCTTGTCGGCAACGTAATACCATAGCACCCGTGATCGGAATGTCTACGCTAACTGTATGTAGTAATTTATTTCGACTTCGAATTCTCTCTTCTCTGTCTTCGTTAAGGGTGGGTTGATTTTATTGGCTTGTTCGCTACATGTGGCGTGGGAGTAATGAAATGATACGAGAGATAGTAATTTCGATAAATTAAATGGATTTTACCTGGCGATCGCCGTTTGTTATCGATTATGTATATGTTTGGTTTTATCGGGTTTTCTGTGTAAAACAATGATGTGGAAACATAATAAAACGTTTTAACCTCGTTTAATAAATTATATAATTATATCGCATATAATGAACTAACTACTACTTGACAATAATATATTACATAAAATATGGATAGCAGTAATTTTAAATTGAATGCTAATTATTACTGGGATTCGGTCAATAATTATTTATTAAACATGCCATTTTCGAGTGTTTCCTATCAAACCAACGTAGTATATAAATTACAATGTCAAGATTGTCCTGCATCTTAGACCGGCCAAACCAAACAATATTTAAATAAACGTATCCTCCAACACAAATATGATGTAAGAACCAAAAATGAGTATTCCACCGCCCAATCAAAACACTCTTTGAATGAATTTCATCACTTCGACTAACAAATCAAAATACTACACACTTGTGATAAAAACCAAAACTTAGATTTCCTTGAAGAACTTGAAATAAAAAGATATCTAGCAGATCCACAATTTAAAGTTGTTAATGAACCAATAAATCTTGGAAGTTCTTCACTATTAAACTGATTACTTTGATTGAGTTTACATTTTATACATAGATAAGACATAATTGTAAAACACAAACATATTGTAAAGATCAGCATGGTATAGTTTTTTCCTGGTTTTTCTATATCATTGCACAGTTATACTGATCTTAGAGGAAAATACATCCAGTATAATCCCTTAGGGCTATTAACAACAGCCTTAATACTACCTAAAAAACATCAGGTGCTTAGCTACAAACAAACAAAATGTAACAAATGTCAATCTGACGATGCTAATGAGCGAAATGGCCGTCATTGTAAATTAAAACCTAATTTTTCAAATAAACTTAACTTAAACAAATAAACTGTATAATTTTGTTCTTGATTGAACACTAAGACCTTCTACATGACATTTCCAATCAATGCTAATATTTTTCCTGAAGTCCAGCGATATTGAGCGGGTAGGTAAACCATATCATTTTTTAGTAGTTTCTGGCAATACTGTTCACCTGAACATTTTTGGAAGGTATTGGTAAATCAAGTGGTATTCTGCATAGATGTATAAACTCTTAAAAAAGTACTTATACTTTGCTCTTGACTATACCTTCCTTTTTTTCTCAATTTTTGAAAATGCCATTTTAAAAATGTCAACAAATCGTTCTGCTTGACAATTAGATCGTGGCCAAAAGACTGCTGTACGGATATATTCTACACCATTCTGCTGAGAAAACTGATGAAATTCTTGACCTGTAAATTGTCCACCATTGTCTGATACCAAAGTTTAAACTAACCCAAATCGAGAGAACACTAACTAAAAATGATTCGGAGGATTTTGTTACTTTTGCTACACGAGTAAAAAAAATATGTGAAGAATTTAGAGTAAATCAAATATCTGCAGATGACTTTAAATATGTGATATTTACGTGCGGTTTAAAATCTAGTAATGACTCAGATGTACGTACCAGAATTTTAATAAAATTAGACTCTACTAACACTTCAAAGACACACAATTTAAAAATTCTCATAACAGAATGTAACAGATTTTTAAATTTAAAACAAGATACAAACATGATTGTAAACAATAACAAATCCTACCGACTGCGCCAAATTGTTGTAGATTGCAATATTTAAAATGTAAAAATGATTTTTATTAAATAACTACATGTGACAAAATTACATAAAAATTGACATACAATACATCTGCCAAATCCCAACTAAAAGATTGAACGTGATGTATAACAGGTAACTTTGACCCCGAAGTCCTTTCTTGCTTATCAATATACTCAAGGTGAAGCTTGGTTCTTTGTCACATTTTGCTTAATATACGAGGGTTGTCTGAAAAGTTTCCGACCTATAACAAAGATACTAGCCATTTTTTCTTCAAATTAATTTTTATTTTTCTATATAGTCTCCTTGTAAGTCTATACACTTCTCCTAGCGATGCTCCCATCTCTTCAACCCGTCCAAATAGTACTCGAAGGTAGTGGCCTCCTCATTCGACGAAAATCTCTGCCCTCCGAGCGAAACTTTTAGCTTAGGGAACAAAAAAAGTCGTTTGGATCTAGATCTGGTGAGTAAGGAGGGTGGTCAAGCAGTTCAAAGCGTAATTCGTAGATTTTCGCCATGGTAACCGCTGAGGTGTAAGACGGCGCATTGTCTTGGTGAAACAAAATTCTTTTTTTCTGCAAATGTGGCAGTTTTTCCGCAATTTCTGCCTTCAGCTTGTCAAGTAATGATGCATAGTATGCTCCTGTAATGGTTTTTCCTTTTTGAAGATAATCGATTAAGATAACTTCATGACTATCCCAGAAAACAGCTGCAATCACTTACCCAGCCGAAGGAACAACCTTTGCTTTTTTTGGAATCGATTCCCCCTTCGCAGTCCATTGTTTTGACTGTGTTTTTGTTTCTGGATTATAATGGTGTATCTAAGTTTCATCTACAGTAATTAATCGGTGCCAAAACTCTGATTTATTGCGCCTAAACTGTGCCAACAGAGAGTTGGAAATGTTTATTCAAACACGTTTTTGGTCCAAATTGAGCAAACGCGGCACCCAACACGCGGACAACTTTCTCATGCCTAAATCTTGATTCAATATGTGACAAACACGTTCTTTGGACATGTTTATGGCCTCTGCTATCTCTCTCATTTTAATTCCACGGTTGTCTAGCACCATTTGGTGAACTTGAGCGATATTATCGTCAGTGGTTGCAGTTTTTGGACGTCCCGAACGTTCATCGTCACCCAAGCTGGTACGGCCACGTTTAAATTCAGCAGCCCAAAATTTCACGGTGGTTAATGATGGTGCAGAGTCCCTGTATACAGCGTCCAACTCGTCTTTGATTTGCGTAGGCGTATTGCCTTTCAAAAACAAATATTTAATGACAGCTCGATACTCGATTTTTTCCATTTTCATAAAAACACTCACATCGAATCACTCAAATGATTGTCAAACAACAACTGTGCGTCCAAAATGACTGAAATTTTAGTGGGTACCTTTCAAAGCACGCGCAAACACATTCCCCAACTTTTGTTTACGAGTGCTGTCATCTTCATGTTGAGGTCGGAAACAATGGAAATGTTGGTGGTTTACCTGTAATTTTTGGTTATATTTGCTAAAACTTAAAAAATACTTACTTTTGCTCATTTCAATTTTAAATTAAAGAAAGAGTTTGGTTATAGCCAAAGTAAAAAATCCACTGGACCCAGTAACCTTGCTAGCTTGCTCTTTATTCTACACCAACGAGCTGCAACATTTTAGCTTGAAAATTATCTATTCATGTTTCCAATTCTAAAACGTATCTGTCGAGGGTTTAGAAGCTATACTAGAAAATTGCCGACCCCATTATAAATTATTTGTAAGACCCTTTTGGATAGAATTAGAATGACCAGACGACCCTTGTCTTAATTTAGATTTTGGGGTTGTTACGCTAATCGTAAAATTATTTCGGAAACACACCAAAAGGGAATCTCGGCAATAATTTATGATGGGCATTTAAATTACAGTGATGAAAATTAACAACTTGGTTAATAAATGAAGATTTATGATCGGTGGCTTTTGTTTGTTCTATTGATTCACTTGTTGGCCAGGATATTTTACATTCTATGATAATCTTAAAAGATTCGTTACATAAAAAAATTCACTTTTAATCAATGCCCAGAATATTTAATCAAATATAAATATTACTATTTCCCGATTGTGCAATTTTAAAAGGAATTGTTTAATCAATGTACAGGGTGTTTCTTAAGTAATCTAAAATATTATATGGGGCGCTTCGTTACTCAGTTTTAAGACGAAAAGTTCATATAAACATGTGTGATAGGTGTTGTCGTTTATGAGATACAGGGTGTTGTACGTGAAATTAATTTTTCTTGGTGACGCTATTGATTTATATTTTTTTATTATTTTATTACAAGCAACATGTGTTAAACATAAAGAAAAATAATACATTTCAGAGCAAATGTTCAAAATGTCCACCTCCAGCTAAAATGCAAGAATCCGCTCGATGTCTAATGGATTGTCGAATACGTTCGAAGATACCAGGATTGTTACGAATAACATTACAGCCGTCTATGATACGATTTTGAAGATCTTGTACGTTTAATATCAGTGTTGTGTAAACAAGCGATTTCAAATATCCCCACACACAAAAATCCAGAGGATTGTGTCCAGGTGATCCAGGGGGCCACGGGTGTGGAGATCCTCGTCCGATCCAATGGCCTGGAAAAACATTATTTAAAAACTCGCGTACAATCACTGAAAAATGTGGAGGAGCTCCGTCATGCATGAACCACATGCGCCTTCTAATAATAATAGGTACCTACATCTTCCAAAAGAAGTGGAAGTTCATTTTCTAGAAAATGTTGGTATGTCTCACCGGTTAACCGTACAGGAAGGAAAAATGGTCCAATTAAATAATCATCGATGATGCCAAGCCAAACATTGACCGAAAATGTTTGTTGAAATCGTTTTACACTTATGGTATGTGGATTTACATCTGCCCATATGTGGTCATTATGAAAATTCATAATCCCATGTCTAGAAAAGTTGGCTTCATCCGTTAATGGAATATTGGCCACAAAATGCGGATTGTTCGCGATTTCACGTAAAATCCATTGACAATACTGTATGCATAATGGATAGTCAGTAGGTAACAAATGTTGAACACGTTGAACGTGATATGGATACAATAAATTATCTTTTAGAATATTCCAAACAGTTTTGTTACTAACATTTACTTCATCTGCAACTTTTCTTGTACTCGTTTCTGGATGTTGGTCAATAATTTGAAGAATCTGGTTTTCCAATTGGGGATTTCTCACAGTTCTGGGTCGTCCAATAATATTCTTCGATTTAGCAAAAGTTCCAGTTTCTTGTAAACGAATATGTAACTTAGTAAACGTATCTGAACATGGTAAACGATTATTTGGATAACGCTGGGCATACGTACGTCTAGCTTCTAAGGCATTACCATTCGCTAATCCGTACAAAAAATGCATATTAGCCATTTCAACATTAGTAAACACTGGCATAGTTATTAACTAAACACAGAGTCAATCAAATAAAAATGTACGATTTTTGCGTTGGTTTTCAAATTTGACACTTGTCAACATTATTTCAAAGGCCACTTAGAATAAGCATGTTTTTGCGTATTACTTCTAAAAACCAGTAGCGTCACCGGGAAAAAATTAATTTCACGTACAATCAGAACTGACTTATTACAATAAATTCAACACCCTGTATCTCATAAACGACAACACCTATCACACATGTTTATATGAACTTTTCGTCTTAAAATTGAGTAACGAAGCGCCCAATATAATATTTTAGATTACTTAAGAAAGACCCTGTATAGGATAGCACGCTGGAATAACTTATTTATGTGATTTTCAAATCTTAACTCCGATACCTAATTTTTTAGTATATTCAATGACTTTCAAACATTTTTCATTAATAATAATGTTTATGGATTCCAGTAGATATCGAGGATGATATATGCTTCCAAATACTATAACATTTTTTAGTTTTTAGGATTAAAAATCCGTTGAAAAATGTATACACTATAAAGTCGTTATATTATAGTAGCATATTATATAGCAGCTCTTTTAGTCCTATTTTACATATAAAATTAAGGACATCGCTGGGCTTCAAATAAGGCAGATATGTTAAAAGTGAAATGAAACAAAACTTAAAAAGAAATTACGAAGTACAAAGTACTACGTCAATGCTTCTTATTTTCTTATTTTATTTTCGGAGAGCCTGTGGGAATTTTGGCAAAAGAAAGATTGTATATGCATGGATGTATTCAAATTCTCAGTTAAAAATAAAACTGAAATTAGATTGTCGAAAAGATACTGCTTTCGTCTTATCTTCGAAATGTATTCAATCTCCGCCTCTGAAATAGAAAGCAGTAGCTGAACCGAGTGGCAAGAAATACCTTGGAAAGAAAACGTTCGCATCCGCACTTACTTTACCGCGAAGGTTTTCCGTTCGTGTCGGAATTTCCACTGCGCTGTCAATCCACTTATCTTTTCCTTTTGGCATCCTTATCGGCCTCGACGTTTCTTCTTACCATTCCTCGCTCGCATGAAATATTTATATTTGAATTTCAACATTATTTGCCGGAGAGCAAATCTGAGAGTACATATCAAAAGATACGTTACTCGATTCCTTTTATTTTCATATTTACATTTCAATAAGAGGCTTTACAAGTCTTTTATTAATATTTGAATCAATAATAAAAGCATAGATATCAAATCTATGAGTAGCGTTGGATAAACGTGGCGTGGTAATTAAATTGTTTTGATTGAAACATTATTTTTTTGGTTTTTGATATAACTAGTTATACAGGGTGGTCCTTAAGTAATTGTACAAAAAGAAACATTAGATTCTACACTCTAAAATATTACGATTTAACCCAACTTACTTTAATAAAATGTTGATATTAAGAAAGATACAGGGTGGTATAGTTGAAATTTAAAATTTAACTTTTCGCCATAACTTTCATGTTTATGGAGATTTATTTACAAAAATTTATAAGTAGAGGTTTTGAGTATGAGGAATTATAATTTGATGCATAATTTTGATGTATCTCATAGAGGACGCCACATATGCCACATATTTGACATAAATTTGCGCTTAACTTTTTTGCTCTTCGACTTAACAATATTTTTCTGATAAAATATGAAAGATACGATATTTCAACAAAAAAAAGTTTACTTGTTAATAACTTCAAAACTGAACAGTTTTCGAGATAATCGCATTTTACAAATCAGCTGCATAACTCCGTGTAACGCAATTATTCCAGGCAACGAATGAAAAATAGAAAAAAACATCAATAATTATAAATTTTGGTATGGAATATCTTCAACTAAAGTTGATAGTTTCCAAAACATTAGGTAAAGAAAAAATAGTATAGGCTATTATTTTTTTACATACATCATTAAGATAATTAATAATCTGTTATTGGAATCAGCTACATAATAATTCTTAGTTGTGATATTTGTGCGTTAAAGCACTGAATACCTGATAAATGCTTCATTTAGAGCCTTTTGGATGTCATCTTTAGCAACCCCAGACTTATTTAATTCATTACGACAAATTTTAACATAGTAGGCTGATAGCACGAATGATTTTGACAACTTAAATAAGTATTGTTTCATTAACATAGTGGGCTGATGTCACTAATGATGTTGACAACTTCAAATAAGTATTGTGTCAATAAATGAGTGGCTTTTGTAATATTTAGTTAATTTTGGTTTATTAAACAAAAGCAGAAAATGCCGAGGCATAATAATTTTTCAAATATCGATATGAGAGATATGATTGCTGTTTATTGTCAGCAAAATTTTAACGGGCGTGCAGCGAAAAGGGAATATTTAAGACGATACCCAGACAGGCTGCAACCTAATCACCAAACATTTTAACATCTATTTAGGAATTTAGGCGAAAGTGGTTCATTTCGTCCTAAACGTGACAATTTAGGCCGACCGCAAATGATTACGCCTGATCTAGAAGATGAAGTAATGGTTCGCGTTGACGATGATTCTCAAGTAAGTACACGACGTTTATCTTCAGGCTTAGCAAAACTTCAATTTTAAAAATCCTACACCGCGAGCATTTTCACCCTTACCACTTTACGATGCAGATTTGCAAATGATATCCGAAACAGGCAAAATCTTGACCACTCCTTCGTCGATAAAATATTATTTACGGACGAAGCTACATTCACACGCCGTGGGGTTTTTAATCATTACTGGGATATTGAAAATCCTCATGTTAAAAGAGAAAGGGATTTTCAACATGAATTCAAAATAAACGTATGGTGTGGAATCATTGGAAATAATTTTTTAGGGCCATGCAAGTTACCTCGTAATTTAAATGGTGATAACTATTTACATTTTTTACAAAATTATTTTATTGATTTGCTGGAAGATTTGCCATTAAACTTAAGGCAAAATATGTGGTTCATGCAAGATGGTGCACCACCACATTATACGAGAGCAGTGAGAACATACCTAGATAACAACTTTCCTGAACGCTGGATTGGTGGTGGTAGTCATTTTCCTTTGCCACCACGTAGCCCAGAATTTAATCCGCTCGATTTTGGTGTATGGGGAGCAATGAAACAACATGTCTACAAAAATTTCATAAACACTCGCAACTAACTTTGGGAAGAAATAAATGCTGCAACTGTTTCTTTTTAACCAATGATGCTATTTAATATGAGACGATCTTTTATGGAACGCATTGATAAATGCATTGAAGAAAATGGTGGACATATCGAACACTTACTTTGATAAAAAGTTTTATGTTATTCAGTTAAACTATTTCTTAATTTCAATTTAAAATAAAATATGATATTATTATGACTTTAATTTAATATCAAATGTAAAATGTTTGATGTCAAATCCAATAACAGATTATTAATTATCTTAATGATGTATGTAAAAAAATAATAGCGTATACTATTTTTTCTTTACCTAATGTTTTGGAAACTATCAACTTTAGTTGAAGATATTCCATACCAAAATTTATAATTATTGATGTTTTTTTCTATTTTTCATTCGTTGCCTGGAATAATTGCGTTACACGGAGTTATGCAGCTGATTTCTAAAATGCGATTATCTCGAAAACTGTTCAGTTTTGAAGTTATTAACAAGTACACCGTTTTTTTGTTGAAATATCGTATCTTTCATATTTTATCAGAAAAATATTGTTAAGTCGAAGAGCAAAAAAGTTAAGCGCAAATTTATGTCAAATATGTGGCATATGTGGCGTCCTCTATGAGATACATCAAAATTATGCATCAAATTATAATTCCTCATAAGTTATGGCGAAAAATTAAATTTTAAATTTCAACTTTACCACCCTGTATCTTTCTTAATATCAACATTTTATTAAAGTAAGTTGGGTTAAATCGTAATATTTTAGAGTGTAGAATCTACTGTTTCTTTTTGTACAATTACTTAAGGACCACCCTGTATATAACCAGTTAGAGGCGCTATTTTTGATATTGCTATTATTTTTAGAGCACCCTTCGCAAGTTAAATTCTAGTGCGTGTAAAAATTATTTGGCAACGTGGTAATTTCCAATGATTCTAACGTTTTGACATATCCTTCGAAAATTTTAAAAGGTTAGTTGTCAAAAAATTGAGAAAGAGTTCCTAAAAAATGGCCGAAAATTGCGCTGTTTCTCCCAAAAGTGTTAGAAGTTCACTTGAACAGAAAAAAATATATATATTAGAAACTATAAATAAAAATCCAAATCTCCCCAGTGGAAAGTTTTCCAATCATGTTACCCAAAATTTTGGTCAATACTTAGGTCAGTGGTTCATTTTTGTGGTCTCGTAAATGGTTCTACAATGTTGATCAAGTATCGGCAAAGTTTTTTAGAGACAAAAATATTGAATAAAATGGTATTCACTTCAGACTTCGAATGGATGGGCTTTCTCAAATCGTTGATTTCTTGGAAATTGTCCCTCTTCAATATATTCCATTTTTGCAATCTGTTGTGTGTCATTTTACATTAATTAGATAAATAGAAATTTGAATGTATATATTTTTTGAAGTCTGCGAGTCCAAAAAAACTATTTTCGGACATTTAGACACATTTCTTTATTATATTCTCTATTTCTAAAACAAAATTTCGAACATTTTAATTTCTAATTCTTATTTATAATATTTATATCTAAATTCGAGCAATTGGTAATATTAAAGGGATTCAATTACAATGAAATGTTTGGTATATTTAAATCCTTTATGTTCAATTTAGAACAAGAAGATACAGGTTCAGTTTGACACTGATTGTTTTCATCTGATGATTTTTGAATGGTTTTTTCAATTTTTATTTTGTTTGTAAGAGAATTATCTATGTATCCTTCAGCGACATTGGTAGACTTCCAGCCACCGTGTCTCTCCAAATTTGTGATGTTTCCACCATTATCAGCAAATAACGTGGCTGAAGTAAATTTAAAAATTCTGCGATTATTAATCCGAGATTTACCAAAACTGTGGATACCAACAGGCTGAATCGAACATTTTCCTTTTTTGTAATTCACGAATAATCTGTTATGTGGAGTATGGGATGATCGTAAAGAAAAATATTGCCTATACAGCAGCAGGTTTTCTTGCCCAATTACAACAAAAGTTCTCTCAATATGTGTTTTGGAATCTGGTACAACAACATGTCTTCTTTGTCATTTATTAGATCAAGTGACATTTTTGTTTGTTCTTCTCGTCTACACGCACCGGCTACCCAATAATTGTTACTACCTGCAAATTAAGCAAATTGAGTTGATACTTTTATATCCTATAATCGTAATATTTTGTTAAAATACCTTTAGCATTAGATATGTTTCATTATCTGCTTCCCTAATGAATTTGTTGATCTGCTCGCTGCTGAAGACTTCTGATTTCTTTGCTTTATAACCAATATTCTTCCTTTTAAGAAACGCTATAACTTTTGGGAAAATTGCTATATTTAAATTTTTCTTTACTAAAATGGTACTTTTCAACAGGGTAGAGGATTTGACAGTTTCAAATTTTTGCGCCAAATAAGCCAAAATTACATGCTCTGTAATGGTTTTGCATTTCTTCAAATCCATCCATTTCGTGAACAAATCATAAACGTTTTCGTACCTGGACTTTGATTTCTCAGGCAATAATTGCGCTGTAGCAGCAGCTGCTGCATTGGAAATTTCGCAAGACACAAAGATATTTTGTGGCTAATTGCGATAACCAAGGATACACCCTTTGCCTATCTCTCCACCAGATTAGCGGATTCTTTTTTCTGTCCAGATTAGGTTCTTCTGAATGCATTTCTATTTCAGCAATGGCAACTGGTAATGGGCTAATGGGTTTTACTCATTTATCAAAATCCTGCCAAATCATATGATCATTTTCTGTATCTTCCAATGAGTTTTCAGAATTTGTAACTGTTTCAGAAGCAGTTTCATTTTTAGTACGTTAGTTATTTTTTTATAAAAGAACAACTAGCTCATCGTGAATGTTATTGTCAAATATTTTTTAAAGAGTCTTCATTGCTGAATGTTTTAAACCTTAGATCTAAGAAAGAAGCTTTGTCCATTATAATATTGTTTTCCCGATTTCCCAAACGTGAAACTATAGAGGCAAGCAAATAATTTACCAAATTTTTCCCAACTCGAGTACATACTTTTACCCTGGATCGCTCTAAAGAAGACAATTATCCTTTTACCGTGAGTATAACTTTGGAGAGGGTTACTTGTGTTTCTGCGCTCATCTTAACAGTATCTGCCTCAAATGGTTTTAAAATATTACAAATTTCTTTTCTTCTTCAGTTGGAAGAGTAACAGGATTAAGTTAAAGACCAACTATTGCAGCCAAAGGTTCTGATAATGTAACTAGCCTCTCAAACATAAAATATGTAGTGTTCCACCGTGTGGCCACATCATTGATTAACTTCAAAAGGGTTCCTTCTGATTTCATTTGATGCTGAAAAGCTGTTAGTTTAGATGTTGCATGCGAACTTCGATGAAAGAAATCAACAATTATTTTAATATTTTTTTGAAAATCCGCTATATTCTTCAATGCATCTTTAACAATTATATTTATCGTATGAGCAAAACACGGAATTTGGACCCTAATATATATTGTGTTTTAGTTAAATAAAGTCCTTTCTCCATCTGCCAACTTTGTTATGTACCCTGGTATTATATTTTTGTTTAATAATGTTCTCTTGTCATCTGCCAACCTTTTCATAATCTCTCGTATTATATTTTTGTTAAAAAGTATCTTTTTGCAATCTAGCAACCTTTTGATATACCCTCTTAAATGTACAAATTTTTAGCATGAATAAAAGCGCCTATAAACTTTGATGAAATTTGCAATACGAAATTTGTTTAATAAAGTTTACATTGTCTAAAACTTTAAAAGGCTAGATAGAAGTATTCTTAAACTTTTAAATAAGTTTTCTTAAATTCTCTAATTTCCTACGCAATTTCTGGATTTTTTCCGATCTTCCACCCTAGCCGATATTAAGATTAATAAAAATCGGTCTAGCAGATTCGAAGGAAGATTATTACATTGTTAATTTTCTTTGCTCACCTAAATATTACATCAATCACACAGTTAAATAAACCATTTAACCCATCTAATTTTATAAATTTCCTTGTCTGCGAGACACAAATAAGAGACCTGATATAATCTTATTAGTCGAAAAAATTAAAGAGCATACCTTTTCAAACATTTATAATTATGTATACATCTCACCTCAATTACTTTGCAAAAAAACTTTACCCATTTACTCCGTTAGACGAAAAACATATTTCCTCAATGCGAACGGCAAAGCAAAGGAGAAGAACTTCCCCTTCGTCCTTTCTCAACTTCCCTAATCAACATTCCAATCACCTTTGGACTTTATTGGGTGAAGGGCCCAATTCCCGTCAGGAAAATTCCGGCATTCCGCTTCCATTAAGAGGTTATATACACAGATGTGCGCAATTTTTACTATTAAGGGAGTCATTTGTTATACCAAAAATATAAAATAATCGGTTTAATCATTTAAATACAAAATATGAAAAAGATTTCGTTAAGAAGAAAGGTCCAAAAATACGTCAATTTATGTTGGAAGGGGAAAGCATTATGGCTTATTTAAACTTATGCCTATTTACTAAGCCATTTAATGAAAATGAGCATTCATCAGAAAAGTAAATATTGTTTAGCAATTGTGGATTGTTTTTGATAAATTGTTCATTGATTTGCAAAACTCTAGACAACGATCAAAATCATCTTTATTCAACTCGTGCACCAACTTTACTTTTTATGGGTGGTACTTGAATTTATGTAGAACTCGGAAAACTGTAGAAAACTGTACATTTTTAAAATCACCTCAAAGAGGAGTATCCAAATTTTACATAAAAAATATGAGGAGTGGGATGCTGCTAGGTAGGTAGGTAGGTAGGTTCAATGTGAGTGGGGCGCTCAACCACCCCTCCACTGCGACCACCGTCGGGTCTATTGTGGCTCACCCCTAGGGTTATAAATCGCCATACAAGCCATTCCTTCTTGCGAAGTCTATGGTTGCCTGCGGCGAGACCTGTTTAAAGTCGTTAGGCTCCAATTTTGGGAAACCAAAAATGCGGTGCCTAGTATTTTCCAGGGCGGGGCAAGAACATAATATGTGTTCTGCAGTCTCGTCTTCCACACTACAGATGCGGCAGTCTGAAGTTTGACTCAGACCTATTTTCTTCAGGTGGTATCTTAGACGACAGTATCCCGTAAGCATGTAACATGATATGTTAACTAAAAACGTAGTATTTTTAAATTAATTATATGGCTAACACTAACACCATCTATTGTATAAAGTTCTTAACATGTTAATTATTATAAACGATTCCTGTCAGTAATTCCAACTTTATACACGATCTTTAATGTGGCATAGTCCAATACCTTAAACCACGATTCATTCTCTTATTGTCATTGGTGTTATACACAGGTATGTTTTTTGATTTTTATTTTTGGTAAAAGATTTTAAATATAATTTCTATAAATCTTGACAGTACCTACTATATAATCAGATGAGAATTTTCACATTAATAATTATTTCAAGTATATTTTGAGGGCATTTTAAAAGTAATAATTGTAAATTTTTTTTATAAAAAAATACAAAATGGCGAGTTGAGTACTTTTTTTGGAATTTTAATTGTTATATTAATTTATCTTTTGCTACTACTGTATTTTTTGTAATATATCCTAATGATAAATGTAGATTTCGGAATATGCTGTTTTGTACTTTTTGTACGAAAAAAAAATAAACGAACACGTGGCTGATGCTGACAATTTTTCACAGCATTGGAATATACAATACCAAAAGACGTTACAAATTTCAAGTCAAAAGACGTTACAAATTTCAAGTCAAAAGACGTTACAAATTTCAAGTCAAAAGACATTACAAATTTCAAGTTCAAAGACATTACTGGGTTACTATTGAATTACCGCTGATTGGTTCTACATTGGTGCCCTTCACTGGACCAGCCCTCTCCTGGATCAACCAATGGATCAGATGTAAAAAAAGATAAGTCGAACAACGCAAATGCATTTATAATATTATACAGCTTTCTCGTTTTTCTTTATTTCTTAAACGTAATATCAAAATCATTTTCGTATCGTAAACTGTATTAGAATAAGTTTTTGTAAAGAACTGTTTGCGGATTATTTTTTTTGTAACGTATTCTCAATTTCATTCATTTAAGCACCAAGGAAATCTATTTATCTTTTGGTACATTTTCATATTTTTGGTAAATTTTCATTTTTTTTATCTTCATAGACAGTTTTTTCTGACATCTTTCTGTCATCTTATGATACTTATTTAAATAACAGCTTAAAACAACTTTCTTCAGTAGTATCATAAAAAATAAAAAGATTTCAGTGGCGCCCTTATAATTTCTTAAAGAAACAAATATTGTACTATAGTCAGAGCTAATGAACTTACT
The DNA here is from genome assembly GCA_035357415.1 of Ophraella communa. Classification (NCBI taxonomy): domain Eukaryota; kingdom Metazoa; phylum Arthropoda; class Insecta; order Coleoptera; family Chrysomelidae; genus Ophraella; species Ophraella communa. The sequence goes on from CM068984.1 coordinate 12,562,146, forward strand.
CACCCCTAGCCGAGGTATTTAACTATAATAATTTTTGCTGTAATAAACATTTATAAATTTTGTTAATTATTGAAATATCTTTTACAATTAATTAAAGACGAAATTAAGATTAATGTTTGTTTTATTGTAAATTACATTTTTTCTTTTGGTATATAGTTATTTTTAAAAGTTAACTAAATAATTTTATAAAATCACTCTCAACATTTAAATCATATCACAAATTAACGCACAACGTAATAATAATGGTTAAAAATTAGCGCCCAACGACCAACTAATATTACAAGCAGTCCTATAAGAATGCATAGGTCTTTCCTATCCCACTCTAGAATCTGCTTAGTTATATTTTTCGAGGGTTTGGAGATGAAAGCCTTCGAATGGATTAGTCCTGGGATATCATTCCAGTACATGAGGATTTTCCTCTCTATCGAGCCGGAGATAATATCTTTGGCAGTACTTTTGGTAATGCCAAAGAAAGGTTCAGGTCCTATAAATCTAGACTCTGGTCCTTTTTTGGCAAGAGTGTCGGCTTTTTCGCTACCCACCACTCCGCTGTGTCTTGGTGCCCAGATCAAAGTTACCCTGTTGTTGGAACCAAGACGTTCTAAGGCTTCAATACAGTTCAATACCAACTTTGAATTAAGCCGGTTGGAGCTCACTGCCTTAAGAGCTGCCTGGCTATCTGATACAATATGTATGTTTTTGTTTACACGAGGGTGATTTATCAGCTCTCTTGCACACAATTCAATGGCGAAAACCTCTGCCTGAAAGATGGTAGCATATGAGCCAAGGTTAACTACGATTTTAACTCTCGGTTTGCTACCATACACTCCTGCTCCAACACCTTCTGGAGTTTTGGAGCCATCAGTGTATAGTACGTAGTTCGTCCCAGAGAAAGAGATGATCCCCTTTTCCCATTCGTCTCTCTTCGGAAAGAGGACTTTAAAGGACTGTTCTACGTGCGTCCGGGTGGCTAGGATATCCGAGACCATCCCAAGCGTGTGGTGATCTTTAATTTCACGCATCAGGCCCGAGTGGTTCCAGAGCCTTTCCCCTTTTACTTGACTATCCACCGACAGCAGCCTATAGGACACCATCCTGGCCTCCTTCTCCAATAGTAAATGTAGTGGGATGATATCCAGGATGATCTCCATTGCCGCTGTCGGGGTAGTGGACATTGCTCCCGTAATGGCCACGCATGCCAATCGCTGAAGTCCAGAAAATCTTGCTCTGGTGGATTTCTGGAGTCCCTTGGACCACCAGGCCATCGAGGCATACGTGATCATTGATTTTATCACTGTTTGATAAATCCATTCAATCTGTTTGGGGCTCGTTCCCCAAGATTTGCCGCAGATTCTCCTGAGATTCTGAGATAAAGTCCTGGCTTTATTTGTTGTTCTTTCCACATGGGCGTTCCAGGTAAGTTTACTATCAAAGATGATCCCCAGATATTTTACCTTCGTCGCAAAGTGAATCGTTTCGCCAGATAAAATTGGTTGTTAGTTAAAATTGGTTTCCAGTAAGTTTAAATAAGCCATAATGCTTGCCCATTCCAACATAACACCAGTATTACAATAGTTATCGAAGGTGGATATTTTTATATGAAAAGCTGTGTATAACAGTTATATAAATAACAGTTAAAAAATTCAGTAATCTCCGGAATTCTAAAAATATACTGAAAATTAATTTCTGAATGGTGTTTGATCCTTAATTCCCCGATTAAGTACCGTTAGCTCATATGAAGGCTTGAGCGGGTACGGATTGATTATAGAAATCTTATTTTGCTCTTCAATCGATTGGGGAATACGGTGAGGCGTGAGGTGGGTGAAAAACGGAGAGCGACTTTGATGTTTTCCGTCGTTGTGGATGAAAAAGAAATTGAGAAATAAGGACGCGACGAGAATCCGTTTCCACAGAGATTCTTAGACGATGATTGGGGTACTGGGAAATTCGACTCGAGAAAATAACGTGTCTTTAAGTGTTTGCCACTCTATTGGGGTTTCGTTTTTGTGGGTATAGTGTATTCGAGAAATGAGTATGTTTATAAATATAAAAGAAATAAAATGAATGGGGTGTATGCGGTTCTTTTCAAATAAGAAATTCGTAAAACAGTTTATTTAACTTAAAAAAAAAGGAAAATAAAAAGAATGAGATCCAATTATTTTTCAAGACTTTGAACACTTTTTTCATTTCAAAAATTTAGTTTTGGTTAGGAAAACATTTTTTACAAATTTATTATTCAAATTTTTAATCTTTAAACTTTATACTCACTGGTGGCTTCATACATTCTTGGACATTACTAAAAAATCTAAAATGTTTAATAACCCAAATAGATTTTTAGGAAGAGTTTCCACAAAATATGAAATTCTGTCCCAAAAACCTAGAGCGTGAATAGAACAGTAGTAAAAATAACGCTGTAAAATATCTTTTAAATGACGATGATGTAAAAGTTTATGATCTTTCTGGAGCACATTTCACCACTTTATTATACTCCAGTTTTTATACAGCTTTTAGTGCAGACTTATGAACGCCATAAAACATTAATATTGCGTTAAACTTTATTTTAAGTTATATTTAAATAGTAAGGGAGATTGTTTTACATTACACGGGAAATGCTCAACTAAACAACAGCAATTTCTCCATAAACAGTATTAAAAATACAGGGTGTTTCTTAAGTAATCTAAAATATTATATGGGGCGCTTCGTTACTCAATTTTAAGACGAAAAGTTCATATAAACATGTGTGATAGGTGTTGTCGTTTATGAGATACAGGGTGTTGTACGTGAAATTAATTTTTCTTGGTGACGCTACTGATTTATATTTTTTTATTATTTTATTACAAGCAACATGTGTTAAACACAAAGAAAAAATAATACATTTCAGAGCAAATGTTCAAAATGTCCACCTCCAGCTAAAATGCAAGAATCCGCTCGATGTCTAATGGATTGTCGAATACGTTCGAAGATACCAGGATTGTTACGAATAACATTACAGCCGTCTATGATACGATTTTGAAGATCTTGTACGTTTAATATCAGTGTTGTGTAAACAAGCGATTTCAAATATCCCCACACACAAAAATCCAGAGGATTGTGTCCAGGTGATCTAGGGGGCCACGGGTGTGGAGATCCTCGTCCGATCCAATGGCCTGGAACTCACGTACAATCACTGAAAAATGTGGAGGAGCTCCGTCATGCATGAACCACATGCGCCTTCTAATAATAATAGGTACATCTTCCAAAAGAAGTGGAAGTTCATTTTCTAGAAAATGTTGGTATCTCACCGGTTAACCGTACAGGAAGGAAAAATGGTCCAATTAAATAATCATGGATGATGCCAAGCCAAACATTGACCGAAAATGTTTGTTGAAATCGTTTTACACTTATGGTATGTGGATTTACATCTGCCCATATGTGGTCATTATGAAAATTCATAATCCCATGTCTAGAAAAGTTGGCTTCATCCGTAAATAGAATGTTGGCCACAAAATTCGGATTGTTCGCGATTTCACGTAAAATCCATTGACAATACTGTATGCGTAATGGATAGTCAGTAGGTAACAAATGTTGAACACTTTGAACGTGATATGGATACAATAAATTATCTTTTAGAATATTCCAAACAGTTTTGTTACTAACATTTACTTCATCTGCAACTTTTCTTGTACTCGTTTCTGGATGTTGGTCAATAATTTGAAGAATCTGGTTTTCCAATTGGGGATTTCTCACAGTTCTGGGTCGTCCAATAATATTCTTCGATTTAGCAAAAGTTCCAGTTTCTTGTAAACGAATATGTAACTTAGTAAACGTATCTGAACATGGTAAACGATTATTTGGATAACGCTGGGCATACGTACGTCTAGCTTCTAAGGCATTACCATTCGCTAATCCGTACAAAAAATGCATATTAGTCATTTCAACATTAGTAAACACTGGCATAGTTATTAACTAAACACAGAGTCAATCAAATAAAAATGTACGATTTTTGCGTTGGTTTTCAAATTTGACACTTGTCAACATTATTTCAAAGGCCACTTAGAATAAGCATGTTTTTGCGTATTACTTATAAAAACCAGTAGCGTCACCGGGAAAAATTAATTTCACGTACAATCAGAACTGACTTATTACAATAAATTCAACACCCTGTATCTCATAAACGACAACACCTATCACACATGTTTATATGAACTTTTCGTTTTAAAATTGAGTAACGAAGCGCCCCATATAATATTTTAGATTACTTAAGAAACACCCTGTATAGTCATGTAATTATTCATATTTCAAATGTAATTCAAAAGAAACATAGAAATACACTAGCAGTACATGTTTAACGAAATTTTATCAGAATGATGCCACCTTAAAGTAGAACTAAATTATAATAACAAATACAAAATATTTTTCAGACGATCTTCCACACTACAAAAATTAAGTAAAAATTAGCTAGGTAAAAATAAGAATACACAGAAAGTTAAAAAGAAATAATCTTAAAGATAATATACCTTAAAATTAGAGCTTACTTACCTGCAATTTAAATATGAAGTTATTACATTTACAATGCATTTAAAACTTATTTTTTTCCGGGAAATTTCAGGATATTTAAAATTCTCCTAGTGTTTTTGGTATAACTCGTAGTAGTTCGCCACTAGAAGTTATCAAATTGCAGTTTATGAAATAAATTGTTTTTGTTTTCAAATTTTTCGAGCAAATTGTAAAACCAGAGGGAAAAAGAGTTTTTTCCGAACATTTAACGAATTACAGTTATTTTTAGGCCTTGCAACGCAATAAATTGATGAATACTAACTAATCATGCTCTTTAAATTCAACTTTTTAATGATTTTTAACATTTCTCTACAAGAATAACTTTCTAATGATAGTTACATGGAATTTATTGTACTAACCCTTACCCTGTGTCCATCCTATTAAGAACATTAAACAAAGAACTTTTGAATAAAACTAACGTTTAATTAAAACATTAACTTTTTCTGGTATTGATTGTTATCACATCTTAATTACCAATAAAAAAAAGAAATTAAAATTAAAATTAAAAAGATTTCAGTGGCGTCCAACTACTAATTTTCGAAAGCAAACAGTAGTGAACCATTCGTCAAATTAAATCAACTTACTCACTCTCCTACCTGAGACATTTCTTTATAAAATAACGCGACCACTATCTTACAATTAATTTCATAACATTACAAATAGGTCACCAAACTTTTTTACATACTAGTTAAATCATTGCAAATCTTTCATTTTAACTGAAATGGATAATAATAAAGTTTATTGCGAAATAACCAAATTGAGAAAAATGCAAAATAAATAAATACCAAAAATTATTAATAATCTTGTTTTCAAAACAAGATGTGTGTATTTTGAGCTTTTAATTAATTTTCAGCGTTGTTTTGGCATACAGGTTCGATGAACTTGAAGTAAAGGTTTAGGATAATAAGTTTAATTTATACAAAAACCCAATATTAATTTGATTTTACTTTTTACTTATGACCTGTATGGACATTTTAATTGTCAATCTACTTCAATCTGTATTGTAAAAAGTTCTCGAATTAACAAAAATATAAATGAATCAAAAATGGTACTTATAAACTTTCCATTTCCAGTCGAAGAGAGTAACAGACTTACACAAAGTCCTTTAAAATCTTAATATTTTTCATTAAAATTAATATTCCACAAGTTTCTGCAATTTGCCAGTTACTGCGAGTAAATAATTTCTCAAAACTGATTCACGCCCAGCGAGAGACCCTTATATTTCGCGTATACATTAAATAATCCAATTAGTGCATTTGAAAACATTTCTATTTAAAATTCCGTCAGCTACGTTTCTCTTCGTTTTCACATAAAACCACCACAGCTAAATTATTAAAACAACCGTAGAGTCATTCTCCGGAGTACAGTCTAGTCCTTCAAGACCTCTTAAATGGAAAGAACAAAAAATGGGTGTGTCTACTGAACCGAAGTTGTAAAATAAAAGAAAAACATTATTTTGTCAAGCGTATTTTATTGAAAATATCCACGAAGTTAACGAATAATGGAAAATTGATACCATATTATATTATTATACATTATATATTATACAGTATCCACCAAAATAAACAGTACCTACCGAAAATGAAAATAAAAATTTTTAATTTCTGTAATGTAAGTGTTCAAAATGTTCACCATTTCTACGCAAACAAGCTTCATATCGATTTTGTAAGTCAATAAACATATTTATAAAAAGTGGTTGATGGAACTGCCGAAAAATATTTTGTATTCTTTCCCGTAGTTCGGCAATATTCACCGGCGGATTTTCCGAATGAAATATTCTTTCCTCCATTATGCCCCAAATGTATGCGTCAGGTGGCGTCAGATCAGGTGAATGAGAAGGATATTCGAAGTCTGTTCCCCGAGAAATTATTCTATTATCGAAATGCTGACGGAGTAAGTCTAAGGTGCGCACAGCTGTATGGCTCGTTGCACAATCTTGTTGGAACCATTGTGTACGAAACTGTAGATTTCGTGCACGGCAAACTGTTACGTAAATATTTTAGTATATTGTTTTATTGTTTCCATTATTTATTAATTTTTAATCTGCTAGTCCCAATGGTTCGAAATTAAAACCAATCCGTACGACTATGGCATTAATACCTACTGCCACCTCGTTGAAATCCATTAATAATTAATTTAAAAATATAGCTATCACACAAAATAATAGAATTTTAGGTAAATTTAAATATAGATGTCCCAACAGGTCCACTGTCGTCATTTAATTTTTTGTTACTAACTTTATCGAAGCTAGATAATGAGTTCTGCCAAATTTTTCGTTCTTTTATGTTAAAATATTCTGATAGAAAAGTAGTGGGTTTATTTAAAAGTTGTGTTGCCGTTGTGCCTTTTCAAGAAATTGGATTATTATACCACTATTTTGTGTTAAATAATTTAGGCCGTGCTCTGCACCCTAATTATACTCTAAAGAGGATTCAGCTATCAGAGAAGTCCATCTTGGTTTCATTTAAGACAAAAAACCCTCTTTTTTTTAGAGGTAAGATTTATAAATTTACTTTAAAATTTCAAATATTACAATTAGTCGTTTCTCTTTCCTTATAGGGTTCTTTTTACCGGTTTCTTGTTACTGGGATTTCTTTATTTCTTATTTACGGAGCCCTGAATACCATTTGGCTAATTGATTCAGGTTTGGAGCACTCTTACAACATTGAAGTCCGGGTTCAAGCAATTGGATGGTGCTGGAATTTCCGGTTCAGTCTTGGGACTACCAGATAAGCATTTCTAATATTTTATTATATTTTATTCAGTCACTGTTATTTGATTTCTACTGTGGTTATATCTATTACGGTAAAGTTTGCCTGATAAAAAAATTACAACAAAACCATATTATTGTATAACTATTTAATATTAACCTCATACATACTGATATTCAATTGTATATCTGTAGCTCGGTACGACATTATAAACAAATTAATTTACCATCATTGGTTATTATACATTTTATGGAGCATTAAATGTAAACTCCACGTGTACACGTTAAGGTTAAAGCTTCTTGCCTTGGTCAATAATTGTAATTGGTTCTTGAAGTTTTTTTTTGTCCTTGTTAAATCTATTTAATTATATAGGTATTGGGGTAAATTTGCGTTTTATTTTAACTAAACTTTTCTTGTTACTTTTGGGTGGGGAAAAACCAAAACCAATAACAGCCGGAGGCTTCCTGACTTGGGCCTGTGGATTCAAAGTCAGTGGCTCCCGTTAAAAAAATTAAATAATAAGCGTACCCACGCCCATACTGAGTTTAGCCGAGCATTTTGCTCGTGCTCCACTTCTGGTTATTTCCCTTAAAAATTTAATAAGAAAAAGCACGTAGCAAAACGTTATTTAGATCTCTCACAAAAGGTATAATAATTTTCTCTCTAAAATGTTCTTGGCTGACAGTAAGTGGATTCTGATTATCATCTTCAACGAAATAAGGACCAATCATTCCATTACCAGATACCGCGCACCAAACGGTAACTCGAAGACTGTGGAGTGGTTTCTCTACAATGACATCAGGACGTTCAAATCCAAGGAATCTGGTTGTTTGTCGATTAATAAAGCCGCTAAGATGAACGTGACTCTGGTCTGAAAACCATATGTTTTTCAAAAATTTGGGATCTTCGTATATTAAACTCAACATGCGACCACAGCAAATTTCTCTTGCACGTTTGTCCGCAGCATTTAGTCGTTGTCCAACTTGAATACGGTATGGATAACCACCAATTGATTTGAACATGCGACGTAAAGACGTTTACATGCAGTTCTTACAAGACTTCTTTGAGGTGATTGCACAACTTGGTTAAAAACACGTCCTTAATTTTCGTTAGTGCAAACTGTTTTTCGACGGCCTGAAGAACCTTTACGTTGACACAATACACTACCAATGCGACGAAATTTTTCAACAGCAGCTATCACACTTTTACTAGGAGCTGCCTTATTAAATTTTTGTTGATATTTTATTGACACCTGTTCTAAGCTTGAACCATCATTACGACCTTTTCCGTATGAACGAAAATAATGCTCTACCAAAAACACTTTTTCTTTCGTTGTTAGAACCATTTTTAAATCAAATTTAACTGCAGCGTACTACTAATATATCAATGAAGAGAAAATATGAACACAAATTGGAATCGAAGACGCTCTTCATTGATTTTTAATACATAGTATATGCCTTAATGAAAATATAGCATTGAAAAATGTCAAAAATAAAAGTATCAGGAAAATCAAAAGGAATGACCCATGTTTAAAATAAGTTTCAGAAAGATATAAACAACATTTTAACAAGGAGTTCCCCAGTAAAGCTGTAATGCACGCGGTTGTTAAGAAATTTCTCGCTCTGTTAGTGAGATATGTCAACGTAAAGGCTGTTCAGGTCGTCAAAGAACAGTTTCCATTCAATCAAAGAAGTCTTGTACAAACTGAATATATGGAAAATATCTAAGTCGAATATTAAAATCTCTTGGCAGCTTTCCATACCGAATTTAAATTGAACAACCATTTAATGCTGCGGACAAAGACAAATTTACCGTGGATCCATACTGAGTTTAGTGCATAAAGATATCGATTTTTACGAAAGTCACATTCACCTCAAGGAAAGCATCGCCACAGTGGTCAATAATTATTTGGGTTGTTGTGTTTGATCAATGGATAAATTATCTTATTATGTTATTGAAGACGAGAATGAAGTCATTTACTGCCAGTCAAGAGCGATACAGTTACAATATTTCAACACCTTTTGTCAGAGATTTAAATATATTTTGTCACGTGTTTTTTTTCCCTATATTATTTTCTAATATCCGCTAATAGAAAATATGAAAAGAGTGTTGCGAACTACTAGCGCCGATATGTGCAAAGTGAGTTGCCTATCTGGTTTTGGTTGTTTCTTGCTCCGTGACTTAGGGAGAAAGGTATTTCCGTATTAAATTTCGCTTAAGTTAGGTACAAATATTATTTAAGTAAGTTGTTTTACCTTAATCAAAACTTGTTTGTCTTTTAATTGTATCTCTATCGAAATTCATTTATGTGTAGTCACCAATAAATGCCTTGCAATTGGTATCGATTCGAAGATTTTATGTTGGCTCACTTGACAGGAGAATTCTTGTCGACTAATTTGACAGGATTTTTTTTCCGATTTGTTAACTCGACGTAATGGGTGTTTAGTAGTATCCTTCTCTTGGTTTTGATTTTATCTTTGGCAATTTGAGCCATCTTAATTGGATTTGAAAAGAAAAACCATTTTTATAGTTAGTTGGACTGCTGTACGTCATTTGCTTTGTGTATTTTTGGAGTTTGCCAGCTAATTTGCCTTCATTGGATTTAATTGAGGAGATATTGCTATAATACCACATGTTGAAGTAACCCTTAAGATCTAAAAGGGTTTTTTATTACGGGTTTTGGTACCCCCTACGTTCTGATATTGGAAGGATTACCATAGCTTGAGATCTAAGTCTCCACCTCCTTCAAAGGGACACTAGTGACCCGAAGAGCTGTCTGAACACCGATTGGAACACCTCAGGATTACAGATAAGCTCTTATAGAACATTATTTTGTATCTCTCTCTTGAATTTATGTTTATCTATTTGTAGCGTTGTTTTCAATACTCGGTACCTTCAGTACCAGTACTGAATTATATATTTATTTACTATAGCATTGATTTTATTACTCGGTACCTTCAGTACCAGTACTGAATTATAATTATTTAACCATTGTGTCAATTTCATTGTTTGAACTCTACTGTATGAGCAAAGCTCACAATTATTACTATTTATTATTTTTTCTTCATATTGTGACATTGAAGACCTAAATTGTTAAGTAAAGTAATTTATTACTTTTATTTTTATCTTGTTTTATTTGTCTGGTTCACTATATCAGTCTACTATTTGTTTATCTTGGTAGTTCTCTGTTAGTGCCTTAAGACTCGGGGGTTTCTGGCTTTAACCGTAAAGCCAGTGGCGCGGGCTCAATTTTTGTATTTTTACTGTTTACCTCTACGGCTGAGCTCGGGCATAATTTTCCAGTAGAGAGTTACCGCTAGCTGAGTATTACCAAGTTAATTTATTTTCCTACCTTTTTCCTTTACTAAACTCAAAGAAACGTGGCTGAGTATTACCAAGTTAATTTATTTTCCTACCTTTTTCCCTTACTAAACTCAAAGAAACGTGGCAATTTTATTGTGGGAATAATTTAAGAATCCGTAAGCAATGGTTTTAAAAGGATGGCGCAACAAGCCATAAAGCCGAACGGTCCATAAATTGAGAATATTAAAAATATATCCACTTGCACCCTCTGAGGTACATAAACTCTCAGTAGTTTACCAACCAAGGTTGGCCGTTTTCTAAAGAAAAAAAAAAACAACTACTTCCTGGGCTATATGCCGCACCGGTGGTAAATGCACTAAAGGTTGGGGTTTTGAAAAACTTGAAAGAAAATTGAGATGCTTCAAGAAAAAAACGCCAATAATAGTACAATGTAAAAAAAAAACAATTTAATAATTTTTTTGGTGGTTGCTTAGTCACTCCCGAAAGAAAAGGCCGGGGAAAAAGTAGAACGAGTTTTAGTATCTTCGGGTTTTCGAGCGATCAATCTTGAAAGGTAAAAAGTTCAACATGAGAATTACTGTAGTGGTAGTAGCATCGTTCTAGCAGCTCGTAAAAGCGACGACGACAAAGAACTAAAAAAGCGACTTTCTGGGTTTACGAGTGAATGCTGCTGTCGGATGCCAAACAATCGTTTGTACGTTATAGCCGTTTTGCGAGTCGAGAAAAGTTGTAAATAATTATTTTACTACTTAAAGTACACTTTACTTGGATTACAAAGTATATGTCCTTGTATAATTTTCAATAAAGTGATACAATTTGTAAGAACACATAATAGTACATTTTATACAACAGATATGCATAAAAATACAAGGTAAATATTTTAAATTAAGTAAAGAAGTTGTAACTGCATGTATTTGATAAGCATCGGAATTTACAAAAAATTGTAAACATTGCAAAATTACATAATAAACCTTTTTCTTTTTTTTCACTACTAGCCTCTAAACTAAATTTTATTTACTTTTGTTAAGGTAGTAAAGTTGTTCATTATTAACCAAAGTAGAAAAATACAGAGACTACTTGATTAGAACTAAATTTCAATGGATTTGACAGAATGTGAGGTTAACTAATGCAAATATAAAATGAAAAAAAAATGACATATGCATGGACTTATATTTATATTTCTATTGTTTATTTACTGTTTAGTTTTATAAAGTTCTCATGGATGGCGGTGTAAGCTGATTCATCGATAAAATTCTTCAATATCATTCGACATCTAGGTTGCAAATACACCGAATAGATGGCGCTATATTCCGTTTCTTAGAATATAATTTACCAGGTCGGCTGAAAAGTCCCCGGTCTGACCTATAGATGACGACACTAGAATTAAATCCATTTCATTTTTAGATAGTATCAACCTTCAAAAGATTCGTGTAAAAATTTGACAGCTGTCGGACTATTGGTTTGTGAGATATTGCATTTTTAGTGAAGCAACTTTTGTTATTTTCAAAAAGATGGAAAAAAAAAGAATTTCGTGTGCTTATTAAATATTGTTATTTGAAAGAAAAAAATACAGTTGAAGCAAAGGCTTGGCTCGATAATGAGTTTCCGGACTCTGCGCCAGGAAAATCAACAATCATTGACTGGTACGCAAAATTCAAGCGTGGTGAAATGAGCACCGAAGACGGTGAACGCAGTGGACGCCCAAAAGAGGTGGTTACCGACGAAAATATCAAAAAAATCCACAAAATGATTTTGAGTGACCGTAAAGTGAATATGATCGAGATAGCTGACACTCTAAAGATATCTAAGGAACGTGTTGGACATTTAATTCACGAATATTTGGGTATGCGGAAGCTCTGTGCGAAATGGGTGCCGCGCGTGCTCACAATCGACCAAAAACAGCAACGAATTGATGATTCTGAGCAGTGTTTGCAGCTGTTAAATCGTAACCCGATTTTTTGCGTCGATATGTGACTATGGATGAAACTTGGCTCCATCACTACACGCCTGAGTTCAATCGACAGTCAGCTGAGTGGACAGCGGCCGGTGAACCGCCACCAAAGCGTGGAAAGACTCAACAGTCAGCTGGCAAAGTTATGGCCTTAGTTTTTTGGGATACACACAGTATATTGTTCATTGACTATATGGAAAAGGGAAAAACAATCAACAGCGACTATTACTGTGCATTATTGGAGCGATTGAAGACCGAAATTTCGAAAAAACGGCCCCATATGAAGAAGAAAAAAGTGTTGTTTCATCAAGACAATGCACCGTGTCACAAATCATCGAAAACGATGGCAAAATTGCATGAATTGGGCTTCGAATTGCTTCCTCACCCACCGTATTCTCCAGATCTAGCCCCCAGCGACTTTTTCCTTTTCTCTGACCTGAAGAGAATGCTCGCGGGAAAAAAATTTGGCTCTAATACTGAGGTAATCGCCGAAACTGAAGCCTATTTTGAGGACAAACCGAAGGAGTACTACAAAAATGGTATCGAAAAGTTGGAAGGTCGCTATAATCGCTGTATCGCCCTTGAAGGCAACTATGTTGAATAAAAAAAATGCATTTTGTCAAAATATTGTGTTTTACTACGGTAGACCGGGGACTTTTCAGCCGACCTGTTATATTCTTTTATTTCACGGATTTATTTATGTTCACGACATTGGTTTGTAACAGATTATTTTATTATTATTATTTTTTTTTAATTAAAATTAATGTGCCTCAACAGCGATGGTTATTGACACAGGTACAAACTCTATAGGAATATAAGTACAATACTAGTGCAGTCTTTAAAAAGATAGTAATATTTTTAAACTGACTTGGAGATTTAATAGTTTTTCTGCATTTGTGTTGATCTTGTGTTGCGTACGAGCCTCTTGGAGATGTGGACAATGTTCTAGTACATGATCGATGGTGAATGGAACGTCCTTCCACACATATAGGTGGTTTTTCATTGGACATAAGATACCCATGGGCAAGCCTAGAATGGCCAATTCTCAGTCTCTGTATAATTAAAAGCTCTCTTCTGGATAGACAGAGAAACAAATGGGACTATTTACATCAGGCTGTAGATGTCTTAGCCTTATTGCTTTGGTAGACCAGAGTATCTGCCACTTGTTTCTTACGATTCTCTTTATTTCAGATTTCAGATCATCTTGAGTTTGTGGGTTTTCTAGTGGTAGGTCGGATGTAGATGCCCTTTTTGCCGCTCTGTCAGCCATCTTATTTCCATAAATTCCAGTATAAGCGGGAACCCAAATTATTGTTATAGAGATGCCTCTAGATGCTTGGTGATGGACAATTTCTAAGATATTCTGCACTTTTGAATGTTTAGAATAGATGTTTTTGAGAGAATGGATTGAAGATAGGGAGTCAGTGCATAAAGCTAATGTTTGAACTCCTGATAGTGTGATTTCAACGGCTTTTAAAATACTAAAAAGTTCTCCAGAATATACACTACATTCACTAGAAAGTCGATGTACTCGTAGTACTTGGTAGGATCTGGTAACGGCACAGCCAGTGCCATTGTCATGTTTTGAAGCATTGGTATAAAGGATTTTATCAAAATGGTTTCTATTTAAAATATCTTTGAATGCTTGTAAATATGGCAATGTTTGGGATATATCGAGATCACCACATAATGATTGTAAGATTTGTGGAATTGGAGCAGGATCGCTGTAAATATTCAAAGTTGGTGCAGGAGGCGATTCAAGTAGGTTATATGTGGGGTTAGTCGGATTCGAGGATATTCTACCAGCATAAGTTAGGAGTAGTTGTTGTCGTCTAAGGTGAAGGGGTAAGTTTCGTGATTCACAATAGAGGCTTTCAAAAGGACTTGGACGAAAAGCCCCAAGGAGGGGATTTAACCTCAGAACATATTTTGTTTATGGCGAGTAAAAAAGAGTGGAACTTAGAGTCGAGCCTTATTTTAAAGGATCTGTTGTGAGATTAGTTATTGCCACAAAAATCGTTGGGAATTGCGTGAAGACTTTTTTACGCAATAGATACACAATATATTATTGTACTACTTTTGTTAGAGAATTATTAAAGCCTTGGTGCCAAGTTTTAGTGAAAGTTTCAAGATCTGATCATGAAATTCTATCTCTGGTAAAACTCTACATTGATGTGCTGTCTGATTGATTGTTGCTGAAGATAGAGACATTATTTTTGGTGGGTGGATACATATCATGGTTTAGATGTGAACTAAGAAAGGAATTTTTTTTCAATTCCTTCCTGAAAGAGGGTAAAAGAGGGCATAAAAGTTTGTATGAAGCCCCTTTAGAATTCAGATGGCACACCATCAACTGAAAGAGGGTAAAAGAGGGCATAAAAGTTTGTATGAAGCCCCTTTAGAATTCAGATGGCACACCATCAACTGCATTGCATAGAATTGGGGGAAGGGGTAATTGGGGGTAGTAAGATTTAAGGTCAGTGGCTTAGGTAAAAACTAGTTTAAGAGGTCATGTTTCTATTTTATACATATAAAACTCCAAATTGATTCATTTACTAATTGACTATTTCCCTTCAAAATTGGGTAAAATAGGGGAAAAAAGGTTGTATGAAACTCCTTCAGAATTCAGATACGCCATCATCATTAACTGCATTGCAAGGTATCATCCACGCAGATGAAGTTGCGGGTAAATGCTAGTAATTTTCTGTTTTTGTTAGTTTTAAAAATTATTAAGAAATGTGTATTAACGTCTCGGATCCGAGAACTGAAGCTTCCAGGTCTTTAATGGCCCTCAACAACATTAAGTCACTTTCCTACCTTGGCACATAATTATTTGTTTGGGTAACTATCAAATAAAATAAAAGGCTAAAGTTAAAACATTTAAAATAAAATCATGTATCAATTACTGGATTTCAAATTATTATAATACTTTTATTTTTGAACAAATCCACCTAAATCGAAAATAAAATACTCCAATTTAGATTTTAGCACCTTCTCGCAGTAGATTAAAACATTTTTTTTCTACATTTTGTATCATCTTTGTAGTTTGCAACTTCTTGAAAAGAGAAAATCTTTTGAAACCTTCATTGTGCGCTTCTGGCAATGCCCATTAAGAGCCACCCAACAGCTTCACCGGAACAGGAAACCGGAATTCTCGAAGAGCAGGAATTTGAACACGGTCCTTTAAGACCGTTTCTCACCCTCGAGGGAATCTTTCCGGACTCTGAACTTTTTGCCGTTTTATATCTTAAGGATTTGATGGAATCTCATAACAAAAACTTTTTGTTTTGTAACAGAAAATACTGCTTGAAATGTTGTGATTAATATTTATTTGTTTTAAATATGTATCTTCACAAATAGAATGATATTTTATTATAATTTATATATTCTTTATAATTATTGAATTTAGACAGTCGAAAATATCTGAAAAATACTCTTTTTATCATCAAACCTACAGGGTTTATTCTAATGAGATTATAAATGCCATTCATTGTACCCAAAATATCTTAAGCTCCAATAATATAGCAAAAAAAAGTAACTTGGACCTTCTCGATAAATTACAAATTACAAAAACAATAAAAAGAGATAATTAATGGATAATGTAACAGGTCGGCTGAAAAGTCCCCGGTCTGACCTATAGATGACGACACTAGAATTAAATCCATTTCATTTTTAGATAGTATCAAACTTCAAAAGATTCGTGTAAAAATTTGACAACTGTCGGACTATTAGTTTGTGAGATATTGCATTTTTAGTGAAGCAACTTTTGTTATTTTCAAAAAGATGGAAAAAAAAGAATTTCGTGTGCTTATTAATTATTGTTATTTGAAAGGAAAAAATACAGTTGAAGCAAAAGCTTGGCTCGATAATGAGTTTCCGGACTCTGCGCCAGGAAAATCAACAATCATTGACTGGTACGCAAAATTCAAGCGTGGTGAAATGAGCACCGAAGACGGTGAACGCAATGGACGCCCAAAAGAGGTGGTTACCGACGAAAATATCAAAAAAATCCACAAAATGATTTTGAGTGACCGTAAAGTGAATATGATCGAGATAGCTGACACTCTATCTAAGGAACGTGTTGGACATATCGTTCACGAATATATGGGTATGCGGAAGCTCTTTGCGAAATGGGTGCCGCCCGGGCACCCATGGGAAAAACAATCAACAGCGACTATTACTGTGCATTATTGGAGCGATTGAAGACCGAAATCGCGAAAAAACGGCCCCATATGAAGAAGAAAAAAGTGTTGTTTCATCAAGACAATGCACCATATGTCACAAATCATCGAAAACGATGGCAAAATTGCATGAATTGGGCTTCGAATTGCTTCCTCACCCACCGTATTCTCCAGATCTAGCCCCCAGCGACTTTTTCCTTTTTTCTGACCTGAAGAGAATGCTCGCGGGAAAAAAATTTGGCTCTGATACTGAGGTAATCGCCGAAACTGAAGCCTATTTTGAGGACAAACCGAAGGAGTACTACAAAAATGGTATCGAAAAGTTGGAAGGTCGCTATAATCGCTGTATCGCCCTTGAAGGCAACTATGTTGAATAAAAAAAATGAATTTTGTCAAAATATTGTGTTTTACTATGGTAGACCGGGGACTTTTCAGCCGACCTGTTACATACAATGAGATAAAAATAGTCCTGTCTGCAACTGGATTTATGGTGTTCAAAGCTTTCACTTGCTCTTATAGGTTTTTAATTTAGGAAACAAGTAATACATTTTTATAGGCAGCTAAGATTAATATTTTTCTACAAATTGTAAGTGTTTTTTTGTCAAAACTGGGTGTTCTTGTTTCAAATTACTATGAAAAGAGCAATTATTATTCATTCTGTAGACAACTTTCCAAGTGATCCCTATATATAAAGTCTATACAAAGTTTCTGTTCCCGAGAAAAGTTAATAAAGTAGCAGATCTGGAATATTCTCCAAGGAAAATGGTATTAAGAAAAAGAACGGGGGAAATCGGGCGAAAAGTGCATATTTTATGTTAAAGGAAAGAACAGAAAATCTCCCTTAAAATGATAATGAGCTTCGAAATTACCTTGGGCGTATTTTACGTGGGAATGTTTTTAAAATTTCCAGAAAATCTGTAAATTATTATAAGACGGTAAATATTGATTTATTGACTATAATACTTTAAAAATGTACGTATATAAGGCAAATTTAATAAGCGAGACTTAAAAATATACGGAAAAACCAGAGTAAAAGTGTGGTGATTTTTCCATAGTGCCATAAAGTGTAATTGTATTGATAACAAATTGGTTTCATAAGACACGTTCAGAGATTATTTGTGAATAAATTATTCACCACAAGTAGAAACATACTTGACTAAGAAAAAATTAAGAACATTAAAAATAGAACATTTTAAAAAAAACTTCCACTATTTATTCAAAATTGCTTTTTTAAATTCAATGACAGCTGTTTCCCTAAGATTAGCATCGTCAGATTAACATATTGAAGTTACATTTTGTTTGTTTGTAGCTAGGTACCTAAATATTATTTAATTACAAAGATGCTAATTATTTTTACCTGTATGATCCCTTGATCCTCGTAAACCGTTATGTAATATTCCTGGAATGTAGAGGAAAGTAAATGTACAGGTAAGTAATAACACAGGCAGGTACCTAACTTTTTCTGCTGATAAAAGAAAGGGCATTTTTGAAACAACAGCCATGCAGTTAGCAGCACCGTTTGAAAAATTTAAACAAGTTGAAAATCTTCATCGTCAAACCAAGAGGTTTTTATTGAATATTTTAACGTATACGTTGAATACAAAAGATGACAAAAGTGTGACAGCAACAATAGAACTGCATTTCTGAAATGACTGGCCTTAGTGTGAGAACAGTGTATAATCTGAAAAGCGAAGCCGCTACTGGACCTTTGACATCGCCAAAAAAACGAAGACGAAACAGCAGCCAGTCGAATTCAAGACTGATCACCTACGATGAATTCTACTCCGAAAATATTCCATCAACACTGGCAAAAGTTCTTGCTAAAATAAATTCAGACGAAAATGTACCAAATTTTTCTAAAAGAACGCTAAGACGCTTGCTTAACGATATGGGGTTTGTTTATGGAAAGAGAGGAAGAGACTCGATTCTAATAGAAATAGCTGATATAATCGCTCGGAGGCACAAATATTTTAGATCAGTGAAGAAGTTCCGCGAAGAAGGATATAACGTAATATATCTGGACGAGTCATGGATTAATGTGGGCCATAGTGTAAATTTTGAATGGAAAGACACTACCATAAAAAATGCCCGAGATGCATTTGTCAAAGGACTGACAACAGGACTGAAGGCTCCAAGTCAACGAGGACCGAGATTTGTTCTTCTTCATGCAGACTGGAAAGACGGTTTTCTTGAGGGTGCAGAAGAAACTTTTCTGGCAAAGAAAGGTGCAGACGATTACCACGACGAAATGGACGCAAAAGGCTTCGAGGTCTGGTTTAAAGATCAATTGATCCCTAATTTGCCGAAAAACGGATCAAAGAATGTTGTAGTGTTGGACAATGCGTCATACCATTCGGCGAAGTTACCTTTTCCAAAGACAACTTGGAATAAGGAACAAATAAAGTACTGGCTACTGGAAAAAGAGATTTACTTCGAGGATGATTATTTAAAAACAGAATTATTGGCTACTGCAAACGCGTTTAGAGAGCAGTACGACCTAAGAAAAATAGACGACATTGCCACGGAACATAATATAACAGTCCTACGATTACCACCTTATCATTGCGAATTAAATCCTATTGAAATGGTGTGGAGCCAAGTGAAAGGATATGTGGTTCGTAATAATAGTACTTTTAAAAAAGAGGATGTGGAAAAACTTATAAAAACAATGTATTCGCAAGTAACCCCAATGCAGTGGTCTAATTATGAAAAAAAGGTAAAGAAGACAGAGGAAAAGATGTGGCAAACAGATCATTGAATGGAAGACATTGAGCCAATAATAATAAATCTAAATGAAGACGATGAAGATGAAGACTTGGATGACGATGAAGATCAGTAATATATTTCTTAACCCTCAAATGTTCCATTCAATTTACATTTATTTTAGTTATTACCTGCTAATCATTGTCATTTTTTAAGTTTAATTTTAATTCAAGTTAAAATACGTTATTATTAATTCATTTACTTATTCTATATTTTGTTTGTTACAACAACCCGCCAGAAGAAGAAAAATCCTCGGAAAAATCATCGAAACGTCGGCAAGATTTCATTAGCTTTTCTCTGTTAATCGTTCTCCCTTAAAATTTAGATGACAGCTGACTTTTTTACCACTCGTCTTGTAATTTATGCATATATTTTTATTATTGACATATTTTTATTATTAATTATAATATTATTTCATAATTTGACAAAGGTCTTTTGTAAGGCCGCTGTATTTATTTATTTATTTCTTTATACGTGATAATTAAAAGTATAAAATTTGAACATTTTAGCGGATTTACAATATTTTCCTTTAAACGCGTAAAATTCATCTAAAAGCATAATTATAAATATTCTTAATTACTCACTAAACTATTTTCAAATGAATAATTTAGTCAACATTTAAATCATAATAGTAACACAATGGCAAGTTATATTCCCGCGCCAGTTGGAACCAAATTCGAAGAACATGCCGATATGGCAACGCCGTCGTCCATAAACGCAATGCTGCATAATAACTGTGACCCGCTCTATAGGAACAAGTCAACTCTGCTTTCACATCCACTCTACTGATATTTTTACGCGTCTCTACTATAGAGCTACTCTACTAGCCACTCTACTCTTCTAAAAACTCACCCATGTACCGCAGCCATAAATAATAAAAAATATCTTATACCCACTCTTATAAAATTAATAACTATTTGATGAGTAATATCCCACATCTATTAAATTACGGTTTCCTACACCCCGGAACTAAGGAATAAGCAGTTTTCTAACCTACTTACATAAATCTTCTATTATTTCGAACAATAGGTACATACGAAATGAAACAACAATCGGTTTCCATTAGACGAGAAAACGGCAACTTAATTTGTTAATTTTCATTAGCGACTGTATGCAAAGTGGCTGATACTTTTCTTAATGACGAAAGTAAACAGTGGCAGAACAAACAGAATTAATAACGTTAGTAAACGTATACTTCAACGCAATTGTTCGTGGTGGGTATCAAAGCGCGACCGCTAATTGTTTTAATTCGTTATAAATAGAGAATGTGGGTTGGTTTGTTCTTTCTTTAAAACATTTTCAAAGTTAGTAAACACAGTTTCACATTAAGGATGTTTGTGAACGAAATATTATGTAAAATAGCATGTAGGAGATACCAACTACAATAGAAGGCACGTAATCAATTTTAAGGGGGAAATAATGTATCATATTTAGTAAAAAAATAATGAAAAATGGGCTAAAACTTTAGAATATTTTTATGTAAAATTAAAATATTCTAATCAACTTATTTAACAATTACTTTTCTTCGTACAACATCTTTTAAAGTTTACTAATAAAGACAGTAAGTACTTACCCCTATAATTTGATTTAACTCCGTCATTGTAACTTGTTTTGCCCTTTCAACAGCAGTTGCTACTTGTTGTTGATGTTCTTGCGAAAGGAAAGGCATGATCTGTGCAATAATGGCGTTCAGTCTCTTGGCGATTTCAGTCTGAAACAAAAAACAAAGATTAATTTAACGAGAGCAACAAAATTAGCAGTTTAATTTATTTTTGCTTGTTGTCTAGAATCTAGATCAATGTTTCTAATTGTCATTTTACGTAATGGGGTAGTCTCCTATTTTTTTTAATTCTCTTAAATGATTCGTAATGGTTAATAAACCATAGATTAATGGTTAAAAAAAGTAAATAAGTAAAAATAAAGTAATTATCAAATGCGCTCTTGCAGCTATTGAAAGCACGAATATAGGGCTTTAAAAACTAAATAACCATCTTTTTCTTCTTCCTCTTCCTAACAGTACTTGTCTTGTTCAGCTACCGATGTCTTGTGTGGCCGGCCTGGAGGTCTTTTGCTTTGTGGTATGTGGTATTTAGCCCAATTCGCAATTCTATCTTGTTATGTTCTATCTACGAGATTTCTCCATTTCCATCTTTTTGATCTTATGGTACTGCTTCGTATTTGATCCCTTAGTGTTAGTCCTTTGATTGTTCTTAGCGTTTTCATTTCGGTACACCTTATTAGTTGTTTTGTTCTAGATGTTTTTGCTCGAGTTTCTGATGCCTAAGTAAGATTCGGTCTCACACAAGGCTTGAAAATTCTCACTTTACACTCGGTTGACAGATGACGTCTGACAGGCTTTCTGAAATTCTCGATGCCTTCATTGTGTTTGCCCTTGCTTCTTCGATTAGACTTTTGCTGCTAGATATTTGTGCTCCAAGATAGTCAACCTTCATCACTTGTTATTGTTTTCTCATATAGACTACCAACTTGCATATCTTTAGATATGATGGATTGGGGTTTATCAGTGGAGATAGTTAATAGTTATATTATATCGTTCATTATTACGTTGAAAAGTGTGGGATTCAAAATATCATCCTGTAGTATTCCAGTTGTTAAATGTGGTTCCAGGTTACCTTTGATTCATATTTTCCCGATACTATTCAGTTCTTATTCGGATATATCTGTTATCCAAGCCATAGAGGTGTAGAATTAGTGATGCGCGAGACTGGTCTTGGTCTTGCAGAAAATGCAAGACCAAGACCAAGACCAAGACCAAGACCAACTTAAGGCTGCAAGTTAAATTCCAAGACCAAGCAGTGCAAGACTTATGCAAGACCAAGAGCAAGCTTGCAAGAAACTTGCGGTCTCGCGTCTTTTAAACATATGAACCGAAAAATAAAGCAGCCATGGATTATTTTAAACTCTAAAGCTTTGGTTTCTTAGGATAGCGGTGCCGCAATAAAGCGGTCGTAATTTGACAACCGTTCAAGACGGCCGCTATCGGTAAGCACAGATGTAAAGTAAGAGTTTAACGTTATTGAGCGCCTAAATTCATTTTTGTATTTGCTTTCTTTTTGTGTGTTTATAGTTTGTTTTATATCTTGTGTTTAGTTTCATTATTTGACAATAATTAGAGTAATTCTGTATTAAAAGCAAAAAATTGATGATTTGGACTTGGCAATGATGATATTTGAAACCTTAATATGTCGTCACCTTCAAACAAATGATGAAAAATTTAGACAATATTTTCGTTTGACACCAGTATTGTTTGATTATGTTTTAAATCACATAAAAGATTACATTGTTTCAAAACCATGCAATAGAAATATAAATCCAATAACTCCTGAACAAAAACTATGTTTATTTCTAAGGTAAATTCATGGATAAGCTTTATTAATGTTTACATATTAAAAAACTTGTTATGAATCATTTGGAGAAAGAGGCATTGTCGTACTGTACTCCGGTGAGAATGCAGATAGAGGAGTCCTTGACGAAGACGAAGAAGAAGCTTGGTTTTGAGGGTTAAAATTACTGCTGGTACCATAACAAGGAGAACTTGATCGGCTGTGCTTAGTTGCTATAGCTACAGTCGGGTATTTATTGACACTATGAAAAATTTAATTGTCACAATCGCATCTTTTCAAGTATCTAAATAATTTTCAAGGTGATTTCGCTTGTAAAAAAATATTGATCCTAACTCTTGTGGAAATTAACTTTTTCGCACTTGTTAAAATAATAACTATTTCATACTTGATTTATCGTTACAATGTAATATAAAACAAATTTAAAATGACCTCAGTAAATCTAGAAAACAAGTGCAAGACTTGCAAGGGTCTTAGTGCAAGACCAAGACCAAGACCAAAACTGGACCCTGCAAGAACAAGACCAAGACCAAGATTGCTTATTTGACTGTAAAACCAAGACTAATCCGGTCTTGGTCTTGGTCTTGCATTTGCTCATCACTATGTAGAATATTTTCGATATCTGTCAGCCTTACTCTATTGAATGCTTGTTTTCATGCACATAAATACTGGTTTGTCGTATTCAATCCCTTTATCTGCTAATTGTCTCAAAATGAAGATTGCGGAAGATTGGTGGAAATCCTGCTGTTCTTCGCATATTCCTATATTTTATTCAATTCTTTGGGCCAATATTTTTGTAAAGATTTTAGTAACGGCGGTTATTCAGTAATAGATCTTTGGCCTTCTCTGTGGTCCTTTTTAAATATTGGAATTGTTATGCTGGCACGCCATTCTTCTTGGATTATTATATTAAAATGCATAAAAAACTCAACTAGGGATTCTATGGTGGAAATAAAGTATTATCAGGTAACCTAAGAATAAAAATTTTTAATGAACAAATATCAAAACGAAATATATGGATCCCTTGGTTTAACCTCCTTTAATTTTTAATTTTTCATGTACTTATATAATTAAATTTCATTGAGCATAATGCTCTCCTTTTTACTTAATCTGTCTTTTCATTTATTTTTCATTGCCCGCACTTCTTCTCTCTTTTTGTATAATTTAATACTTTACCTTAGTTTTAACCATGAGTTTATTTATACATATGCATTATTTGTTATAATTTCAATGTTACACCATGAACTGCAATCTTACACTCTTCTTGAATATATTTAACCTTTTACTTTGTAACTTTGTGTTTCTTCTTTGTAGCCTGATGATGGGCGTATTTTAGGCCGAAACTAGTAGCGCTTTAGATTTTCAACTTTTATAATAATAAAAATTGTGACATTGACATTGGTTTTTCCTTTCTTTATTTTAATAATATTCTATTATGCACAAAATCATTGTGGGTCTACATACTTTTAATACGTTTTATAAAACAGTTTGTAACATTGTTATATAAAAACAATTTCGGGTTAAGGTTTAATAGACACAGCTAATATTTCTTAACCATATTCAATCCACGTTGAATTTTGGGTGGTCTCTGAGCGCCGGCGGCGCAAATAACTATTAAACTCGCGTATCGGTCAAGCCCGTCTTCAACCGATAATCCTTATCTTTACCATAATTACTAGTTAATTCCTCAATGTGAATCTGAGCTGGGAGTAAATAAAATTTCAATTAGTACCTTATCTAGTTACAACCGAGATTAAATCCTAAGGGCTTTTCGTGGTTCAGACAACAGAGAATCATTGCGGCTTTTAGTTGATGATATTGCCTTTGATTAGATACTGAGGATATTGAGAAAATGCTAATTTGATATTTTATTTAAAACGTATAACTGTTTATATTTATAATAACAAAATTACAAATACAAAAATCCACCGATTGTTGTTAATAATATTAGGGATCAAATTCGAGAATAGAGCCGTAAATAAACAAAGAAATAAAAAAGTAGGGCATTAGCGATGGTGCAAAATAGTTTTGTTCCAATTTATTATAAACTTATGATTCTGGCTTTCAAATTTGTGCTTTTCTTGTTGTTTATTTTTTAGGAAATTTAGTGTGTTTTTAAATAAAATTACATTTTAGGCACTTAATTTCACAAAATGATTTTTTTGCGTTTAATTGCTAGAACTATTAATATAATGGATATAGAACTCCAGAACTGTTGTAAAATTAATTAGAACTCCGAAAAAATAATGTATTTTCATGATACGGTGCCCTGCGTGAACTTGGCGCACCACATTTAAAAATTCGATTTTTTTGTATTTAATAACCGGAACTATTGAAAATACTTACAGAGAACCCTAAAACTATTGCAAAAGATGCCAGAACTCTAAAAAAACTTTAAGATATTTAAAAATGGTGTGCCAAGTTCACGGGAATCTTTCCTCTGCATGTAGGTATAGTCTCGGTCTCGGGAATCCCTAATCTAAACTAAATTTTCAAGCAGGTTTAAAATGCTTAACTTTTTTGGATAACCTTAACTGTATAATAATTCTATGATAAATGAATGATAAATCATTGAGAAGTTATGTGATTAAAAATAAAACTATAACGGACACTTTTTCTAATTAACAAAAACAACGAAGATATTCTGCAAACTTTACGTTTGAGAAATATCCGTAAAAGGGTGTACAAAAACGTGAAAAAATACCGAGGCAACATCAAAATTGAAGGATTAACATAAGTAAAATGTCAACACGGTTTCATATCAACCCTGCCTGCAGGGCAGACTACGAAAAATAAATACTGTCTGGCATTGTAACTTTTTATAGCAATTTTTCCCGTTCGTTGCCGTGCTTTTGCTGACGAGTGTTTGTTTAGCCTACAGCAAACAATGTTTATTCCCTCTTTTTGCCTCTTTCTACTAGTCAGTCTCTCTATCTCTGTCTGTTTATTTTTCCAGTACGATGAAAGTTTGATTTTGTTCGGCGAATGCGTTGTTTCCCACATCATAATTGACAATCCAAACCTTTTTAGATTTGCTCTTCTAAAATGAAGTTATTCCTAGCTTCAATAAAAGTAGTCTATTACAACAAATTTTATATTAAACAGAAAGACTTTCATACATGTAATGTAAAATAGTAATTTCAAGTATTAGTAAGTATTAGTAGTTTAAAAATATGAATTGAGGCTTTCTATTCATGAATTAATTAATTCATTATTGGAGAATTGGAAAAATTGCAATCTAGTTCCCGCATTTGTGGTTAATAATGTATCTTTATACCGATGCAATCAGTAACAAGGTGCTCTGGGCATAATTGATTTACGGAAATTAACTAATATTAAGCAAACAAGAGAGGGTATAGTGGAAGTCAGTTAGAGTTACCCACACCTTTGATATTTTAAGTCTGTGAGCTGTGAGCATTACGTAAACGATTTCTCAGCGCCCCGCTCGTTTTATACACCCTGTGTTATTAAATAAATTATACTTTATCACATATACTATAATCATTCCTTTGCATAAAGGAGGTGATAAAGATCAAGTTTCTAACTATCGCCCAATCGCACTTCTTCCTACGTTATCCAAGATCATTGAAAGGTTTGTAAAAAAAAGGCTTCTTTCATTTGTGGTTAAATACAATATTCTAGCTAAAAATCAATTTGGATTTTTAAGTGGTAAATGCACAAATGATGCAATGTTTTCTCTTTTTAATAATGTCTACTCCAGCTTAAACAATCAACACTCTACAGCTACAATATTTTGTGATTTCTCAAAAGCTTTCAATTGCGTGGATCATAAAAAACTACTTAAAAAATTGCAGTACTATGGATTTAGGGGCACCTCGATTAAGTGGTTCGAGTCTTTTTTTAGTGAGAGACTGCAGCTTGTATGAGTTGATGAATTAAGGTCTTCATGCAAGCATATAGAATAGGGGGTTCCATAAGGTTCGGTATTGGGTCCTATAATGTTTTTGCTATTTATCAATGATATTGCTAACTTAAGCATCGGCAGTAAAATTTGTTTATTCGCAGACGACATTAGCTTTTCTTGGAGTCAACCGGATATCACCGAACTGCATAGAATCGTTTCACATGACAACCATCATCAAATCATGTGTGATTCTAACCATATGTGTTTGAAAGTTTCTAAGACGAAAGTCATCTGCAATTCAACCTATTATATTGAATAATTCCACTATAGAGGTCGTTGACTCTGTGAGATTTTTGGGACTTGTTGACAGCTCTCTAAAATGGGATGTACACATTGACGCTTTGTCAAAAAAACTATAAGCTCTTCTTGTTACGCGCTAAGAAAAATATTACTAAGAAGGATCTCAAGTTATTGTTGGTTTTAAAACCAAATTTAATATCATATTTTTTAAGAAATATTGTGAACATAACCTCACAAACCTTTTGTTCTTCTTCTTGTGACTTATTCTTTTTGCCCTCTATTATGTCGGACCACAGTTATACTGGAAAGTTTTTTAAACCTATATGTCTATGTTGAACTCGCCCCACCAATTTCTTTCTTTTTTGAAAACATATAAAAAGTTAAAAAGTTAATTTTAGACCACAAATTTTATACATTTTATCCTACATTTTCTTATATTTATTTTTTTATTTTTTATCTGTGGGTTCCTTTGAAAATGTTTGTAATTTTATATTTTATGTTTTTTTTGTGCTCTTTATATATTTATATTTGTAATAATTTTTTCCATCAACATAAAGAATAAAATTCTGTGACTGAAACTTTGGGTTTTTCATTTGGTTTCCCATTAGTCACATCTGGGATATGGATAGTTTACTTCGTTTACCCTATTTGTACCAAAAAGTAGCAAACATGAAAAAATTGAAAAAAAACGGAGTTTTACATATTTATTGGAAACTTTGAAGTTATGTCAGATAGTGATTAACATAAAAAAAATTTATCACCTACAACTTTTCTCTTGTTCACTTTTTGTATTAATGTCAAGTTTCGCCGCAAATAGAGAATGTAAATTTTTCACCCACTCAAAAATTAACAATTAACCGGCTCTATGATGGACTGAGACAGGGAGGAGGATTAAGCTCAACATTGTTTAACATATACATTGATCAAATCATCAAAAACTGTAATAAAACAACAAAGAAAGTACAATTGGGATATAGAAATCTACAACAGGTGTCTATCTCAGAATGTGGCTTCGCAGATGACATAATGATGATAACAAAAAGTAAAGAAGAGCTAAAAAAACCTTGAGACTTGAAATGAAGAGCTAAGAAAACATAGATTGAAGCTAAACAAATTTAAAACTAAGGTTATGGTGCTATCAGAAGACGAAAAAATAGATATAAACATTGAAGGAACAGAAATAGAACAAGTGAACCAATACAAATACCTAGGAGTATTGATAAATAAAAACGGAGATAAACAAGAGAATTGAAAATGCAATAAAGCTGTAATACAATGAATAATAACTTTATAAACAAAAAGGAAATCTCCAGGAAAACTAAAATCAATGTTTATAAATCAATATACCTGTTACGGTTCAGATTTAACTCTGAAGTGGCAGCGATGAGTTTTTAATTTTAATTCGATTATTCTTCAAGTTTTAACAAATTTTTCCTCTAAACCTTATGTAATAGTTAGGCCGTTAAGACTTAGGCCCAAATGTATTCTGTAGACTTTAAAACTGACAATTTGTCACATTTTGTGTCAATATTTTTTTCTATCTGTCTTTTTGAATTTTGGCTTTTGATTAAACCACGCGGAGGTATAATTGCACGATATTTCGGAATTGTGCCAGAATAATTGAAAAGGTTTAAGTAGCAAGTGACTAACATTTCTCCAATTGAGTTGGAAAAGAAACACAAGTATTGTGGATTTATCACTTGTCTTGTTTCAAAAACAAGGCCCTACCATCCGGGTAAGTTTTAAAAGGTACACAAAATATTGCCAATGTGATATCGGTGCTATTTCTTATTTTAGGCCGTTTTGTTTTATGTTCCTGAATAGTTATTTTTGAAAATCCACAGTTACCTCTACCTATTGGAACCCATATTTTTATCTTTTCCGCCATAGAGGTAGTACCTTAACAGTTTGTCGGTTGGAATATCACTATTTACTTAAGTAAGATCTTTCTTAATATCCCCTCCAGCGAACCAAGCAGAAGATCCATACTATTACAATCTATAAGTTTTATTTTGTTTTTAAGAAAGAACAAACTGTACACCTTTTAGATCTAAAGGGGAAACAAATTCTGTAACCATTTCTTTGTTCAAAACCAAATTCAACTATAAAATAGTTAATAAAAATTGATATACTAAATTCACACCCTACTCTCCGATCTATAATATTTGAAGCTAGCCAGTTAATTAAGCCAAAGACAAAAAAATAAGATTCAGGCCACCGAAATGAAATATTTAAGACGAGTACGAGGTGTGTCTAAAAAAGATGGAATAAAAAGTTCAGAAATTAGAGAAGAGTTAGTAGAATCAATATTGAATTTCATCGAGAAGCGACAATTGAGCTGGTGGGGACACTTGGTGAGAATGGACGATCAAAGACAAGATAAAAAAATATGGGAGACCACAATAAAAAGAAAGAGAGGAAGGCCAAGAGCAACATGGAATGCAGATATATGCAAAACATTTAAGAACAAAGGAGTCACTTGACAGGAATCAAAGGTGTTGGCACAAAATAGAAGAGACTGGAAAAAAATTTGTAAATAGATAAAAACTAGATGAAAAAAAATCTACCCCTACAACCTTTCCTCACTGCTCCTTTCCTGCTATTATTTTTCTATGGTCAAAAGCACTATTTTGGAAAGAACAAAATAAAAAAAAAATTCTTAAATTGATCAAGTTGATGTAAAAAAAAGTATACTAATGCCAACTTTACATCTATTTAAATCTATAAAGAATTTTTTATAATTATGATTTCGGTAACGCTTAAACAAGGTTGTTTAGTCCAGTATTAATTGAATATTAAGAAGGATGATTTTTTTTAAGTACTAACAACTTAAAAAAAATTAACGGCCCATAAAAATGATTCATTATCGCGGAAATTTCCAACCAAAATTCAATTATATTTTAATGAAGACGTAAAACTAAAGTTCTCGGCTTAAGCGTCTCCTCAAATTAATATACTTTTGACAATAAAAATTCCACGACAACCCCCAAAGGATATAAGTTTCAGAAGGGACGCAAACACGGAAAATTACTAATTACCCCCGAAACTTCATTACCCACACCGAGTAGACGTCACAGCGTCGTCGGCGGCGGCGGCGTCGTCGGTGTCGTGACGGAGACGACAGCGAAGTGGAGAATTTTAAGGCTTTATTAGCCTCTTGGAACGTGTAATTATTTTAACGTGCAATTTGAATTAAGCCTCACTAAACTTGCTTCGGCGATATTTTCTACTTAAGAATTTAACTCACACCGAGAAACTTTACAAAACCAATTTAAATTTTACTTAGGTACTGATGTTTTTTTTTGTATTTTTCTTTTAATTTAGTCGCTAACTAATAAAAATAAATGATGGCATTAAATTAATTTTATCGATAGTTATTTTAAAGGTTCAATATTTATCAGGACAAGAAGAATGAGATTCTTAAAACATTTTTCTTCTTTGAACAGTTTTTTAAAAAATATACTGAGGTGAAAATTATAAACGCAGCTGGTTGTTTGTTTTGAAATTATAATTATAAATAGGATATAAAGAATAATAAAAAACATTTCGTTTTAAAACAAATTCCACGTTTAATTAAAACTTAATATAAGGGTTGGTACGATACATTTTAGGATATAAAGATTTGTATAAAGTTAACACCTTATCTTTTGAAATTCGCTATTCTGAACATTGTATCAGTTTGCATTCGTTTTGTTCTACAGAGTACTCAAATATGCAAAAACTCAATGAAATACTGGAAAAAAATCTTCGAAATTCATTAACTTGAACGATGTACTCGATGTTTCCTACAAAATACCCAAATATAAAGAAAACATTTCAAAAAATACAGTAAAGAACCGTCTTCAAGGTAGCAGTGAATTTCGTTCAATAATAATTCCTAAGGGATTATCCTGGATGTATTTGCCTCTAAGATCAGTATAACTGTGCAATGATATAGAAAAACCAGGAAAAAACATTGCACAGTTATACTGATCTTAGAGGGAAATACATACAGGATAATCCCTTAGGGCTAATAACATCTAGACTTTAAAATTGTTATGTCTTATTACTTCCTTACTTGGTCTAGCCTTAACTAGGTACTTATCAACATCAAGTACCTAGTTACCACCGAATACGGAACTACGAATAGAAATGAAAGCAAATATACTCCCGCTAAAACTTATTAATATTTTTAACACAACCATAGGATGGCGCTGATCGTTGCGTCTACTCATTTTAATTTTTCTATTTTTCGGAAGAGGTCTCTTTACTAATACTATTAACGACAATACTTTTTAATTTAACAGATCTGTATCAATCTGTATTTGGTGAGAATCAGTTTTAAGAAAATTAAGAAAAGAAACAGTAGTTCTGAGAATCAGAAAAAGAGCAGGAGTTTTGTCTTCAGTTTTTTTAGTTTTGTTGCTGTATATTATCTTTGGTTTTGTGCTTCCAAATAATTCTGTCCCTAAAATGTATTCAAACTATCAACCCCCCTTATCTAAAAGGAAATGTTGTGTACCTACATGTACAAATCGTGAAGGCAAAAAGCATCGTTTTCCAAAAAATGAATCAAGTGTGTTTAATGAGTGGATTTTAAAGATACATTTTTTAAATGTCAGTTGAAGACATTTATAAAAAATATGTATTTTGTGAGGAACCTTTTTCTAGTAACTGTAAAGTTTTAGGTACCAAAAGAGGTCTTATAAGAACAGCAGTTCCAACTTTAAATTTACCTGGTAAGTGAATAAATCAAATTGTAATTTATAAAGAAAGAAAACCTGTACTAGCAGATCATACAAACGTTTTTATGCTGAAGGGAGTGTATAAACAGTGGAAGCAACCATTAGCTTTTACATTTAGTAAAGGACCTCATAAATCCAAGGCATTAAAAAATTTGCTGAAGGTTCTAATCTGCAAATGTCAAAGTATAGGTTTGAAGGTAGTATCGACAGTTTGTGATCAAAGTGAAAATAATGTCGGAGCTATTAGACTGCTAATGAGTGAAACGAAGGAGGAATACTTAAAAAGAAAAGAAGAGAATAGAAATTTTGGTTTTGTGATCAATGACCAAGAAATTATTCCCATATTTGATGTCCCTCATATTTTCAAGTGTTTGAGAAATAATCTTTTGAAACATGACTTGTATTTTAAACAAAATAAATAAATAAATAAATGATCATTTTTTGATTGTAAACATATATATTTACTTTAGTTTCGTTGAAATGTAGCTGTCTATTTTATCGCAAAATACTTCTTATTGACAGATAGATGGCACTAGATATAAATTTAAGGAATCTGTATTATCGACAATACTTTTTAACACAACCGCTGCTACTCGATGTCGCATTTTATATCATTGAATATAATTTTAAAGTTAAGTGTAAAATTACATTCAACTAATATAAGACAAACGTAAAATAGCAGAATACCTCACCGATTATGACGTAACGGCAAAGGATCGTTGAACAAACTATAGGTACGTAGCTATTACATGACATGAGATGACACTATTTATTAAGAAAAAATTTGTTTCGTCATTGGTTAGAATATAGCATGGTAATTAGTTGATTATTTTTTGTTAAATAAAAAGTGAATTCAAATTCTTTTACGATTCATTACATATAATTAATTAACACGAATATTTTGTTGTTTAGTTTTTAATTAACTAATTAACTGACTTTATTTTCTGATCAACGGCACTAGTAGGTTATTTCAACGACAGATATATATGTTGTTCTCTTTTTCTATTCAACATCTTTCATCTTCTTCCGTCGATTTAACTGTACAGCAATTACAAATTAACTGGAAAAAAAGAACCCGACATTATTTGCAACAAGCATTCCGCAAATAAAAAAAGTTAATCAATGTGCATTGTCGCCGATTACAAGAATATGTTCAAGTAATTTCTTGCAAGTAGCCGACACAAATTTAACATTAGCTTGGTGATCGTGAAAAAAAGATCGAATACATAGGCGGGGAAGAATGAGTAATAAAATGATTCAAACAAACTAAAATTGAAGGTATTTTTGTGTTAATCAAGGTTTCTAACAGAAACCAATTGATTGATTAAAAAGTTATGAAAAAAAAATCTTAGTTATGTGTAATATGGAGTGGGCGGAAAATAAAACAAAATGTATCAGTAAAACCACAATGTTTACATTTAATTTAAATTAAAAAGCGAGACTAGTTTCTAACCTGGACAATCATCAGCTGGACAATAATCTTATTTAATCAGAGGTATCCTTAGTTGCCTAATTTTTCACAAGGTACTGTGTCTAAAATTCATGCACAATTCAGAGAACTTGGACAGAACCATTCCAAAACGATTGCAAGCATTGCAGTTGAAGGTATGAAATTAAATTTAATTTAATATAGATTTATCCAATCAGGGGTTCTTCAACCCTTCTTCAAGTTTCCAAACTTATTACATAATTATCTACATTGAGCTCTAGGTTTCTCCCTTTGCTCTTTCAATCTTTATTCTCCATTTTCTGCTTTCTTTTTTGTTTTTCAATGTACAAAACAATTTTTTGACTCCCATTACATTTTCCAAATTCATCTACAGTTCTTTAACTTGGTTTTGATCATCGCTAGTCACCATATTTGGTAAAAGTGCTTAAATTTAATTTCATACCTTCAACTGCAATGCTTGCAATCGTTTTGGTATGGTTCTTTAACATTATATTGTATTTAACTTTAATAGCCCGATGATGGCTGTATTGTAGGCTGAAACTAGTCGCTTTTGTTTACAACAAATTCATATAACAATAAATATTTTGTGACATTGACATTGGTTTCTCCTTTCTTCATTTAAGAAGAGTCACATTCGAGATTTGCTTCATTTAGAAATGAAATAGCTGTTGGTACAATTCTTTTTTCTGACGAATTAACATTCACATTGAACGGGGAAGTAAACAGATGAAACTGTAGATATTGGTCAGAGGAGAATCCTCATTAGATGCGTGAGACACATACTCAGTATGTGAACGTTTGGGCAGATATCATAGGTGATCATTAGTGGTCCTATTTTTGTAGATGAAAATTTGACAGCCGAAAAATATTTAAGCTTGATTAGAGATGAAGTTGGCCAACTTATATCCCAACGCAATAGATCCACACCTACCGGATGAAAGTATCTGGTTCTAGCAGGACAAAACAACACCCCATTATGTTTTAATTGTAAGAAATTTTTCCCAATAAATGGATTGGACGAAGAGGTACTATCGAGTTGCTAGTTAGTTCGCCGGACCTTATGCCCTTGGACTTTTTTCTGTAGGGTTATCTCAAGAACAAAGTATATGCAAACACAGCCAACTAGCATTGCAGACCTCAAAGAAAGGATAACTACAAAAATATGGGCTATTTCACCTCAAATTTTAAACAAAGCTCGGGACCATTTTTATAGGACTGTGTTATTGCCAACAACAAGGTGGGGAACATTTTGAGCATTTATTTTAATGTAAAAAATCAATTACAATAATAATAATAATAATAAGCTTTATTGTCGAAAAAATTTTTTAAATTTGTGGACAAAGCTGTTTAAAAAAAAAGCAAATCACATAGAACAAAACAGTAATACAAGAGTATTTACAAGTAAATAAAACATAAAACATACAAACATATAAAACTTCACAATATAAAACATTGCGAAAGGTCAATTAAAAAAAAAAATAATAAAAAATAAAATAAAATAAATGTATACTTTATGTATACATTATACAATGAGACTGATAAATAATAAGTAATATAAAAAAATTAAAATTTAAAATTTTAATTTAGTCAGAGTAACAACAAAAAAAAACAACAAACAACAAAATAGATAAATATCACAAATTAACTTTCCAGTGCGTGAGATGGTCCAAAATAATTTATGTAAAAAAGTCGTCAACTGCATACAAAGCTCTCTCCACCAAGTATGATTTTAAAGCGATACGAAATGCGGTTATTGATGAAATGGACTTTATTTCCAAGGGTAGATTGTTGTGCATTTTTCTTAGCGTTATAAAAAATAGAGCTTTTGATTAGTTCCGTGCGAGGTTTTGGTAAATAAAGGTCATACTCTGCACTTCTAAGAGGGTAGTTATGAGATGGTCTGTCTGAGACTTCAGGTAAATGTTTCCGAATTAAAGAAATGGATTCAAAGATAAATAGGGATGGAAGTGTTAATATTTTATGTTTTTTAAAGAATTCCCTACAGTGAGTTTTACTGCTTAGTTTCAGCGTATACCGAACAGCTCTCTTTTTGTAATTTAAAAATACGTTCAAATTGAGTCACACAACATGTACCCCAAAAAGGAAGTGCATATCGGAGATGTGACTCGAAGAGGGCAAAATAGACTGTTTTGGAAGCTGACAGGTGAAGCTCCCTAGATATTGTTCTCAGTGCGTAACAAGAAGAGCTTAGTTTATTTGACAAAGCGTCAATGTGTACATCCCATTTTAGAGAGCTGTCAACGACTAGTCCCAAAAATCTCACAGAGTCAACGACCTCTATAGTAAAATTATTCAACATAATAGGTTGAATTGCAGATGTGTATGGTAAAACTTTCGTTTTAGAAACGTTCAAACACATATGGTTAGGATCACACCATGATTTGATGATGGTTAAGTCATGTGAAACGATTCTATGCAGTTCGGTGATATCCGGGTGACTCCAAGAAAAGCTAGTGTCGTCTGTGAATAAACAAATTTTTCCGCCGATGCTCAAGTCAGCAATATCATTGATAAATAGCAAAAACAATATAGGACCCAATACCGAACCTTGTGGAACCCCATATTCTATCTGCTTGCATGAAGACCTTAATTCATCAACTCGCACAAGCTGCAGTCTATCACTAAGAAAGGACTCGAACCACCTGATCGAGGTGCCTCTAAATCCATAGTACTGCAATTTTTTAAGTAGTATCTTATGATCCACGCAATCGAAAGCTTTTGAGAAATCACAAAATATTGTAGCTGTAGACTGTTGATTGTTTAAGCTGGAGTAGACATTATTAAAAAGAGAAAACATTGCATCATTTGTGCATTTACCACTTAAAAATCCAAATTGATTTTTAGCTAGAATATTGTATTTACTCACAAATGAAAGAAGCCTTTTTTTTACCAACCTTTCAATGATCTTGGATAACGTAGGAAGAAGCGCGATTGGGCGATAGTTAGAAACTTGATCTTTATCACCTCCTTTATGCAAAGGAATGATTATGGCTGTCTTAAGGCAAGTAGGAAAAATACCAATTTGGAACGACTCATTAATCAAATTAGTTAGAAGATCTAATACACAGTCCGGCAGATTTGCGAACATTTTGAGAGTAAGCCCATCTACTCCAGATGCGGATTTGTTTTTAATGTCTCGAATTGTATTACGAAGCTCTTCTGTTACCACAGGTGAAAAAAATAAACTGTTTAAGTTTATTTTATGTATTTACTATCTTGAACAAAATTATAATAAATTTCAAAATTTCACCCTGTACAATTCATAATAGACAATTCCGTTAAGATCGTATTGTTAAGGAGCTTTTAAAATCATAAAAATATACAGGGTGTTTCTTTAAAAATATAGATCATGGACGACATACATGCGTGTGGTTTCCACACTGTATGACCAGCTGTAAAAAAAATCGAATAGTTTTTTCCAAAATTTATGTTTTCGAATTTATTCCATTTGGCTGTATAAGTAATATTTTGAATTATATAATCCGACAAATAGTAAATTTTTAATACTGTTATATTGTATTCAAGTGGCTCTGAGAATGTTTCTAATAAGAGAAAATGAATAATGAACGATTTCAATTTATTCATGCAAGCAGAAATGAACGTAATCCATTAAATCTTGCGGGATAGAGCGTACAAACATCGACAGAAACACAACTGACAAGAGAAACAGAAAGACCGCAGGAGAGCCAGCGTTCGGCAGAAGACAAAACCACAAAGGAGATATATGAACGTAATTAGATAAAGTTCTGGGCTGTGGCCGAGTTAATCTGTTTCACGGCGATCGGGTAAATTATGCATGCGCGGTCGATCCAACAGACCAGACCGTGGCAACTAGTTTCGACGCCGTACAATAGACGTCCAGCGTCGATTTAGCGGCATACACACACCATCGTCGACGACGACGACGACGTCGTCAATAATTAATGCAGAAACCTCCTCTCTTCGCATTTGCATTCACACTATGGCATCGCGTGAATGTTGATTCACTTCGAAATACGGCGTTTAGTCGATTCCAAGGTTTGAATAGTTATGAGCAAAGATGGTAGGAGGAGCCAAAAAGGGGAAATAGTCAGTATATCGGTAGTCAATGTGGAACGGATCCTGCTAAATAATCGGATTTAGAAGCACGTGCTTTTGTGTAGGAATAAATTGCGAAATGTGACTCTTCGACTTCGAATAGAAACTGATTAGAGTGCCTATCGGCAAATGATTCCTTTTTTGTGATCTTATTCAGGTACTTTTTTATTCAAATTGTCTTATAGAAGTAGGTATATCATTCCATTTTTTATAATAAAATATTTTTTTTATTTAAATTAATGTGATTGCTGCAACTTTGACCATCAGCACGTGTTATAATAGAATACATGAATAAAAAAAATATTATATTTTATTAAGAATAATAAAAACTCTTCGTTTTAACAAAACTTCCACTATTTATTTAAAAAACTGCTTCGTCTAGCGAAACAGCTGTCATTGAGTTTAAAAAAGCAGTTTTTTAAATAAATAGTCGAAATTTTGTTAAAACGAAGAGTTTTTGTTATTCTTAATAAGATGGACTTCCAAAAAGTAAGGGTTAGTACAATCAATTTAATTATATTTTATACTAAATATTTAAAAATATCAGGGATTGCAGTCAGTAATTATACGATTTACTCTTTAAAGTTTTATTGAAAGCTTTTGGTTATTTTTTTTACCTTCTTCAGTAACTTCTGAAATAAATAAAATCACGACAACTTATTGTATTAGTTGAAAAATTTTAAATTGGTAATATCTTATTGGGATTAAATCAAAAACTAGTTTTTTTAGAATAAAAATCTTAATAAGCTTTCTTAAATAAAGTATAACGTGAATTAATAAAAAAAAGGATATAATATTTATGTTTTTTTTTAATAATACACTATTTTTTTGTCGATGTATTAAATAGCCAGTTTTTAATAGATTTGTGGACTGTTATGATCTACAAATAAAGAATTAAGAAAGGAAGACATATTTAGTGATGAGCAAATGCAAGATCAAGACCAAGACCGGGTTAGTCTTGGTCTTAGTCTTGGTCTTGCATACAAGGTCTTGGTCTTGGTCTTGCAGTCAAATAAGCAATCTTGGTCTTGGTCTTGTTCTTGCAGGGTCCAGTCTTGGTCTTGGTCTTTTGGATTGGATTTTTATTTCCATTGCATGGTTTTGAAATAATGTCAACATTTAAAACATAATCAAACAATACTGGTGTCATACGAAAATATCTAATTTTTTCATCATTTGTTTGAAGGTGACGACATATTAAGATTTCATAGACGCCTTCAGTTTTCCGTTTTTTATTTTAGCAGATGAAGCAAAGTGCAGATTCTGTGAGGAAGAGGATGAAACCTCAATACACATACTCGCAGAATGCCCTGCCTTGCAGAATTCTAGGGCTAGATACCTAGGAGCACATGAAATAGAAGAGGGGGATCTACCTGATTTGAAGCCCGACGATGTCCTAAACTTCCTCAGGAAAATAGGACTCGAAGAGCTGCTATAGGTCTGAGAAAATATCAGAACATGGCAAGTAAGGGGGGACACAATACCAAAGCTTTAGAGTTTAAAATAATCCATGGCTGCTTTATTTTTCGGTTTATATGTTTAAAAGACGCAAGACCGCAAGACTCTTGCAAGCTTGGTCTTGGTCTTGCATAAGTCTTGCACTGCTCGGTCTTGGTCTTGATCTTGCAGTCTGAAGTTGGTCTTGGTCTTGGTATTGGTCTTGTATTTTCTGCAGACCAATCTCGCTCATCACTAGAGATATTGAAGAACCATTTCATTCTTGACCTGTATCAACAAACGGGGTGATGGACGATTACCACCAACATGGAAACCTCTAATTACCCGCTAACAATCATTCCCGCCCAATAGTTTCCCCCTCCCTCCACCGCTCCTAAGCATATAAACTCGACAGTTGTCCCTGAGGAGTAGGCAGATTGATCATCAATGTTTAGTTAATAATACATAGTTTCCATTGAGCATCTAATATATCTTACCTTTAGACTTATTCATATTAATTACCTACTATAATTTTGATGTCAAACCTGTTCTTCTTTTCACAATTTTTCATTAATAATTTTACCATATCAGCTATTTTGTTGTTACTCAAACATTTTTATTCGAGCAATTATGTTTTTGAACTTAATTAAACAATTTTTTGATTTTGTTGATTTTGTAATGTTGACCTCATCCTGTTTTTTCTAGCCTGATGATGACCTTCTAAAAGGCCGAAAATAGTCGCTATTGTATTAAAAATAAAAATCTGTGACATTGATTTTGTGTTTCCCTTCAATCAAAGAGGAATTTGATATTTGTTCCTCCTAGATAGAGTAATAAACCCAAAGAAGAGGAAAGGATGAAGGGTTACCACTAAATGGAATAAAAAACCAAGTGTAGAACATGGGGCAGGGAATAGAAAGAGAATGTATCAGGGTGGAAAAAAAAGAAAAAATCGTAAGAATATTTTTACAGGTACGGAAAGTATGAACATTTAAATTGTAACAAATTGTAGATGTAGTTTTGAGTTGTGGTATAAAAATTATGAGGGTAGCGAGTTGAGAAGAAACCATCGAGTAGGGTTAAAACCACTAATAATCCTTCTGGATTGAAAATAATATATTACACAAGTCAAAATAGATATAGTAATCGGTAATAGAAGTTACATTTTCGAGAGAGGCCATATCAAGCAAAAGATAAATTGGATATTCCAATAAAAATTAATTATTTGTTCCTTACTATTAAGGTTCAACCCAAAAACATCATTTTACTATAATTTGTAAATATTATATTAAGAAAATTAAACTATTAAACAATGTATTCAAAATGTCTACTATTGACTAAAAAGCATTGTATATCAATGAACTAAATACATTGATTTATTTCTTTGATTGCTATATGATATAGTTTTGTAAAATAGAATTGAAATCCCAACCTTGGTTCAATACAGCAATTTATACAATCACTGAGGGAAAATTAAATTAAAAATAGATAATATTTGAAATCATTCCTTCCATAGTATTAAAGAACCCCGCACAAATCTTATGGGAATTGGCTCCCGGTCAAATTGGCTAAAATTTGATATGTTGTTCGTATCGGCATCCCGAGCAAAAGTCTCAGTGGACACAAAGCTCAATTTTGCTTATTTTGGCCGCTACGGGGCTCCAAAGCTTGTACATTTTGGCCCTGAAAAGGGCCGATTGTTACAGAGTCTTGTCAGATCATTGACATCCAAAGGAGGCCTATTAAAGAAATCACGTCTTTTAATGACTAAATCCCTTCTAATATTATTCTGATCTCCATCAATTCGAGACACTGTTCGACGAGGAAACCTGTTATCACAAAGAAAACAATTCAGATTTCGATCAGCCATATTTATTAGACCCAATTACAGAGTAAAAAACCTACATTTATTTATCGATTTTGATTATTTCTTGCTATTTGACAGCTAGCTAAAAACTAATTGACACCTGTGAACTGCCAATATTGACATTGGATTCGAATTTAGTCCCCCCAAAAACATAAGAGGGTACTTTTTCCTCAACGTAGTAAATACTAAACTTGCGGGAGATCGCCGTTTTAAGTAGTAATGGTCAATCCGTGGAGCTTTGGAGTCTCGTAGCCGCTAAAATGAGCAAAATTGAGCTTTGTGTCCATTGAGACTTTTGCTCAGGATGCCGAAACGAACAACATATCCAAATTTCAGGCAATTCCCATAAGATTTGTGCGGGGTTCTTTAGATACTTATTGAACATTGAATACTACAAAAAGTCTTGATTTATTATTTAATTCGCCACAGTCATTTGTGACTTTTTTCCTATATTAAGATTAGGAATAAATTATTCTAAAACTTATCTTCCTTCATATCCTTGAAGACATTTTCAAAAAAAGGTTGATAGTTAATATTTGTTAACCTGTAAAATGTTTATGTTTTGTATTTATTGTATTTATTATTTATTACTTTAAAAAACCTAATGGTGTCTAAATATGTTTGATACTAACTTTCAAAGGAAATAAAGAGAGTTGAAAGGGAACCACGTACACGAGAAAACATTCGCAATAAATTAAAGTTTTGCACGCATTTTTTTTATTTTTTTTTATATCTGGAAAACGGCATTCTACATTATTCCCTTTCATTCGAGTCACGAAGATGTTCATTCGGTTTCAGCTTCGTGTTTCAGTACGGTTAAACTCATATTTTATCCCGCCAGCAATTCACTTGATCCTATAAACCTGACAAACATATCAAGATTCTTGTCCTTTTACCAAACATGTTGGCGAGGTCGGTAAAGTGTCATCAAAGAAGGATTTTGTCGTGTATAGCAGGTTGTATAAAGCCTTTGCGGACGAAAGTACAGTTGACTCAGCACGACACTTTGCCTATATACACTCTTATTTCTCGCCACGAAGCTCAGAAAATAATCAAAAAACTTTTACAAGAAAAGAGAAATAATTCAACTTTCATATTTACCGAAACACATATCGTAAATCTCATAAATATTCATGAATTCAAAAGATGAAGTATGCTTTTATATAAAAAGTTATATAAAATTTTTCTTTATAAGTTTTACAAACTCGATAATTGGATTCTTAAAAGATAAAAGTGCTACATGGATTCCTCAATGAACACGAAACCTCCAATCAATTAATTAAGGTAAAATTAATTGTCAATGAGTTGACAATATTGTCAATGAGTTGACAATTGTCCAACCAGATTTATCAGCTGATTTAGTGACAAAAGAATAGGAGTGTATAGTAACGTTCGGAAAATTCAGGGCAAAAACATTTACATTTAATAAATTTAATATATAGTTTGGACTTAACCCCAAAAGAACAAATTATATACCTAGGAGATGAAATTTATTACGAAATTAAATGAAACAGATCATCCATTTCTCTCTATTGTGACTCTTCATAAATCAAGAAAGTAAAAGAACAATGTCAATGTCACAAAATCTTTATTTTAACTACAGGCATTAGTAGCAAGCTACTAGTTTTGGCCTTTGGGGGCCATCATCATGCTATAAAAAAGTGAAAACATTACAAAATACCGCTACAAACAAATTACAAATATCTTTACCAAATAAAATTAGCATAAAGTTTAAGGTTTATAGTAAAATTAACATTAAAATTTACAAACTATATTA
This sequence comes from Ophraella communa, assembly GCA_035357415.1. Lineage (NCBI taxonomy): Eukaryota > Metazoa > Arthropoda > Insecta > Coleoptera > Chrysomelidae > Ophraella > Ophraella communa. Next base: position 12,604,492 of record CM068984.1, read on the forward strand.
ATATAAATAATGGCAAAAACAAAAAGGACGAAGAACAGTGAAAAAGTTTTGTAGGTAGTACTAAATACAGAAAAAAAAGATATTACAAAAAATATATGTGGGCATTAAATTAACCCAAAAAAATGTTTTTGTTTCAGATGTAAAAATTAACTTATCCTAAAGAAGAATTTTTTTACTATATGGACTCTTGTCAGACAACTCTCGTTAATGGCGATAGGATGATAGAAACTAGAAAAATAGAACATGATGAAAGTTAAGGTAAGATGCCAAAAACCATAGATCACGAAACAAAGTATTTCATATCTATGGTCGAATATGGTAAAATAAATTATCTTAAGTGAAAGAAATGACAACCAATCAACAATAATTGTGCAATCAACCAAGAACATCTGCAAATTCAAATGCATTAATTTACATTTAATAATTGTTTACTTGAGTCAATGGAAAAGTTAGTTTTTATAAAACGATCGAAAAATCAAGATAACTTGTTCTATGGACCAGGGTCCAAATTTTTATAAGGGATCAGTGAGAATCTCAACATGAGATGTGTGATAGCAGGTATTATTGCTATCATAACATATTCCGTTGCTAAGGTATTATAAATCAATAACAGATAGGTAAAACATAAAAATATTTTAGTTTAATTCAAAAGTATCGACAACCCCTCTATACCAAATTTCATTTATCTTATTATCCGTTCCCCATAAAGGACGATATGGGACAGCTTATATACTATTTTTACTCCAAAATTTTAATGCCCAATGGTGAATAAAATATTTTCTATAAACTATGTTTTTTTATACATAGGAAGACAATATTTCCTTTTTATCTCATTCAATGAATTTCCCAGAGATCCACTTATCCGGAAGCTAAGGATTGTCAACTTTAGCATAAGCTAATAGAATGCAAATTTCAAATGTTTGGATAATATTTAAAATGTTTTATTTCAACAAAGAAGTGCTATAACTATTACAACTATTATCATTTCTACAAAAAAAGTTCGAGATATAAAAAGAAAAAAGATCAAATTACTAGAAGATAAAAATAAAGAACAGGATATTTAAATTTATATAACAAAATATAAGATTTTTATTGAAAAATTTAAATTTGTAAGGTAAAATATTATTCGTTAAGAACTTTTCCAGTTTGCAAACTTGTTAAAGATATACGGATCTAAGTTCGACAAAATCTTGAACATGGTGACTTAAATAGAGATTTGAAGATATGACGATGGATTTCAAATCATTTTAATCTCATGAACGCTGAGTGAACTTTGCACCGATGAATAGCTAAAAGTTTAATTTATCAATAATGAAGTTTTCATACTTTATTAAAAACATTTTAGTGTCGTTACAAACATCTATTTACAAAAGATAAGTAAGTAGATTTAGTATTACAGATTGGGATTTTTTCCCAAAACTGAAATTAAATATATTTATAACCCGCTGTTAAAGCTATTAATGTTAAATTTTAATCCTATTAAAACTGTTTTGAGAATAAGTTAAAAATGTAGGAGCAGAACGTTTTCTTTCCGAAACCGTAACTATAGTCTGTACAAAAAGTACGAGGAGTAATAAACCCTAATTAAGTATGCAAAACCTTTACAGGGAGCACCATGAAATTTTTTGATAAATCTCTTACTTTAAATTACATTTCTTCCGTAAATCTAAAAACCAGGTAGATCGACCCCGTATTTGTTTCAGTTGTAGCAAAGTTTAGGGTTTCTTCATTGTTAAAGGATTAGCAGATAAGCAATAACGCAATGTAGTGATGTGTATTTTGGGAAAAAATACGTTTTAAATTATAATATTATAAAAAATGAAAAGAAATAATTATTGGAATACATTTATTACTTACATTTTATTCTATATCCGACTCGGAAGAGGAAGAATCGTTGTTGACATTAATAATAATAGGTTCGATTAAATCATCACAAATATTGTCAATTTTCCACATATTTGCCTCTACTTTGACAACATGCTCGATACAGTTTGTCCAATTTTCCTTACTAACACGACTTACAGCACTCTCAAACAATTTCACAACATCGTTTATTTTAAAAGTAGTATTTTTTTCCAACTTCCCCCTTTACCTGAGCCCATATTAATTCTATGGGATTAAGTTCACAATGATAAGGGGGAAGTCGAAGAACTGATATACCACGAGAAGAAGCCATTTCTTCTACAATGTAGGTTTTGTATTTATTCTTGTTCATTTTTGCAATTCTGTAAAGTTCTTTCCTTAGTGGATCTTTTGGAAACTTAATATTTTTCGAAATAAGCCACTACAAAAGCTCTGCTTTACGCCAACGACTTGTGGGCAATGCTTCTCGTAACCGTGAATGGTAACTTGCGTTGTCCATAACAATAACAGCCCCTTTTGGAATCAGATCCAACATTTGAACAAACCATTCCTCGAAGACATCCCCTTTCATATCTTCGCGATAGTCCCTCGTGCGTTTTGAAATAAACAATGATAAGTCTTTTTCCTTTTCCAGATGGTGGCTGCAAACCTAACGACAAATCTTCCACGAATGCCTGCCTTCCGCTTTTAATGTTTTCATCTTGCCAAGATTTGGAAACTGTATATCCAGCATTTATCCATGTTTCGTCTAAGTAGAAGATTTTCAAATTTTGTTCTCTGGCATGTCGAATGCTTCTTAAATAGTCTCTTTTCCAAAAAACTATTTCCGGTTTATCTATCAAGAGAGATTTTCTATTATGTTTTGTATATCTGAAACCCACATCTTTCAAAAGTTTGCATAATGTCATTCTGGAGAATTTTGTATAGTCCGTATCTTCTTGCACTGATGTCATAATTTTGTCAAGTGTTGGAATTTCCTTTCGTAAGTAAAATCCATGGACTTTACGCCTTAGTCTTTGTTTTAATGACTCATCGATCTCAATTGGTTTTCGGCCTGAAGGAGTTTTAGGGGGTTGAAGAGTTCCATTCTTGCTTTCTTTTAGTAATCTATAAATTGTTGATTTAGCAACACACAACATAGCAGCCGTTAATTCCACAATATCAACAACACTTGCATCAACACGGTATACCCTCTTAAAATATATTTTGGTACGTCTATGAAATCTACTTAAATAAATGATTTATTACTCCTTGTCCTTTCTATATAGACTTGAGAGTGTATGAAAAAAAACCAGATGGATGCACTGCTCAATCAAAATTTCGTTTATAACAGCCCCGTTAACTTTTTCCATTTTTTTAACTACGAATAGCAATTTTTTTAAAATATAATTATGTTCTACTACAATAAAAATATATGGAAATTTCGCCTCTACGACGTGTAAAGCGTAAAACAGTTTTTCTTCGTCAAAGTGGTGTATAAAACCGCTTTCCAAACACCAACCCCCCTATCAAGTTGGACAATAAAGTTGGCGAGACGTTGCTGTTGCTAGGAACTCAACCTTCAAAACTCGAACCCCCAGATCTCACGTGTCAGTTCACATTTTTCCAAACAGCGTGTGAAATCCAATTCACACCCCAGTCGGAAAATTTCTCATTGGAAAAATCGTCGAATACCGCCGGGATTGACTTGATATATATTACGGGAAATCAGAAAACGGCGGATGGATAAATAGTTTATCATCGTGGACATAACAAAGGAAAATCACGGATTGGAAAATTTGGTTTATAGCGTAAGAAAGAAACATATACGTCGTTGAAAAATAAAATTTGTTTAGACTACAAACGGTTTATGTTAAAAGAATATGTTAAACGAGAAGAAAAATTGACTTCTTATTGAAAGCAGATAACTAAGTACATCAGTTTATACCAACTGTAGTCATGTCAGAGACTTAAAAATTTAGAAAGGAACTGACAATACAATTCTTACAAAGCAAAAATTCTTACAATTGTAATTTTCAGGACCAAATCCTCTAAGAGAGCATATTAAATCATTAAAGAATCAGAGAAAATTTAAAGGATTATCTGTTATGAATTTCCTTTGAAGATCAGTGTAACTGTGCAATGATGTAGACACAAAAAACTACATCGCGCTCATATTTACAATAAATATTTGTAGTACATTATAGTCTCATCTATATACAGGCTGTCATGAGGAATTTTAGATACTTCTACCATATGTAGCATATGTAGAGTTCCTCAGGGCTATTAAAAAGTGTCAAATCCTCTTCTTCACTAATTTATGGGGTGATTTATGCAATTGCCAATTTATTTTAATTGGGTATATAGTTTATACGGCTCGCGATATTTTTCATGATACAGTACAATATTATCGAGCATTCGACTGGTATTAGCTAAATTGAGATGTTTGAGATCAACGAAGCTAATGCTTTGTGTTACTTTCGTAGGCCATTTTGTTTTTGTCTCGTTGTCCCGTTATTTTTTAGTTTTCTAAATAAACTGGATAATTAGATGGATAATTAGATGAACTTCCATGGATTAAGGAATAGTACAATAAAGTTCATTTCTACGTATTAACAAAAAGTTTATTAAATTTACTTTTTTCAGAATATTTTAATCGAAAATTTAATCATTTCTGAGATTTTTGAATCTTTATGTTGACATATTCTTGACATAGTTTGCTGTAATGATATTTTTGGAAAAAAACAAATGTCCTATACATAGTCCAAGTAAATTTTATACGTCAAATATTGAATGCACTATTTAAAATACTTCTCCAAGTAAATTAGTCAAATAATGGCAAGCATCTCGGCCATCTACAACATTAATATTAACTACAAAAAGCATAAAACCTACAGTAAACTAAATATTTGCACAAAATATGTAAAAAAATTGATTTTTTGACTTCTGACCTTGGAATTTCTGTAGTTGCGGACACCTTACGATAAGTAGATTTTGAGAAAAGCTTTAGGGTTCCTAAATAAAGTTTATAGCTTACTATCACCTATTCCTAGGAGATTTCTCTATTGTGCCTGTACTACAAAGGCAAAAGCTCTGAGATTGGAGGATTGTTGATGTGTTAAAGGATTCATAGCAAAGATTCCCCTATAAAAATTCAAGTACAACAGAAGCATAAACCAGAATGCATACAATCAGCGACAATAATCTTATTTTAATAAATAAATTTTAAATAAACTGGTTAAATATGTAAACCAATATGAAATAATAAATTTACAATACGAAATAGTGTTCGATGCTAGGCCAAGTTAGTGTGCAATTTAGGTTCATCTGAATACCAACTATGTAAATAAATTGTAACTACAATTCAGATTCCATTTACATATCTATACAGAGTGGAAAGTTTAACTGGAACAAATTCTGTAATTTAATAAATAAAGGTTTGGGTCATAAAATAACGAGGTTTGTTTATTTTCTTAATTATATTAAGGGTTGTAGCGACCCCCAACTTTTTTTTAATGAAAGGGTGGGTTGATCTTTTTTTTATTTTAAAGCTTTTTCAATTGCAAATACAAGTAGGTATTTTTTTTGTTTTTTTTTTACAAGCAATGTGTTAGAAAAAATTAAAATACCGAAATGTTTTTTAATACTACTTTAATGCAATAAATGTTCAAAATGCCCTCCATTTTGTTGCTGACAATATCCTAATCGAATATAAAAATTATCCCGAATATTTTCCAATTACTACGTCCATGTACTTACACTTTGTTTTTACTACTTGATAAGCCACAATAATAAATCCTTCCTTTTTCTAACCTGCTATCAGGTATTTCACTAATTAAAACTTAATGTGATTGAGTTGTCTTCAGGTATTTGTTTTAAATTTCTACAACAAATTTATAAGCTAATAAAATAAGAAAATGTCTTATTTAACCGAAACGCACCGTATCGAAATTTTACTGATGATCGGATATGGGAACAGAAGTCGAACACAGGCTGAAGTTGCTCGTTTGTTTGCTGAAGTTCATCCAGAATTGCCTACAATTAATCGAAGTACGATTAGCAAAATTGAAAGTCGATATCGAGAGTTGGGCCATGTACCTACGTGATATTTCTCGAAAAAGGCCTTTACAAATCGACGAAGAAACCCAGTTGAACATGTTGTTGGAAGTTGAAGAAAATCCTGTTACTCCAGCTAGGGAAGTAGCTCGCGTTCATGGTGTCAGTCACACAAGCGTTTTAAAAGTTTTCAAAGATGCCAAAAAGTACCCATATAAGATGCAAAACCTTCACGAGCTTAACGAAGACGATCCTGATCGTAGACTTGATTTTTGCGAACGATTTATGGCATTTATCGATGGTGGTCAAATTCCTTTAGAATGGGTGCTGTTTTCTGATGAAGCTACGTTCACATTACTTGGACACGTAAATCGGCACAACTGCCGTTATTGGATGCCCAAAGGCCCTAAAAAACAAACGTCTGGGCTGGAATTATGCGGAATCGCATAGTGGGTCCTTTTTTCTTCGATGAAAATGTAACTGGAGAAACATACCTAACTATGCTCCAAAATTAATTGGTTCCTACTTTAAGGATTTAATTCCCCGATAATTTGGATTCCAATTTATTTGACCAACAGATGTGGTTTCAACAAGATGGGGCACCACCACATTTTGCTCAAATTGTACGGACCTATCTCAACGAAGTGTTTCCGAATAGGTGGATTGGAAGAAGGGGCCCAATTGAATGGCCACCCGATTTCACCCATTAGATTTTTTTATGGGGATATTTAAAAAGTAAGATTTATACTACTAAACCTAATGACATAGCCGAGCTTCAGCATAAATCAGAAACGAAATTATTCAAATAACGCCGGAAGTATTACAAAATGTTAGGAATAGTTTTTATAATCGATTGGGATATTGTTAACAACAAAATGGAGGGCATTTTGAACATTTATTGTATTAAAGTAGTATTAAAAAACATTTCGGTATTTTATTTTTTTTAACACATTGCTTGTAAAAAAAATACCTACTTGTATTTGCAATTGAAAAAGCTTTAAAATAAAAAAATATCAACCTACCCTTTCATTAAAAAAAAGTTGGGGGTCGCTACAACCCTTAATATAATTAAGAAAATAGACAAACCTCTTTATTTTATCCCCCATAGAAAATAAAAGTTGACGTGTTTCAGGAAATTTGCGACAAACCTTTATTTATTAAATTACAGAATTTGTTCCAGTTAAACTTTCCACTCTGTATATTGATTGATGTGTTTTGTAAAACATTTATAATTATTTCACTTATACATTTTAAATGAATGAAATAAAATATTCCAGTAATAAAATAACAACAATAATCGATTTCCGTCAAGTTCCAAGAGCCAATCCGTCGTCGATGTAGTCGTCGCCGTCACCGGTGAATATTCAATTACAACTGAACGAGTCTTTTATTGAGTAATCGCCAGGCTTGAACGTGTCATTAGGTGCTATCAACTATGCATGAGATAATGATAATAATAGAATAGTCTACAACCGCAGGCAATCATTATACGCGCTAATTATTTATCATACACACTATAAATAATTAAAAAACCAATGGAATGTCACGTACTCTTTGTTATGTGAAACCGGTAGTTGGTGTACCGAGCCATGAATTAGATATTCCTGGTCTAGTCTAGAGTATGGCCGTTATCGTATTGACGCGATTGTCAGTCAATACGGCAATACCGATATTTGCATTTTAACTCTATTAATATTTTAATTTTCTAATATCTTCCTTAGGATTTTTTTTTTTTGCAAAATAATTTTATTACATTTAGGAGTCAAATTTATTTTTCTTGTTTCCCCAATTATTTTTAAAATGGATCTATTGCATTCTGGTGTTCTGGGAGTAGCTTCTGTTGTTAGAGGATCATAAGAACAATGAGAGATGCTGGTTTCTGAAAAATAAATATTAAATATTATAAAAACTGAGTTGTCAATATAAAACTCATAATTAGAAATTGAGAATAAAATTGTACATTAACCTATAATAGTAAAGTATTTCAACTTCCCTATTTGCAGGCTCTTGTTATTTAAAAAAAGTTTTTGCTTTAATTCACAATCAAAATTTTAAAATCTTTCTCTTACCTGGTTTTAGAGTTTTAGAGTAGACACAGCATCTAATTATAAATCGGTAACATTTCTATTCTGTGAGAAAAAGCAGTCTTTTGTAAAGTGGTCAATGCAAATTTTAAATTTATAATGGTCATTTCCAGTTATATTAACCAAATCTGGTCTATCTAAAGCATCACACCATTTTCTTCGGATCTACAAGTATAATGTAACATAGAAATAATATAATATGCATCATATACTAATAAATAGGTATATGCTGAAGCTTTAAAAAACCAAATTCTTACCTGTGGATCCTTTGGTAAACAATGCACTTTTTATAGTTATTTTTATAAAGGCAACTCGTAACAGAACACATAAAAACCACATTTTAATAAATAACTGCAAAAACTCTAACTGGAAAATATAACTATTAACGAGAAAATACAATAATAACTAAAAAAATACAATACTGCCTATCACACCAGTACAAAAACTCTTGCTGGAAAATATATCTACTAACGAGAAAATACAATACTAACTGTCAAACAATATTGTTGACAACATTTAAATTCAGAATTGTTATGTTATTGACGGATTTCCTGTGGATTGTGATTTTATTTGCGATAGTGGCGACTTCCGTGACCTGAGCATTAACTACTAAACGTGAACCTGTCATTTCAGGAGAGTGCCCAGGACATGGCCTAAACTATACAAAAATGTATAGATTAATAAAACCTCATCAAAAAGAATACAAGATAACGGCGGGCGTAATTTCGGCCGGTAATCCCTTGGCCTACCTGCATAAATCAAGGGGTACCATTTATGACAGGGGTAATTTCGGCCGAGGGGTTGATGTTTACGATGAGATTAAAATATTGGTAATTACGCTTAATAGTTTCTGTAAAATATTAATTGTGGATATTCACGATGTACATTCTGTACTCGATAGTTATGGACCGAAAACCACAACAGGTGAAAATTTTTTGTTTATTAACAGCACAGCTGATAATATCATGAAAGATTTTTACATGGATGGCACATTTTCTTATTGTACAAAATATTTTTATCAGTTATTTACCATCCATGGACTGGAAAATGGGCATTATGTTCCTCTTTTGTATTGTCTGTTGCCCAATAAGACCAGTGACACATATATGAGATTTTTTCTGTTGGTAAAATCTAAAATTTTTGAGTAGATTCTACTTGCACGAGGCGTGGTATAGGAAAATACAATCATTAGGGTTAACCAAAATGTATAAAGATAAAAACTGCGAGGAAAGCAAATGGCTTACTCATACTTTTGGGCTAACTTATTTAGACCCCTCTGAAGTTGAAGATTGTTTCATATTTGATCTCATGTCATACAAACCGGACCATAAACTTATAGATAAATACGCAGACTATTTATTAGAAAACTACATAGCGCCAGAATCTCATTTTCCACCAAATATATGGGCATATGAAAACCCATCAATTAAAACTACCACAAATGCCTGCGAATCATTCCATTCGCACTTTAATTCTAGTTTTTATTCAAGTCACCCTTCTATATTTATTTTTATAGAAAAATTAAAAGATTGTCAGATCGATGCATATTTAAAAATAAAAAATTTAAATATTCCAGCAAAAATTAAATACAAACAAGTAAAAAGCAAACTAAAATTTATCGAAAAAATGGTAAATATGCTTCGATCTGACAATATTTCTAGAATTAATTTCGTTAAATCTGTATCACATCAAAACGTTTTTTAAAAATTTATAGTTTATTTAAGTTATAGAAATAAGTTGATGTGATAATTTTATTGAAATAAAGAAATATTCTGTTATTTTATTTGATTTGCGGCCGAAAATACCTATGAGATAAGGAAGCAACTTGTAACATGTCTATCGCCATGCTACCTTTCCTTAAGTCACCGTCCCCCCGAACTCTAAAATCAATTCCGACCCAATGTATTATTAGACACAACCGTACCACTGTCAAACTTACCCCCCACAACAGAACGTACAAAACCCTTGCAAACGAACGAACGTAACCGGAAGCCCCTGTCAGTACCCTTATAAATTAGCAAAACGCCACGCTTCGTTCTCTTTTCGATCAAACCACCACTAGAGACCAGTCGTTCACGAGATTCAGAAAATACATTTATCTGGCTGTATCACAGTAAGTAATTCATTATTTTTTTATTCGTTCCACTTCACAATCATTTTAAACCTTTTAGAAGTATTTGTACATATAATTTCCTTTTATTTCACTATTTTTTTAAGACCAAAATGAACAATTTTTGTATTAAAACCTTAGGGCGTGGCCCCTGTATGAATGTTTTTAGACACTATTTCCAGGTAGAACCATCTAATGAAACTAGTAAATATCAAATTCATTTTATTGCCTATTAAAATATCTTTTTTCTGTTGTAATTTATCCATTTTCAAGCTTATTCAGAGAAACATGCTTTCTAGGTACAATCATACAATGTAACTGTTAAATACAAACGGTATTTTATTGCTTATAAAAATATCATTCTTTTGTTGCAAATTTATCTATTGTTAAAGCTTATTCAGAATAACACGTTTTTGTAAACATGAAATATATAACTGAGTCTATGTAAAACATAATAAATTAGTATCTTTTCTTTAGAACTCTTTTAGAATTAAAAAGAACCATTTTTTAAATAACTATAACAATCACTTTTTTATTTTTACTTACAAAAAACTAAGTATAACAGCTTATTACTTTTTCATTTGTATAAACAATAAAACTCATTAGTAATTAATCACACAGAGTCGGCTTCACCGCTCTGAATTTCATTAAAATTATAAATTTATTGTTTTTAATTCAGTTTTGTTATTAAGTATGGGACATTAATGTTGGAAAGCTTTTAAGTATAAAGTAACGTTTTGAGGTAAAGCATTTGCCTTCCTTTTGGACCTAAAAGCGAACCAACATCAATATCCACAACATTTTAAATCCTTCTGATCCACTTTACGACTTTTAGGAGGATACAGCCGCTAGGTTACCGCTAGGTTACCGTTACCGCTACGTTACCTCCAGCATGGAATATAGCTAATAGTTGCAGTCCTTTCTATGGAGAAATCTAGCCAATAGTTGCAGACTTTTCTATGGAGAAATCTAGCCAATAGTTGCAATCCTTTCTATGGAGAAAACTAGCCAATAGTTGCAGTCCTTCTTCTGAAGAAATATAGCCCACGTTAGCAGTCCCTTTGGTGAAGAACCAACCCCCCACAACCAATACTTCAACTACAACCTCGATGGATTAACCGAGCCCACCGGATCACACAAACACTAAAGATAAGTCGAGTCCGTTTATACACTTCCACTTATAATTCCTGTGGCAATTTACAATTTATTATCAATAAACCAATATTCTTTATTCAAAGTTTGATTTATATACCCATGGACTATAAGTCTTAAGGGTGCAGCGTGTTCGGTTGATATTAAATGTAGTTTATTTTCTTGCCATCAAGTTCAGCTTAATTATAAGGTGTTTCTATCTTTTTCACCTAAGTTTTTTGTGTATTTTCTGTTGTTTATTCGTAACGTTTAAAAGATAGTGGCGCCCTTAACCCTTATATACCACCAATCCTTTCTATAGTGAGCATTAACTTGGAGTCGAACCACTCCTTGGGAGAGTCTCTTAGCCGGGATCTTTTTTTGGGAGCTAGTAGTGCTGCAAACTTAAAACCTCCGGCCGAATTTATCTACCGGATTTGAGTACCTGCCCTTTTTCCGGCCGAAATTACATCCGCCCCATGATAAACCGTTAATAAATTTTTGCACTTTCATACTTTGCATTGCAAAATTCTTTCGTTTCATAAATGGGAGGTTGTTGTTGTTTTGGGTTACACTGCATCAATGGAAGTGCGCAGGTGAGGACTTACTTAGATAACAATAAAATGTATACAGTACTTTTCAGATCAAAGTATCCACCTATAATAACTTTTGTAATACTGGTATTTAGGAAAAATCCAAAAACACGTCAATTTATGTTGGAAGGGGCAAGCATTATGGCTTATTTAAACTTACTGGAAAAGCCACCCCTTCACCCCTAGCACCATCCCTTTTTTTAAATTACTTCTCATATTTTTTATGTACAATTTTAATTAAAATGTTAATACAGAAGATTTGGAAACTACCTCAGATAAATTATTGTCATATTTTTTAAAATGCATAAATGAATATTTGTTTAATATGCAAATACATGAATTATTACTTTAAAATAACATTTAAATTTTTGATTCATTCACATGTTTATGTTAATTTTAAACTGTTCATATCTTTTGAATGAATTATGTAAGTTAATTGTGTAGTAATTATGTAATTCCAACTTTCTACATAAGTTATACATACATAATTACCCGATAACAATAAATTAAATTATAGTTTTTCATAAAGTAATAGTGTTAAAATTGAATATTTATTTTTTCTCCAAAATTTCTAGATTACATTTCAAAACTTTCTGATCAGGATTCTGTTGCTTCAAAACACCATCCGTCTCAACTTAAATATTTTGGAATGACACACAAATGATTCCAAAATATTTCCTGGTTTTATCCATCTCAGGGGGATCTCGCCGGGGCCTCCAAAAAATGTAAAATACAAATGAACTAACCGTTCAAAATATTATATTTTCAAGTATCCAAATATGGAATAAAACCAACTTAAATTAAAATACAGAAAAACCCATATATTAATGTCACATAAAACTGTCAATAATTATACATACATAGTAACATTTTACATAGCAACAAAAAAATAAATATTCAATTTTAACAAATAGTAAAGGGTTGTATTATTATTCTGTAAAGCTTATATTATATAAGTTGATTGTGGTAACCTTTACTTTGTGGAAGTTCATCTTACTAAGAACAATAAATAACTGAACGGTTGAACCAAACTTTCACTATTTAGTCGAAAAATACATTTTAAAATGCAATTACAGCTGTTTCGCTAATAACTAGCATCTTTTTAAAAGAAATCCCACTTGTTTGGGCTGTGCTTTCACTTCCAACAGAAACTCCTGCAGAATCGCATACATTAGTAGTATTACTAGTATTAAACAATATTTTTTCGACAAAATATATTTTATTTTAAAGAAAATCTTCTACATAGCTTTCTGCCACTCGCTTTGTGTATTACTTCGTCTTCGTGTTTATTCCAGAGTAACCTGCTATCTAAGATTAGCCCTAGATATTTTAACTCTGTTTTCCACTCGACGATGTTCTCCCCTATTTTTATGATTTTTAGATTAGGTTTCTTTTTCCTTGTAAAGACTAGTGTGGTTTTGGTGGTGTTGATGCTGAGTCCCACCGAGTCACGCCATTGTTTCGCAATGTTCAGTCCTCTTTGAACAATATCACAGAGGACATTTTCATACTTCCCTTTTGCCAGGATAACCATGTCGTCGGAATACCCTTGACATGGTATGCCTTCCCTAGTCAATTGACTAAGTAGACTGTCCACAGTGAGACTCCACATAAGTGGAGATGCAACTCCCCCCTGTGGACAGCCTCTGGTCACATTAATGAAGATAGTGTCTTGTTCTGCCTCCATTTCTGCGATTCTTGTAGATAGCAGTTGCGACATCCAGATGGAAGTCGTTCTATCTACTCCTTTCTCAATCAGTGCTCTTTTGACTGCTTCATGTGGCGTATTGTCAAATGCCCCTTCTATGTCTAGAAAGGCACATACCACGGTCTCTTTTTTATTCAGAGCGTCTTGGATTTCGTCAGTCAATTGTGTTAAAGCGGTTTCCGTGGACTTTCCCGCTTGGTACGCATGTTGACGGGTGTGCAATGGCACCTGTTCCAAGATTTCTGTTCTAATGTAGTTGTCTACAGCATTTTTTAATGGTTTTAAGAGCAAACGATGTAAGGCTGATCGGTCTAAGGGATTTGGGGTGCGTAGTGTCCCGTTTTCCTGCTTTTGGGATGAAGGTGATTTAATTGCGCTCATAAGGAATTTTCTACTTTTCGTTAACCTACTACTACTCATTTAATTCTTCAAAACTGTAACCACCGTTATTATTATAAAATTTCGAAATTACATTGCTATATTCATAGATATATAATGCCAACATAAAAATACTGAACCAATTAGCTACTGTCAATGGTTTTCCTAAAAACAGTTCGAGCATACCTAATAGAATTAAATATTCATAGTTAATAAGATTTGCTCACAGTGCAGAACAACAGAATTTGCAGATATAATTATAAATTAACCAACCTGCTAAGAAGAATGAACAAAGTTTAAGTACTATAAATTACGTAGCAGTAACGGTATTTTTATTTGCTTGTACAGTGGATACATACACTGAACACAATTGCACATTGAATACATTTCTTTCCGCTTAAAATTATAGTATTATATATTATGAATAGTAGGTACCTAATTATTACTCTGAAAACCACATAATAAGCGTACAAAGAAAAGTCCCCAGTAGTTTATAAATATATTATTATCGCTAAACAATATGTTAAAGGTAAATTAAATTTATTGTACTAACCCTTACTTTTTGGAAGTCTATCTTATTAAGAATAATAAAAAACTCTTCGTTAAAAGGAATATTTCTTTCTTGAGGGGTTTTCTTTGGGATTATTACATAGAGAACTAAAATAACTCACATAAGAACAAGAATATCACAGTTAAAATGGAATAAAGAAATAGAGGCCTATGCCCAATACTGGGCGTAAACGGGCCAAAGAAAAAGAAAGAAGTTTGTAAGTAATTAAATTCAAATGAAGTAAAAACTTAACATTATTTTTACATCAAATTCTGATAAATTTTTTTCAATTTCTCAAAAAAAAATTAAATTGTGGAAACATATCAGTTGAATATTATGAAACAAAATTTTGGACAATGATTTAAAAAGCAAAAACCTAGGCATGATATTCATAGTTTTTTACGATAATTTCTGAAAACCGAGCAGGAGGGTCCCTATAAGAAAAAAGCTCAAAAAAAGGATGAGAATTAAGACGAATTAAGAGTCAGTATCTCTATCAGTAAACTATTACATACTTCAGTAGCTGATAATTCAGTATATCTAAACTTATTAATCCCTCGTTGTATATTGATTCGAAATTAAATAGACCCTCATTATAAAATTATTTTTGGTTGAAGGAAAAAACAAGGACAATATGAAAGATTTTTTTATTTAGTACTCAAACAAATGTAGTTAATAACAGCAACTAGAATCGGCCATCTTCATACTGAAAACTTGGAGCCACGTTTCATTATAAGTTAAATGATTTTTTTCCCGACAGAGGTCGTTAACTCTGTGAGATTTTTGGGACTTGTCGTTGACAGCTCTCTAAAATGGGATGTACACATTTACGCTTTGTCAGAAAAACTAAGCTCTTCTTGTTACGCGCTGAGAACAATATCTAGGGAGCTTCACCCAGCCTCCAAAACAGTCTATTTTGCCCTCTTCGAGTCACATCTCTGATATGCACTTTCTTTTTGGGGTACATGTTGTGTGTCTCAATTTGAAAGTATTTTTAAATTACAAAAGAGAGCTGTTCGGTATACGTTGAAACTAAGCAGTAAAACTGTAGAGAATTCTTTAAAAAAAATAAAATATTAACACTTTCATCCCTATTTATCTTTGAATCCATTTCTTTAATTCGGAAACATTTACTTGAACTCTCAGAAAGAGCATCTCAGAACTACCCTCTTATAGTGCAGAGTGTGACTTTTATTTACCAAAACCACGCACGGAACTAATCAAAAGCTCTATTTTTTATAACGCTAAGAAAATGCAAAATCTACCCTTTGAAATAAAATCCATTTCATCAATAACCGCATTTCGTGACGCTTTAAATTATACTTGGTAGAGAGAGCTTTGTATGCAGTTGACGACTTTTTTATATAAAATATTTGGGACCATCTCACGCACTGGAAGTTTAATTTATGATATTTATTTATTTTGTTGTTTGTTTTTTTGTTGTTACTCTGACTAATTGCAATGTTTATATTGTGAAATTTTATTTGTTTGTATGTTTTATTACTGTACTTGTAGATACTTTTGTATTACTGCTTGTCGATCAAAAAAATTTACCTATACAATAGCACCAAATAGAAATAGGGATTATTAGTTCACTTATCACTTATACACGACTGATCCTATTGGCTATTTGGCTTTATGCTAACAATGGTGGTCAAACATTTAAAAAACAAAGACTACTTAAGTTTATTTGGAAGTATATAATTTTCTTTACTAGTTATACCAACCATTTAAAACAACAGTAAATTATTTCTTCTATTATTTAGTTTTATAAAAGAAAAATTCTTATTAGAAAGATTGTACGCCAATTTGTATTATAATTAGAATTAGCAGTGATTCATATTAATAATATTTTTTTGTATTCCAAATAATATCTGCAATATACAAAATAATTGCCCATGCATAAAATAATGGCAAATAAAACAAATCACGCGTATATTTGTCTGCTGTGAAGTAATTCCCATTAAATATGTTTTTATTTGTTTTCATTCACAATGTTACAAGAAATTAACAATAATGTTTGGCATATTTATATTGAACGTTAAATCAATATTGCCTATAGAAGATTTCATTACAATACTGTTTGTTGTCAGATAACAAAATTATTTTATAAATAAAACTATAAATTAATGTATAAAGTTTACAATAATAGTCAATTTCAATTTCAATTGTCACATAATAAGTATATTTTGCCATTTTAGAGTTAATATTGGTATACCGATTACCTCTAATAATTTTAAATTGTTAATTATAGGTACTATCGGCTTCAGAATAGCATATACATTTTCAAACTCAAATCGCTTACAATGAATTAATTTTAAGGACGGCCTTAATTTTAAGGACGGCCTATTTATGAAATATTTATGAAATTATACTAAACAGATGTGGAAAAATTAATTATTTAAAAACTATATCCACAAATAAGAATTAAATTACATTATATTAATTATATAAAAAAAATATACACTGTGTCCACGGATGGAGTTGCTAAGAGGAGAAAAACCTTTATTATTAATTTTATGACAAAGTTATTGTTATAAAAAATTTGCATCCTTTGGAAATAAGATTGACATAAAAAAATCTGAGATCGGATGTACAGGGTGTTAGCAAAGTAATAAAACGTGAAAATGTTTCATGAGAAAAGTAGGCACCATTATTATTATTAATGCAGCCGTGTGCATGAGATTTCGATTTCAGACCTACGTTTATTGGACTAAAACCACTACCACCACAAAAAGTTTAAAATTACTTACAGTATTGTATTATTCATTATTATCTGAAGAAATTTCTTCTCTTTCTATAAGAGCACTTTTCCTACCTCTTTTCATAAATTTAATGTTCATTTGCTTTAATGTGCGCAATAAAACACGTCGTGATATTTTGGGCATCGATTCATCGGAACTTATTTCGGCTGCGACTTTTTTTAAAGTTGGGATTTCATTTCGGAAAAAGAACGAATGGAATTTCCTACGAATAGCATATTTGGTGCAATCATCAAGCTGAATTTGTTCTTCCTCTAGTTTCAATGTCTTTAGATACATTATCACATTTACCTTCATTTTCTTTAAATGTTTTAAGAATTCTGTGAACACTTCTCGTCGACACTTTAGTTAAATCACTACACAGATTAACTACGTCATTATGCAACATATTCTCATTCCGTTCACGGAGCCCACAATACACATTGTATATAATAGTTTTTTCTCCTTCGGATAAATTTGGACGTCTGCGTTTACTTTGACTGCTTTCACTTTCCATATTGCTCACAGTTCACAGCACAAAATTAAACTGATTTATAATGATATTTCCCTTGTTTCAGTCCTTAAACAAATCCCTTGGTTTTTACCTGATCTGATATGAAATTACCTTTTTTTACTGTTAATCGTTTTCCTAGAAATGTACCTGCCTAATTATTTGACGTCTACTACATTATTACTTCTTACGAATGGATTAAATGGATTAACTGTATAGAAAGTGTATTATTCCTCTTTTATGTTTATCTAGGGTAGGTATTATACAAAAATATCATTATTTATTATATTATTGAAAAGGGTATTTCCAATTTTAGAATTTTTACAACAGAAATTCCAAAACTATCATCAGTGTTGAAACAGACCTAATTCGTTATAACTGTATTATAATAACAGATCAAAGAAAAAAAAATATTTACATTACGTATTATTCAACGAATGTTACGCTCATGAATGTTAACCTAACCGTGCTCAGCTGATGAAGCAATATTTATATCTCTCTCTATCTTACGGCAAATTTAATCTACCTCTCTTTTTTCCGCCCCACAAACGTCTCTGTGTACGCAACGTTGCCATTTATAAATTTTAGTCCCAGAATATAATTCAAATTTTTTTATATTTAATAAACATTGATGTTGTTGAATATATTTCATTAGCAGGAAGTTTCTTTAATATTTAATATTTTTTAGTATTTAGTATTTAATGAATAAAACACGTTGTCCGTTATTCTATGACCATTTAGTTGCGTGTGTATGATTTAAATAGAAGATGATAAAATATATAGAAACCCAACCTGACAACAATGTTTACGTTTTAATTCAATAATATTTCTGAGAATTTAGTGCCTACTATTATGGAATTTTAGTATAGCAACTCGACGGTAAATAAGTACTCCAACTCGACCCTTACCGTTGTCCATACTTATTATACTATATTTGAATGCAAATGGCAAAACGCTTTGCAAAACGCTCGATTTATCAAAATAAATTTTGACGAATACAACTATTTAAACGTTTTTGGCGTAAGGTCGTAATTAGTGTTGAAAAGAATGTATGTTATTGCTTGATAGACAAGTGTGCATACTTTTTTGATGTATTTCTACTAGCAGTGGAAAAGGATGAGGTATATAAAGTTTGTGTTTACTGCTGTTTGTGACGTCAGGGTAAATGTCAATTTTTTCTATTGTAGTGAAGTTTACAACTCATCTCTGTTCCTCGCATATTATCCTCCATCTTCTCTTATCTCTTCAATCGTATTCTTCTAAACCTCTTCTTTCCATGGATTCTCTTATTTCTTTTAGCCATTCTGATGTGGGTCTTCCTCTCTTCCTGCGATCTACAGGTTGTCGTTCAAAAGTTTTGTTGGTATTTGACCCAAATTTCCGCCCAATAGATTCCACAGCTTTGAATATCGTCTGATTAAGTAGTTTTTTTTGTTTTTTTTTCCTTAATATTTTGTTCCACAGATATGGGTTAAATTGCCTTGTTAAGATCTTTCCTTGTCCTATTTTTCTTCGTATTTCCCATTTAAGTTGTTAATATTCAAGCGCTTTTGGAATTATGTATAAAAACTTTAAATTTGAACTGTATTCATGCTTTCATTTCGTTTCATTATATTCAACTAAGAACATATAAGATTTTACATTGAATATCAACGAATAGAAACGATTTTTTATGCAAAACATTGTTAATTTAATCATTAATAATTTTAGTAAATGAGTTCCTAATTCGTGTTTCCTTACAAACGGCGAACGATCCTATTAACCTTTTTTTTTGTGTTCAACTGAGAATAGTTCGTGTAACAATTGCATTACATACACAGAATTTAATTTGAAATATTTAAATAAAAGCAATAAATTTCGTGTCCAGCGTATACTCCCACCGGTCCTGCCTTAATAACATCAATGTTGGAGGTTTGTTTTTACGTACGAATTGTTGGTACATGTTAACTACGTGTAAACAAGTTCCATTTGTTTTGTGAAGCTGTAAATTTTAATGATAATAACATAGATTCAGTCCCTTATACGCAGTATGTTTTTTCGAAAAACTGACCCAAGAACGTAATAAATATTAATAAAATTTCATGCTTCGTGTAAAAAGCTTGATAAAGCGTGGTGATCTTACCATTTGACTGAATAATCTGATTTATAATTATTTAATCTATCAATGAACACCCAAACAAATATTTTATATATTTTTTATATTTTGTGTCTCTGAAAAATTGTTCTCTGAAGAATTTGTGTGCCCTAAGGCCAATTTGGAATCCTCCACCTCTCTCGGTCGTTCCACAAGTCTTCCTTCCGGTCCCTCTCTCTTTTCTCTCTGTCCTCTACCTTTTTTCATCCATTCTTTGCACGTGACCGTACCACACGAGCTGTTAGTTTCTAACGGCAAAATTATTTCCTTTATCCAATGTTCGGTCTTCTGAGATTTTTACCCCAAGGTAAAGTACGTTTCACAATAATTCGTTGACTTGGTACCTGCTCTTAACTGCTCTTAGGGGATTACTAATAAAAGGTATTATTTATTTTTGTCCAGGAAGATATATTTTGGATTTTTTATTTTTCAGGTAAAATTTTAAATTATTATTACTGACCATCAATAGTAAATCATTAGTAAATAATTTTTGATTGTCTTAATCATTATGGAAGAGAAAGTGGAAGTTTCGGGGTATTTTGTTTTTAAAATACTCTCCTAGAATTTTAGTTTGTACTAAACATTATACTCTGAAAGTAATCTTGTGTTTATAACTAAGTATGTGGCGTCCTTGGGCAAAAAAAGTGCATTTATCACCGGATGCGAAACAAATTGTGAAAAATGTGTTTGAAACATAAGTTAACCAAAACCCCAATATCCACAGTAAAAGATATTATTAATAAGCCAATAAGTAAACGAAAAAAACGAAGTGACGTTAATAATACCAAATGTGTTGATGAAATACAAAAGGATATAATCCAACGAACGATATATGTCCTATACCAAGAACAAATGATACCAACCCTAGATTGTATAAAAAAACGGTTACTTAAAGACGACACGGGAATTATTTGTAGCCGTACAAGTTTGTGGAGAATTATTTCCCAAATGGGATTTAAATATTGTACCATTAATAAAAGACAAGTGATAATGGAGTCATATCGTTTACGAATGTGGCGTTGTCATTACTTACAAGCTATTCAAAAATATAGAAGTGAAAACCTTTCAATTATCTACCTCGACGAGACATGGTATGACACCCATGATACTCCAACGAAGGGTTTTGTTGATTCATCGGGAAATTGCAAAACAAAGGCTCCATCAAATAGAGGACAAAGAATTACAATAATACATGCCGGATCAGAAACAGGTTGCGTTCCAAACGCTTTATTGTTATCAGCAAAGAATATTAAAGATTCAAGTTTAGATTATCACGAAGATACGACAGCAGAACTTTTTGAAGATTGGTTTGAGAATTATTTATTGTCGAATATACCGGAAAAAAGTATAATTGTAATGGACAATGCAACTTATCATAGCCGTCAATTAAATAAAGTACCAAATAGCAACAACAATAAATGGGAAATTCAAGAGTATTTGTTAAAAAATGACATTTATTTTGAAGAATCGTACACAAAACGTGATCTCTTACAAGTTGTAGCAGCGTTAGGTATTGAAAAAGAATACGTTTGTGATACTATTGCTAAAAATATGGGTCACACAGTGTTACGGCTTCCCCCATATTATTGCATGTTCAATCCTATAGAACACATGTGGCATCAGCTAAAATCCAAAGTTAGATCGGAAAACGTTTCACCCACATTAAACTCAAGTGTTATAAAGTTAATCAGAAATGTGACAAGTAATATTCCCATTGATAGCTGGAAAAATTCGATTCAGCATGTTATTAAGGTTGAAGGTACATATCGAAATGTTAATGTAACTGTAGCACCCTTAGTTATTAATTTAAATGAAGACGATAGTGATACTGAACTACATTTAGATTAAATAGTTGTAAATAATGTAGAATTAGTTCATTTGTTTAATCGCAATTAATAAATAAAGTTAAAATTTGTTTTAAAAAAATTTCGTGATTTTTTTTTACAAAATAAATTTAAGTTTTAGTATATTATGTTAAGTTAGTTTTATTTAAATCAATTTTTTGGGATACCCTGTAATACAAAATATTTTTAAAATGTGGCCATGATTAAACTACATCTTTTTTATTTGAAACATTTTTTGACAACATCTGCCAATTAGATGAAATAGACCAAAGCGTATACGAATACGTAAGTTTCAACAGTTTTGTTTAATTTCAATTAATAAATAAACTTAAAATTTGTTTGTTTGTTTTTAAAAAATTTCGAGATTTTTTTTACAAAATAAATTTTATTTTTAGTAAATGTTACTGGGTTTTATTTAAATCTATTTTGAAAACCGGATTACGGATCTGTTAATGTTTACTGTATAGTGAGAAATTTATAACCTTTCATTACTAATCCCCTAAGGTCAGGTACCGAGTCAACGAATTATTGTGAAACGTACTTTACTTGTATTTCCCTGCAGGGTCTGCAAGTTTCATTCAACCGTTTAGTTGTTTATTTTTCTTAATATTGAAATATAAAAATATTCTGATTACAGAAACAAATAAATTCATTGGCTATCTCTAATGTCAATCAGCATCCCTTTGTGAAGGTCGTTTTGTTTCGTCTACACTACGGCTCGGTTAAGGCGGAGCACCAGTCGACAGCTGTACGTACTAGGATCGCCGGTCTATGCGGTCACACGGTGGTTAACCGCTACACAACACAGTGACGTCATGCAATGCGGTTAACCACTATGAATGCGGCTTGTGGTTATATTAACATTAACATATGTAGTTCGAGTGAACAATTTGACGTAATGCATTTGTAAACCGGCAAGGGCAAGAGTATCGCGTTAATATATGCGCATAGGGCATCTGTAATAATTAATTTCGCCCAAGTTACATACAATGAATTTTTTATCTTCGGTACGATGAACTGATTTTAATTTATTTATATTTTATACCATTACTGTGTAACTGATAGTGTTGTTAGATAGATGAAAATGAAATAAAACTAAATGATTATTTTCTGCGAGAATGTAAAGTAGAATGTAGAATCCTAAGTAGAACTTACTGAAACTAGTAGTTATGAGGAGTATCCAAAGCTTACCTGCAAAAAAGAAACAAAAAATTATCATCAAACAAAAAACAATAAACATTAGCATGATAAGTTTAAAATAATTTTGTTCTATTACTGGTAATAGTTTTGCAAATGGTTATAAGTACTTATGCAAAAGCAAAATGAACAAATTATTTTACAAAACACTGGAATAACCTCTATTATAAAAGATGTATGGGTTAAAACAATAAAATTGCGTTTATAGAAAAAGATATTTTAAATATTTAGAGCAAAAATTACATGGATTATAAATATAACGTCCAGGCATAATATTTATGTAATTTTTATTGTTTCTGCATTCACAATTTCATTTAAATTCAGAATGATGATGATGACACACAAACCAACTAAATTCAAACATTATTATCATATCGTTTATATTCACCACCGCCGCGTTAATCATCAGTCTCAAGATGAGAAGGTATCATCATCTTCACCCTATTTCTCTCCCCGACAAACTCAAATATTCTTGCAATCTGGTGTAATCAGTATATTATATTATTCGACCGAGTATATATACCTAAAACGTGTTAGAGTGAAATGGAAACAAGGTACTCGAGTGTGACGGGTTACGCCGACATATTGTAATTAATTTTTAATTTGTAGATATTCATGATTAATTTTTATGTATATTTCATTTAGTTTGGATACGACGTAAACCATTGTTTCCATTTAATAGATGAATGATAAGCACGATGGGTGTAACTATTAGTTGTCTAATATTTTTAGATAAAAAATATCATCAATCAAAAGATCACTCATTGGAAAATGTGTAACTTGAACTGTTATCTTTTTCAGTTTCCTATTAAAATACAGTAGATTTCATAAGACGTACCAAAATATATTTTAAGAGGGTATACCGTGTTGATGCAAGTGTTGATTATATTGTGGAATTAACGGCTGCTATGATTGTGTGTTGCTAAATCAACAATTTATAGATTATCAAAAGAAAGCAAGAATGGAACTCTTCAACCCCCTAAAACTCCTTCAGTCCGAAAACCAATTGAGATCGATGAGTCATTAAAACAAAGACTAAGGCGTAAAGTCCATGGATTTTAATTACGAAAGGAAATTCCAACACTTGACAAAATTATGACATCAGTGCAAGAAGATTATAAACGGACCATACAAAATTCTCCAGAATGACATTATGCAAATTTTTGAAAGATGTGGGTTTCAGATATACAAAACATAATAGAAAATCTCTCTTGATAGATAAACCGGAAATAGTTTTTTGGAGAAGAGACTATTTAAGAAGCATTCGACACGCCAGAGAACAAAATTTGAAAATCTTCTACTTAGACGAAACATGGATAAATGCTGGATATACAGTTTCCAAATCTTGGCAAGATAAAAACATTAAAAGCGGAAGGCAGGCATTCGTGGAAGGTTTGTCGTTAGGTTTGCAGCCACCATCTGGAAAAGAAAAAAGACTTATCATTGTCCATGTTGGAAGTTCTGAAGGTTTTGTTGATGGTGGATTATTAACTTTTATTTCAAAACGCACGAAGATATGAATGGGGATGTCTTCGAGGAATGGTTTGTTCAAATGTTGGATCTGATTCCAAAAGGGGCTGTTATTGTTATGGACAACGCAAGTTACCATTCACGGTTACGAGAAGCATTGCCCACAAGTCGTTGGCGTAAAGCAGAGCTTTTGGAGTGGCTTATTTCGAAAATTATTAAGTTTTCAAAAGATCCACTAAGGAAAGAACTTTACAGAATTGCAAAAATGAACAAGAATAAATACAAAACCTACATTGTAGAAGAAATGGCTTCTTCTCGTGGTATATCAGTTCTTCGACTTCCCCCTTATCATTGTGAACTTAATCCCATAGAATTAATATGGGCTCAGGTAAAGGGGAAAGTTTAAAAAAAAATACTACTTTTAAAATAAACGATGTTGTGAAATTGTTTGAGAGTGCTGTAAGTTATGTTAGTAAGGAAAAATAAACTGTATCGAGCATGTTATCAAAGTAGAGGCAAATATGTGGAAAAAGTAATAAATGTATTCCAATAATTATTTCTTTTCATTTTTTATTATATTATAATTTAAAAGGTATTTTTATTATATTATAATTTAAAAGGTATTTTTTTCCCAAAATACACACCACTGCATTGCGTTATTGCTTATCTGCTAATCCTTTAACAATGAAGGAAACCCTAAACTTTGCTACAACTGAAACAAATACGGGGTCGATCTACCTGGTTTTTAGATTTATGGAAGAAATGTAATTTAAAGTAAGAGATTTATCAAAAATTTCATGGTGCTCCCTGTAAAGGTTTTGCATACTTAATTAGGGTTTATTACTCCTCGTACTTTTTGTACAGACTATAATTTTAGATAATAATGACACCTGCAAAAGACAAAGCCCTTGGGGATTTAACGAATATTTACAATAAAAATACTAAACAAACATTAGGTAGATTGTAAACAAGTGATGAAGAAAATCAATAACATTAAAAGTAAAATTAAGAGGATATCGTGGATAGGAAGAAAACAGGGAATCGGAAAATTAAATTAAATGGCAATGGCAACAAAAATTTTACGAGTTTACATAACTGTGCCAAGTTTTTGAGAGATCTACATGAAGATTTTCAACAAATTGATGTAGAAGATGAACCAGTTATGGCTGAATTATATGCTGAACCAAATAATGCTGAAATTAGCATAGCTATAGAAGTTTTTTAGTAAATGCAAAATTCTGTTACAGAGAATAAGAAGAAAATGATAGAGTAGCTGCATCACAAACATAATACAGGATATAAATACATAAGGAGGAAGTGGTAAAAACAATGAAGCAAAGGGTTACAACATAAAATTAAGGATTTTACAATGGACTTTTTCTGATTGTGATCATCTAACTACCTAACCCAACTTTCCATTTTCAACAATTTAACTAAAAATGAGCTATAAAAGTTATTGCTTCTACTAACCCTTACTTTATGGAACCCGTACTCAGCTGTCATAAAGTTAATATCTGCCATATATACAACTGCCATATATTTGTTATTTTTTTCATTATAATTAACTGTTTTTTAATATGCTGTCGTAACCCTTCTTTAACGTTAACTTTGCGGAGATAGAACATCGTAAGTTGAGTTGTTTGTAGATAAACGAGCCACATTTTCATCACAGATAATACTGAGGGTAAACATCGGCCCGTTAGTTTTGTTAGTTCAGCAACTCAAATAATTTACCCAATAGAACTGCAGCAGTTTAGTTTGTTCGGGGTCGAGGGGAATGAAGGAAGGCCGCGTAGCGAAGGCGATGACGAGACACAGTGTGTACCGACCACGGAATGTCAATATTTGGTCATATAGAAAGACGGCTGTTATTAGGAACGATGGTCTCTAAAGGGTATTTGCTCAATGTCTTTCGCATCAAATATTTCTGAAAGTGTCGTGATTTGAATGTAGACTATTTACAAATTTGGAGAATGTCTAAAGGAAACCAATGATTTTTAGAAACAGAATATTGTTAAGATCAATATAATTAAGATGACCAATTAATATTATCAGATTTAGAAACAAAACTAGCCATTACTGCCCAAAAAAAGTCGCTTACGTTGGTATAGTTGCACCTCAAGTCATATTTTAAAACTATTACAAAATAAATAACTTTGCAGCTGTAGTAAATTTCTTTACTTTAGGCCAAAGAGAATAAAATAATAAAAAAAACCATTTCATTAGCTTAAAATGATCACTCTTCACCTCCTGACAATGTGCAAGTCTATTCATAAATGCATGTCAATCTTTGAAAGACTTCTCTCAAAGTATTAGTTAACATTCATCAATGGCTCTGCGCAAGCATGTTTCGGAGATGGTTTCCACGTGTCTTCTGTTTGGTCCGGGATGATGCTTGGCACCTTTATCCTCCTATCTTTTTTTTAGGCGTTCAAGAGTGTGTGCTTTTCGCTGCCTCCAAAAAGTTAGTTCTAAGTCGACAAACTGCGGCTAAAGGTAACCTAAGAGAGTGGATCCACTTGTTTAAGCTGTCCCTACTCAAGAATCTGTGCTTCTCCCTAGGGATGAGGGATGGGCAGAGTCTTTTATAGGTGGTTCCTCTTCTGTCTGCTTCTTGACAGATGTTGTTTCTTCTTAGTTGTCCAGCTGTTTCCTTGGTCTAGGATGTCTCCTGTAGTTCTCTGCTGTGTAGTTTGTTAATTCCCTAAGTGCTGTGTTCGGGTGTGTCCTGAGTTCTTCAAATCTTTTTCTGGCTCTGGCTTTCATGATTTCTTCTGTCTTCTCCTGGTCTAGTTCCCTGTATCGTTGTATATTTCTTATGTACCATGGGGCGTCTACTGCTTGCCTTAGGCTGATGTTCTGTTGTGCTTGTATCTTCTTTTTGTAGGTTTTGGCTGTGTGTCCCCAGGCACGGAGGTTTACAACATGATCAGAATGATTATTGCGTTTATAAGATGTATCTTTGTCTTCGGTGCTGGTTTGAATTTTCTTCCTATGAGTCCGGCTAGTCTTCCTCTTGCTTGTTTTGCCTTCTTTGTGATGTTTTCCACATGTTCTTTGAAGTTTAGTTCTTTGTCCAGTATCACTCCTAGGTATTTGGCCCTGTTTCTCCTCCTATGTTAATGTTTTCTTCTGGTTTTTTCCTTCTTTTGGTAAAGTAGACTGCTTGAGTTTTCTACGGGTTTATTTGGATTTTCCATGTTGAGCACCATTCGTCTATTTGGTTGATAGCCTGTTGGAGTCTTCTTTTCACCATCCTGGTGAGAGGACTGCTCCTTGTGGTACTACAGCTTCAGTTGTTCCTACTTCGGATTTTGCGTTTCCTATCCTTATCCTGAATCTTCTATTTTTTAGATAGCTGAGTAGTAGTTTCGTCAGTTCTCTGGTGTATCCTGCTTCTCTCATCTTGTATATCAGTCCTTCCTACCTTACTCGGTCGAAGGCTTTGCTAATATCCAGGAATATGGCTCCAGTAGATTGATTTCTGTTGTATCCCTCTGTTGGTCCGGTGCGCTGTGTTCTTTTCTGAATCCCAACTGCTCTTGCTTCGGTTTCTTCGTTTAACTTCTTGAGGATGACTCTCTCGGCTATTTTACTCATCGCTGGTAGCAGACTGATGGGTCTGTAGTTTTGTGGAAACTTGGAATCTTGCCCTGATTTCCTTAGCATTACTATTTCTCCTTCTTTCGATTGGTCCGGGAGGTGTTTTGTTCTTAATATTCCGTTTATGATTGCTGTCAGAAATACTATCCCTTTTCTTGGTAAATGCTTCAGTGCATTGTTGTTGATGTCGTCATATCCAGGTGCTTTTCTGACTTTCCTTCCTTTTATTATGTAGGCAACTTCTTCTGGTATTGTGAATCCCAAGTTTCCGTCTACTATTTCTTCGTCGAAATCTTCGATTTCGTCTTCTACTTGATCTTCGTCCAATCTATACATTTAGAAAATTCGCCTCCCAAAACTGTAACCCATATAATGGTGAGGAGGCTTTCCATCTTGTTGAATCCAAAAGTTTTGTGATAACTAGGTAGGAAAGGGTGATTTTTGTTGAAACGTTTAGAAGACGGTTGCTGCAAGTCATTTGCGAGCAAGAAAACAAACTAGATATCCACGGTTGACTGCGAAGCAGCTGCATTTAGATATTGTTGGGCAATGGAGCATTGGCAATGGGACTTTCAAAACTGGAGACATTAATGAAGATAACACTGCCTTTTGCCGAAGCTATTTATAGCGCGCTAAACTAAACGCAACAAAGTCCAGTAGAATCCTCAGTATAAAGCTACAGTCGCGTCGTGGTTCGTTCGTCTGATGGACAAACTATGGGCTCCGGTTTCGCTGCAGTGGAGACGGGTTGGGTGCAGTCAAATTGACAAAGTTGTTCAATAAGGAATACTAAAATGGGCGCCAGCTAAATTTTCTTCTGAACCCATATCAAATCACTAAACCTACTAGGAAAATCTAGTCAAAAAGCTGTAGGGAAAAGAAACGCCAAAACACACTATAAGCTTATATTTGTAAATAGTAGTTTTACCCAGTGGTCAATCTGGCCAAGTACCAGTGACCTCAAACAAAAAAACAATTGATTTTTAAATTATCTAAATTTCAAAGTATACAATTTTATCGAACAACGTTCTGTTTTACTTCCTTGATTGTAATGACACAAAAATAACCTAAAATGGTATGAAAGATACACTCTCGCACGAACGTACCTACTAACCGTTACCTCGATTCGTACGCTCGAGCTACTATATATAATTTAATCCTATGTAACAAACTTTTATAAACATCACCCAGAATAGGGTGTACCAAACTGACAGAAATTAATAAACAAGAGTAAAATAAAAAAAAAATATATATATATGATAGAGCAACCTTTAGTGTCGTTTTGCATTGGCCAAGGCGAAAGACAGGGTTACGGGGTGCTATATAAGTCAGCAGAGGGTATCCTTATAAAGAGTAAGTATTAACTTCCGTCTTACAAGATTAGTTATGGTAAATTATAGAGCATATAGTGTAAAAAAAAACTAATTTAATAAACTGGCTCTGTTAACCGAGAAACCTTCCATATCTTCTTAATTTAAAATCCCACAAACTATAATTAAATACTTCCCCCCAAATACTTATGAGTTAATGCGAAAAAAACAAACGTAATTGTCCCTGAAGGGGAAAACAACCTACATAGAGTTCATTATTATAGTTGGATAATACATTACAGTTTTCATCTCCACCTGCTCTAACCACTCGGAAGCTGTTCGACACCAAAGTTTAATTCTGGGCCACTCGTAGGTCCCTAGGCGGCTACTCTCATCCTCTGCGCTCTTTCCGTCCACAGTCAGGGCCAAAGGTTCCACCATCAGTCCAAATGCCACACAAGAAAAGACCTCCAAGGTTACTCCAACAGGAATCCCCAAGAAAAACCCTAAAATTATAATACACCAATAGTATCCGAAACTTATTAACAACAAAAACCCAAAAGAACAATGATATCCAACCCCAACCTATCTTACATTTGAAGTGAACATAATCAACAATCAAGCTATAATCTAAATGATGTGTACCTAATTATTTATCAAGATTTTTAAAGAGAAAACTATTAGCTAAACAATCTGTACAAATTTCTACTAACTAAATCTGAAAAATATGAGACTTATCACAAAACGTTACTGCAAAATTTCTAAATCCAATAGTAAATTAACTTACCTTCAGTCGTTGAAGGGTTTTGCTCCCAGAGAATAAACAGGAATAGCCAGAATAGGCTGAGGCCCCCTAGTGCTCCTTGAGCTGCTTTACAAATCCCCATCCGGGTAGTATACACGTGCTGGCCTAATATGTCCCTGGACTCACCACTACGAAAACCAATTCCAGTCACCTCCAATTTCCACAACGTGTATCTCATACAGAGATTAATCAGGATAATCCCCTGCTCGGGATGACAAAGATATTTGTCGATTCAAACCTAAAATCTCCTTCAGCAACTTCTAAAAAAAAGCACCAGTCTCCAACGGCTAACTGCCCACCTTTTCTTTTCAAACCCGAAGTCTCCACAGAACCTTCCAAGTGTCAACTGTCAACTGCCTCGTCACCGGAAACCCAACTCGGAACCCTAACATCTAACTTAGACGACCGTTCTGTGCAACAAAAATAAATAATGGACTGGGAAAGTAGTGACGTAAGCGTCAAACCAACTGATTCCAAACAACTTTTTTTATGGTATGTTTTATAAGTGTTATTAACTATTATATTGTAATTTCTTGATTTTTGGGAGTTAATTATTGTTTTTTCATTGGTAAGTGTTCATTCATATGATTTACATATCACTAAAGTAGATAGACGAACAATTTCCGTAAAAATATTCTAACATAACCTTCAAAGTTGTGCATTGTCATAAATTTTAAGAATACTTACAAAAATGGTACCTTAAAAATCGAATTTGGAAAAATTTTGCTTATATGTATTTAATTATGATACTTCCGTTATATTTCAAAGTATAATAATAACAAAATACCTCAAACAAAAGTTATTTCTGGAGATTTATAATGTTGCCGTTTGGAATCATTTCGTTGACATTTTCCAGTTTAACAGCATAGAACACAAATTTTGACGTCACACTTTCCCAGTCCATACCACCACTAATTAAATTGATTTTACATCACTAATAATATCTCATGATCAATATACATGTATCTACTAAAACTCTACTCGAGAATATTTAAAACAAGTGTTCCGTGTGCTAGCCGTCGGTTAGCGGCAGTCTAATGAAAACGTCTAACGGACAGTCGCAAAAACCTGCCTCAAGCAAGGTAGAACGCTGTCAATGTAATTCAAATGCGAATTTCGATAACCAAAATAAACAGCTGATTCCCAACAACAATCAACAATCAAGTAAAGTTTCGAAAGTTAATAATTAAAGTAAGGTGATTTTGAAAAATGTTTAAATTTAAGGCATCGTGCAGCCGAATGAAGTGTTTCTTTTAAATACCAGTTAAACTCATAGAGAATTAAACGTAAACAAAAGTATCAGGTAGGTCAAAAAGTAAAATATTAATTTTCATGACATTTTCATGGTAAATTTCTTGTAGTGCCAAATTGGATTGTTACATATTAAACTAAAGGTTGTAACACATGAATTTTGTTGTGTTTTGGACAAGTAAACCTATATTTCTAATAATATTCTAACCTCGCGCGCTCTGCCCTTGAACTCTAAAACAAATCAACGCATAAAGAAATTGTGCACAACACTGATAATGAATATAATAAGCGTAAAAGTGATAAAAAAACATATTTGCAAAAACCGATTGTTATGATCTTGCACCCCAGGTTTTTAAAGTTGTGAACATTGATTCATATTTGAATTTTGAGAACAGTTTACAGCTGGATATTTCAATTTCCTTGGCCAACTACCTAAACTACCATATGTTATAATGACTTAGTTACTTAGTTATTTTAATTAATGAAGATACAGTAACAGGATTATAGAGCCAATAATAGTTCCTTTTGCCGATGCTATAAAACTAAAGGTTTTAACACATGAATTGTGTTGTGTTTTGCACAAGTAAATGTTTTATTTTGTTATTAATAAATAAAGCAAAAAATTGCACTTCTTTCAATTATTTAATTATAACGTTGACAATTATCAAGTAATCAACACACGACGGCAATAAACGAATTGTAGGCAATAAAATTAAGAATAAAATGAGCCATTGCTCAACCTAATCGGATAGTTACAGCCGAAGAAAACTCTGAAAAGCGGGAAATTTCCCGATTATCTCCTAAATTAATAATTTCCTCAATTTTTATTATTTATGCCTGCGGTTTGGAAAGTAGCATTTTCGATGCTCTTTTAGTGTTAAAAAAATGAACACTGTAAATTAATTAGTTTCCATGTAATTGCCATTTCAATAAATTACTAAGATTTCTTACTAACAGGTCGGCTGAAAAGTCCCCGGTCTGACCTATAGATGACGACACTAGAATTAAATCCATTTCATTTTTAGATAGTATCAACCTTCAAAAGATTCGTGTAAAAATTTGACAGCTGTCGGACTATTAGTTTGTGAGATATTGCATTTTTAATGAAGCAACTTTTGTTATTTTCAAAAAGATGGAAAAAAAAAGAATTTCGTGTGCTTATTAAATATTGTTATTTGAAAGGAAAAAATACAGTTGAAGCAAAAGCTTGGCTTGATAATGAGTTTCCGGACTCTGCGCCAGAAAAATCAACAATCATTGACTGGTATACGCAAAATTCAAGCGTGGTGAAATGAGCACCGAAGACGGTGAACGCAGTGAACGCCCAAAAGAGGTTGTTACCGACGAAAAAAAATCTACAAAATGATTTTGAGTGACCGTAAAGTGAATATGATCGAGATAGCTGACACTCTAAAGATATCTAAGGAACGTGTTGGACATATCGTTCACGAATATATGGGTATGCGGAAGCTCTGTGCGAAATGGGTGCCGCGCGTGCTCACAATCGACCAAAAACAGCAACGAATTGATGATTCTGAGCAGTTTTTGCAGCTGTTAAGTCGTAATAAACCCGATTTTTTGCGTCGATATGTGACTATGGATGAAACTTGGCTTCATCACTACACGCCTGAGTCCAATCGACAGTCAGCTGAGTGGACTGCGGCCGGTGAACCGCCACCAAAGCGTGGAAAGACTCAACAGTCAGCTGGCAAAGTTATGGCCTCAGTTTTTTGGGATACACACGGTATATTGTTCATAGACTATTTGGAAAAGAGAAAAACAATCAACAGCGACTATTACTGTGCATTATTGGAGCGATTGAAGACCGAAATCGCGAAAAAACGGCCCCATATGAAGAAGAAAAAAGTGTTGTTTCATCAAGACAATGCACCGTGTCACAAATCATCGAAAACGATGGCAAAATTGCATGAATTGGGCTTCGAATAGCTTCCTCACCCACCGTATTCTCCAGATCTAGCCCCTAGCGACTTTTTCCTTTTCTCTGACCTGAAGAGAATGCTCGCGGGAAAAAAAAATTTGGCTCTGATACTGAGGTAATCGCCGAAACTGAAGCGTATTTTGAGGACAAACCGAAGGAGTACTACAAAAATGGTATCGAAAAGTTGGAAGGTCGCTATAATCGCTGTATCGCCCTTGAAGGCAACTATGTTGAATAAAAAAAAAATGAATTTTGTCAAAATATTGTGTTTTACTATGGTAGACCGGGGACTTTTCAGCCGACCTGTTACATAGATGATCCGATTTTCATTTTTAAAACAGATCTCAAAAATATAAGATGAGCACTATAAAATCTTAAATTTCCGTTTATACATTGCAAAAGGCATCAAAAAAATTTTTTTCTACTTTTAGAATTAAACCCTTCTAGTTGACAAACTAAGTAATAAAATCATAACTAAAAAGTTTTTAAAATTATCTTGAAGTAATGAGTAATCTATTTTAAGCGTTTGACAATAATTTTATTTTTTTTGTCACATAATCCCATAACAAAATTCGCAATAGGAATAAAAGCAAACCGCTTAACAACAGCACTCAAAACAAAACTGATCATCGGTAAATAATATGACATTATTCGTCGTCCGGATACAAAATCATCGGCAAAATAAAAACTGTGTATCTGGAAATAAACTGGGGATTTGCCGTTTCAAAATAATCAAACAATTATTCATGTTCTGTTCTGACAGGCAATCAAAACCTACCCGTGAATTAATAATTAAACAGACAGTTATTCAACATGGTAGAGCAACACAATGATAGGTCACGTTTTGATGCTCGATAAGCCTCCCCTGCTTATACGAGGGGTAGAACGGATAAAACGTTGCAATTTATTTGCGTAAGTACATAATATCACGAGAAAAATTATGTATACAGGGTGAATCATAACTATTGAGACATAGACTAAGGACAGGTTATTTGGACCAAAATATGGCTATTGGGCCAAATATGCCTTAATATAATGTTGCTGAGAAAAAAGATACAGGGTGTTCAAGTTCATTTTTGTTTTTTGTTTTTTGCTAATAGTTTCCCTGTATATTTATAAATTGATATTAAAATTGGCACAGAGGCATAATCTTAGACAAGAAATAGTATTTTATTTACAATTTTACGTTTTGTCATAGAGGGCGCCACGTGGATCATTCCTAATGATCAAATTGAGTCTAAACTTTTTCTGATGAAATTTTTTAGTAATTTTTATTAGAAAATATGACGTAAACATCATTTTTACGTAAAATTGGTACTCTTGTTTAAACATGATAATTTCAACCGTTTTCGATAAAAACGCAGTCGAACTGCTTAGAGTCTTAAAAAAGGATTTCAAATATTAATTCATTTATGAAAAGTATGCTTTCGACTGTCAGATAATTGTTGTTGGTAAATGTCATTTGTTCAGAGTAAATTATTTTTGATGTGACAGTGTAGTGTAATGTTGCATTTTTTCAAAGTAATCATTACTTTTTTTGATTGAAATGCCTCGTCACAATCATTTTACTAATCAAGAAATGCGAAATATGATTTGCGTATACGTACAAGAAAATTTTTGCGGTCGCTCGGCAGCCAGAAGGTATGGAATGTTATACGCAAACAGAAGGCAACCAAATCACAAAACTTTTGCAAGATTATATCTTAGTCATTTCACACTAAAAATCGGGGTGGTCGACCGAAACAAATCACACCTAATCAAGAAGATGAACTTTTGGTTCGAGTAGATGAAAATCCTGAAATAAGTTCACGACATCTATCAGCAGCAACAAGAGTAAGTCAGTCGTCTATAATTAGAATTCTGAAAAAAAGAGAACCTCCATCCTTATCACTTCACTCCTGTTCAAAATTTACTTCCAACAGATCTTCCACGACGGTTACAGTTTTGTCAACGTATTCTGAATAAACATCGCAATGACAGACACTTTATTAAGAATATTATGTTCACCGACGAAGCAACTTTTACCAGACGAGGGGTTTTTAATTGGCGAAATAGTCATTATTGGGAAGAAGAAAACCCGCATGCTATTAAAGCTAGACATTTTCAGTATGAGTTTAAATTGAATATTTGGTGTGGCATTATAGACGACCAACTACTAGGGCCTTATGTTCTTCCTCCGAATTTAAATGGAGATTCTTATTTATTCTTTTTGGAAAATACTCTTAGTGATATTTTAGATGATCTGTCACTGGATGTAAGAAGAAAAATGTGGTTTATGCAGGATGGAGCGCCACCTCATTTTTCATTAGCTGTTAGAAATCATCTTAATGACGTATTTCCTCAACGATGGATTGGCAGAGGCAGTGATTTTCAATGGCCACCAAGAAGTCCTGAGTACAACCCGCTAGATTTTTATTTTTGGGGACATATGAAGTCCTTAGTTTATGCCAATTAAATTAATACACGAGACGTACTTTGGAGTTACATTCAAAATGCAGCTAATCTTATAAGGGGAAAGAATAACATTTTTTTTAACGTCCGAAAATCCTTTATAAAAAGAATTAGAAAAGGCATAGAAATCGGAGGAGACCATGTAGAACATTTAGTTTGAGTTCTTTTAAGTTAAAGTGTCTTTAGTTTTGATTTATCGTCAAAACAAAAACCTTACGCTAGTTGCAACTTTGTTTATTAGTTTGGTATTTGATAGTGGAATTGTAAATAAAATACTATTTCTTGTCTAAGATTATGCCCCTGTGCCAATTTTGATATTAATTTATAAATATACAGGGAAACTATTAGCAAAAAACGAAAAACAAAAATTAACTTTAACACCCTGTATCTTTTTTCTCAGCAACATTATATTAAGGCATATTTGACCCAATAGCCATATTTTGGTCCAAATAACCTGTCCTTAGTCTATGTCCCAATAGTTATGACTCACCCTGTATATCTTTGTTTTGTATAAATTAATTAGCTACATTAAGATTGCATTAAAAGTTTCCAAAACTAATCATTAAGATAGTAACCAGTCAGTTCTAAACTAAAAATAAAAATTGCATTGTGTTGCAATTTTAAAATAATTTTTAGAGAAACATTTTGAGTTACTAAATTCATTTCTGACTCATTCCTATGTTGGTCGAATATCGGAAAATCAAGATTCCCAGCTGTAAACTCGTATAAACTTGTATTTTGGCATCCTGAAACTGTTCTCAAAATTCACATGTGGACAATTAAAGTCTCTACAGCTTTTTTTCAACACATACCCTTTATCCTTTATCCCTTATCCTCCAAATCATTAATATACACCAAGTCGATTAATTCTCACCAAGTGGACTAGGTCAACAATTGGACATCTATTAACCAAAGCTGTTGAGATCGCCCCACGTTGGGCGTCCATTTGTAACAATATTATGACGTTGGGCGTCAATTTGTGATAGGATTTACATGTTGAGAGTGAATTTATAAAAATATTTAGATAACTTTAAAAAAAATAACAATATATCAAAAGAAAAAATATAATTTACAATAAAACAACCATTAATCTTAATTTCGTCTTTAGTTGTAAAAGATATTTCAATAATTAACAAAATTTATAAATGTATATCACAGCAAAAATTATGATAGTTAAATACCTCGGCTAGGGGTGAGTAAGTTCATTAGCTCTGACTATAGTACAATATTTGTTTCTTTAAGAAATTATAAGGGCACCACTGAAATCTTTTTATTTTTTATGATACTACTGAAGAAAGTTGTTTTAAGCTGAGTTATTTAAATAAGTATCATAAGATGACAGAAAGATGTCAGAAAAAACTGTCTATGAAGTAAAAAAAAATGAAAATGTACCAACAGATAAAAGATAAATAGATTTCCTTGGTGCTAAAATGAATGAAGTTGAGAATACGTTACAAAAAAAATAATCCGCAAACAGTTCTTTACTTACTTGTGCTAATCTGTAGTTAGGAATAATGCTTTTGCTTACACATATTTAAAACTCAAACAATCTAGAGGTGCGAACGCCACCTTAATGTCCATCAGCAAACCAACAAAAGATCAACTAAGATTAAACTAAATTGATTGTATTAACCTTGACTTTTTGGAAGTCCATCCTACTAAGAATTCAAAAAATTGCTTTTTTAACTGCTGCGAAACAGGTGTCGTCATTAAGTTAAAAAAGCAATTTTTTGAATAAAATGTGGAATTTTTTTTTTAATCTTCTTAATATTAAAGTATTTAATTAAAAATATAAAGGTTGGTGGTATACATAAATATTTGAGTTCTGTTTTACACGAGGGGGAAACCGCTGGGGAAATTTAGGGTAAGTTGCTTGGGAAGTTTGGGGAAGTATTTTGGGGTATTTCGGAATTGCATGGAAGTGCTGGTAAGTGCAGACCGATATCAGGGAAGTGCAGACCGATAAAAAGTTATTGTAAAGATCAGCATGATATAGTTTGGTCTTGGTTTTTCTATATCAATGCACAGTTATACTGATCTTAAAGGGAAATACATCCAGGAGTCGTCTGACTATTATATATTATTTTTTGTATATCTATCTTTACGCTCAATTGACCGGTCGAAACTTCAGCTACATCATTTCGAAGTTCTCTTACATTCCTTCTCTCTTACTACAATTAAAACAATCTATCTTCTTTGTTTTATTTGCGGAAATTTGTTTGTACTATTAGTAATTTTCAATGTTCAAGAAATGTAAATATACCTACATTTTTGCGTTAGAACAACACAAATGATAATCTATAAAACAGCAATTAAACATTATCAAACCGATTCAATTTAGATCTAGTTAAATATATACCAGTTTTAGTGATAGTATTAAATTTATTTCCAATTTGTTCGTGACAATCGCAACTTTACCCACACACAATTAAAATTAAACACAATTGCGTTTATTGAACAAACCCGTAATTTACGTTATTTGTTTCTGTCTACCGCAAATGTAATTGTATATACCATTTGCTTCACCAGCATGCCAACAAAATATTTATATAATATAATATATACGTATTTAATTTGTTTTGTCAAAATAAATAAACCGTGAAATCGTTTAATTACTTTTTGAACTGAATTAAAACTGATAATTTTATGGAATACATTAAAAATAAAAAATAACTAATACTTGCAGTAATCAAAGACAATGGATGATAATAAAGTATATAAGTATACCAGAGCCGTATCACGGTACTTTTGCGCCTGTGGTAATGTACAAGACTGCGCCACCTGTTTGCGTTTTTGTGAAATAAAACATTCCTTAATACTGCATTTTTTTCCCACGTTGGACGCCAAAAATGCGAGTGTTGTATAATACGTATGTATTATACAACATGTGTCCATGGATTGTTTTTTAGTGGAGAAAAAATAGGCCATCTTCAGAGCTAAATGTCAAGTTAAATATTTCACAAGAGAGATCATCAAAACACACTAGGACACATCAAATACGGACATCCACAACAATTTAAAAGTTGATTTAAAAATATAAATAAAATCAAAGTTAAAAACTATGTCTTTTTTTCTCCACTTTGTCTAAAGTGT
This sequence comes from Ophraella communa, assembly GCA_035357415.1. NCBI lineage: Eukaryota > Metazoa > Arthropoda > Insecta > Coleoptera > Chrysomelidae > Ophraella > Ophraella communa. The sequence continues at coordinate 12,643,293 of CM068984.1, forward strand.
GTACTAAATACTACAGTCCTTTACTTTGCTGATTGTTTTTAAGTTTTTGACTTGAAAAATAGTTGATTAAGTTTTTGAATAGGTAACTAATTAATAACGAATATTATGGATTACTTTATGAGCACATACAAAACTTTTGTATTTTTGTACCAATTGGAATATTGTATATATATTGTATATTAGAATATTTTTTTAAAATAAGGTAAATTAAAAATCAAAACTCGATGTGTTTGAGAATTATTTCTTAAAATAGAGTGTTTGGCTAAAAATTAATATGTTCCATAGTTTACGGATACAGTGTATACTTAAAAGAAATTCGGCAAGAAGTCAGTCAAGGATGTCCACTCCATCCACTAACATTCAATACTTATATAGAGTTAGCTATCAGGAAAGTCAAGGAATTAATACAAGTAGGATTCAAATTTAATGCCGAGATAATTACATTTATTAGATTCGCTGATGACATTACTCCCAAAGAAGAAACACATACCGACTTACAGCTACTACTAAACCCTACGGACAGTACATTTAAAGATCCATCTTACCAGATTAGCAATAAAATTTAACCTAGAGAATCTCTTATTTTGAACCACTTCCTACTTTCCTCTTTAATCCACATTTGTTGGGCCTTTTTAATTACTTTTTGTGCTTCCCTTGATTGAGTTTTACATTTTATATTTATATATTTTGGTATTAAATTCTTCTTGAGACATTCTTGGTTAAACCAGATGTTTTGGGATGCCTTACATCTTTTCTCATGTAACTTCTTATAGAATCGGGTTAATTCTTCTCTCGAAGATGACTTAATGACTTAATGACTAACCCTTACTACGTGAAAGTCCATCTTTTAAGAACAGTAAACAACTAAAAGGTTGAATTAAACTTTCACTATTTATTCGCAAACTACGTTTTAAATGGGTAGCATCATCACCACCAGGTTTTCCACTATAAGAATCATCTGCTGATCACAAATATATCCCAGAAAACCAAGAGGAAATTCATCAAAACATTTGTATGTAGATAATTAAAATGTTTGTTTAGGGTTAGGTTCGAGATGGACCCACGTAGGCCAGGGGGACCTTTGTGATGCCGTATGGGGTGGTCACTACCTCCACCACTACCGTGAGAACCAATGGCTACCGTTGATAAACTTCATGAGGCTTTTTACGCCAACCCACTGAAGGGCGGATAGGATATACAAATAGGGCTGCCCCAGAGCAGAAAATCTTTTTCCGGATAAGGCAGGACAGTGATAGAGTAGGTGGTCTATCGTCTCTTCCTCCTTCTCGTCCAGACAGCTTCTACCTATGTTGCAGGATTCCCATACGTGAAGCAATGGAAGCTTCAAGCACTGGCCATACCTGTCGAAGAATTGCAGGAAAACTCCTTTTGCCATCCCAGGTTAATAGACGGAGTACTTCCTTTTAGAGGAGGAACCTTCTTTCAGCGATAGGTGTCCCTAGTATTAGCGGATATTACTGTAAGCTGTATCGTTTATTTTACAGTTGCCTGCTATGTCCCTGTGACCGAGTAGCCAAACAATTTTGGTTAGGATTAATTGTTTGTGTTTTGAAGAACGTTTGCTGAGGAAAAATTTCTATTATTGCGAAGATAACCGCAAAGACAACAAAAAACATAAATTAATAACAATTTAATTTGACTTCCCAAGTCAAATCCACAATCAGACAAATGTAAACGATAATATTTAGAAAGGCCTAAGTTCGCCTCTAATTTAAAATCAGATATTTTATCAAACGTAAAACCAAATGAAAAATGCATTGGTCTAAAGGCACCTTGATATTATAAAAATATATGTTTCGATTTTTCTTTCTGACACTATATCTCTTCATAGACCCTGTTGATGGTCTGCTGGCCGAAACATATCGCACTAATGTAACTTTTACCACTAAATTGTATATTGTGGCTTGACTTCGAGCTTTATTGCTACTGTTAAATATTGAACCTAATTTGCATCTAGATAAAAGTAGAGATAAAGGTTTAAAACGAATTTATCGGCCATCCAAAAAGTTTTACTGAATACAAAAATATACGAATCAAGCAAACCCTTAAAACATGGATAAAAAAAAACAAATCACGCTAAAGTAATTTTTTTTCATTTTAATACTTAATTCGGTTCTAATGGACACCATTAAGAAAATTCCTTTCGTTACTTACAACTTTAATTGCGGCACCCTAAAATCTCTTTTTAGACGGTAAAATATCCAATTAAGAGAGTATTCTTTCTCAATTCGAAGCAAACCTTTGTTGTTTTAATGAAAATTTCGACTGGAAAATTAAAATAACTTTTTTTCCTATCTAAGAGTCGATCAAACATTTTTGTTTTAATTCCACTTGAAGGAAACGCAATAAAAAATAGTTCAGCGGCAGAGGTCAATTTCGCTACCGATATTTTCATGATTTATTAATGACGCTCCTTCTTGATAAGGATGGATTGTTTTCAACCGACAAATCATCAGTACTTCTGTAGTAACCTTTTTTTTTGACGGGTGGAAACGCTCGCGCGACTAGGTGCAGGTTCTGCCCTTCCCCGGTAGTGTGGGACTCTTACCCACTAAAACCACCCCTGGGCTCTCTTGAGGTAATCCGAAACTATTCTACACGGACATTATGTCAGACCACCTCTGTCATGCTTTATCTCCTATATACTACCCTCTTCTTCTCGCATTTACTCTTCATAACATCCATTACGAATTTTTCACCGATTCTCCAGTTCTCCCTGTGGTTCATCATCCACCTCAGCAGGTTTCCCGTCGTTACTCCCATCCTTGTCGCCAACAACACCCTTTGTCTTTCCCATCTCTGGGTTGTCTCTCTCCTTTTCACAGTAATCGCAATTTTCCGAGTTTACCTTTTGTATTCTATGGGTATATGTTTTGAAACTTCCATGCCCAGATAATATTTGCGTTGTGTAGTAGTTAACCCTCCTGTGCTCACATTTCATCCAAGTTCTGATGTGTGGGATGAGTGTTTTTGTCCACTGCGCTACCTTTGTTGTTCCTGTCCACCTCACCTGCAATCTCTCAAGTGTTAGTCTCCTTGCCTCCTTCTTTTCTCCATTGTCTTCCGATCTATGCTGGCTAACCTGCATCTTTCCTCCACCAAGAGGTCAATAGGCGGAATCCCCGCGATAACTGCCGCAGCCTCTGCCGAAATGGTTCTGTAGCCACATATTGTGGGGTTAAATTTTGTTAATTCTATAAATTTATATTTTGTCAAGGTATTTGTGTGAAACGTGTTGCCTATAGCGGTACGCCTACGACAACAATATGACCTCCCACAATATTTTTTTAAAAACAAATATGACGCCAATGAAATTAAATTAAACCAGGCTGCTCAAAGCAATGAGACTCGTAAAAATTTTTTATGATGAAAAACAAATAACGAAAGAGATACTTAAGTAGTTCCTCCGGTCACTGTATGACGTCATCCACTCAGGTTACGCGTGTAGGTTCGAGTTCTATGATTATTATCTCTGGTCAAATGCTTTGTTTTGTGAGGTTAAAGTTCTGAAAGTCACAGCTGATGGAAGCAGATTTAGAAGTGGTCGCTTTCTTTATGCGAATTTTGCGAATTAATTTGTGTTTGAAATAAACAGAAATTCAAAAGAGACATTTATTATTCAATGTCGCTAAAAAAAAATGCATTAGAAAGATTCCAAAATGAATTGATGTTACAAGTGAGTACAATTTTTTTATATTTTTATTCCTATGGAATGTACCTTAAATTAAGATATAACGTGTTCTTAGTTATAAAACAGTATTCTTCAATTGAAATGTATGAATGTTAAAATTCCTTAATATCCTGTTCTCTCTTCCAAGAACAAACTACATCAAAGTTGTAGCACGTGCTAATTTAATTAAAACCTTTATGATACGAATAAATTTGATAATAAATATGGAGCTCGCACAAATGAATTAGTGACAAAAAAAATCAGTATGAAACTCTAAAGTTCATCGAAAATGTTGAACATTAAGATAGAGCGATAATAATTGTTGAAATTCTAGAGTTTATCGAAAATGTCAAATATTGAAATAGAACGATAATAATTGATATCACCTTAAAATGTTCAGAACTTGGTCCATGCATGTATGTTGTAGAGTACTGGTACTTAATTCTTGTCAAATATGTGTTGGAGCAAATTGGCCCCAAATACCTCAGATGTAGAATCTTTACAACTGTTGTCACCTTCTAATGGACAGGAATATGTTCCTTGAGGCTTAAATAACTTGCCTGTCTTCCTGGAACTGCTAGTATTGGATGCCAATACAGTTTGGCCCCAAATTTCTTGTCAGGTAGGTTGAATTTTAATGAAAATATACTTTTATATACACACTTTATCGATTTAAGCATTTATCTTGCATGATTATGCGTTAATTGTTTAATTTTACTTACAAAAACTTTAATTTTATCAGGACAAATTTCTTACCCTCCTTTCGCTTTCAGGAACAAAAAACAAGAGAGAGATTTTAGATTCAACAAAACCATGGTTACCGATAATTCTTTTGTTTTTCCAGCTTTCCTTTTGAACAAAAATAAATAAATTTATGTTGGCTTGGCAGTGAAGGCAAAGTTACTAAAAAAAATATCAGTTTTTTTATGTTGGTGACTGGTAAGCTTAAATGATGTTTAGTGAGATTTGGAATTCCAAAATTATTCCTCCTGATTTTGGGAGTGGTCACAAATTTGTCCTTAACATCTAGAAATTAAAACTAATCAATTATTTTCAAGGTACAATTTAAGAAATTGATAAAATTTATGGAATAATTATCTGGAATAAATTAAACTCATCTTGTAGTTTTTCTATTATCTTTCTATCTATTAATTTATTTTCATAAAAAAAAATCGAACAAAGACTTATAATGATTTTTAATCATTGTTTCCCCCCGAATGTTGTACACCAATTCAGTATCACTTTCATAATATTTATAAATAAACATGCTCATTTGTATACTACTCCTAATGCAACCGTAACAATATATGACCCTTATTAACATTCTCCTTTGCGAAGACACCAGCATATCTCGGTATTTACCTACCTCCAAGTCTTTTTCAAATTTATATGTGAGGTTAAACAAGTTTATTGATTAAAAAAATGGCACACTTAAAATTTAGTTAATTAAAACTATTGTTTTTTTGATTGAGTCTTGTTTTGAATAAAATTGAATATTATTGTTTTGTGATAAACTACATCTTTGCATCTCTTTACATTTAAAAAGTTAATAGTTTGGTCACACTTTCACCGATTTAAAAAAAAATTGCACTTGTTTTGTTAATAAAAGTCAACAAACCCTTGTCAAACATTTAAAACAAAAACTTGTGCTAAATTGAACATTTTAGTGATAATATTTTGCTTTTATGTTAAACCGTATGGGCATTTAAAATGTGGGATCATGTGCGACATATTTTTGCAGGATTAAAAAGTCGATACTTTTTATATTTTACTAGGAACTTTTTAAGGAATATAAAACAGTAATTAATAAAAATATATATATTTTGTGAAACTTGAACGTTAACACAACAAAAATAAAAATCGAATAAAATAATTTAAAGATTATTTTTTCAATAAAGTATTGCAGTAAAGATTAGGAAGTTTCTAATGTTCATTTTGAAACCGTCTGCTGGAATTAGCTCCTGTACTAAATACACTTCCGCTGTTCAACTGAAATGAAAAAATATATTCCCGACGACTAAATCTGGATTTCTTTCATTTCCAATTCTCCCTAATTCTTTCATCCCTCATAGAGTATTCTCTTAATGCGCCCATTGTGTCCCGGCCATATCTCGTAATCTCCTCTTTGTTCGATTCAAAAATGTATATGAGGGGATCGAACACGAGCGTAGGTAAGTAGAAAGAGGGTCGTAATTATAATAAACTCTAAAATGAGAATTTTTTTTGTCAAAAATCAGTAGAAACTATTTTATACTTGTTTTTAATTCATAAAGATGTTAAGCTTTAAGATAAGCTAATAGACTCGCAAAAGAATGGACTTATACACCCTTTCTTCTTACTGGACCCTGCCCTTTGAGGTCTTACCTTAAAATAATGGGCAAATTGGAAAGTGAAAACTGTTGTTACTGTGAAGGCACTTCCTATCAAATTAGGAATATGCCCTTTAGAAAGCTGCTAACTCCGCTAGAAGTATTAGCGTTGTAAAGTTTTAGTATATTAATATAGTAATATGATTTAAATTTAACTTTAATTTTTATGTTTGATTTATTATAGTTTTGTTTGTTAATATCCCACGTTGGTATTGTCAATTTATAATGATTTAATTTTTAATGATTATAATTTTATAATTTTGTTTTGTTTTATTGGTTTTGTCAAATGTTTTGATTGATTTTAATGATTGAATACTATTTAATTTTATATAAATTTTACTTGTTCTTCTGTAATTCTATTGTTGGGCGCCTTTATCAAAATTATAACTAGCTCAGACTATTTGTTTTGAAATTTAAATTTAAAATCTGACTCTTATCAGGGTAGGATTCAAATTAAAATATTATTTAATAATTTAACACACAATAAATTTAATGTCAAGTATTTCAAAGAAATTTTACAAAAAAAACTGTTAATTGGTTTTCATATGTTTAGTACAAATAAATAAATGAATAGCCTTATATGAAAAGAATGGAGATGATATATACAAATAAAATTAATTTACAGTCACAAAATAACAAATACACAAATAATAAATCTTAACTATGACACGTACCTTTTATTATAAAGTTCGTTCACTAAAAATTGCTATTGTCTAAATGGAACAGCACAAAACTCGGATCGGCTTCTCCTCGTCCCCTGTCAGAAATGCAATACCAACAATATGGCGGCTAAGGACCAGTTGCAGAAAGAATGCTCAAATTTAATCTTTCAAATTCTCTTGGAATCAGTCTCTGATTTGACAAATTTATTACTTTGGTAAGTAATTTAATAATGGTTGATTATTTTACTGCATGTATTTTTAATATTACATGTATTACTTTAACATAAACAGCTTTTAATTAATGCAAAAAATTTTCTTCTAGTTAGTAATCAATTAATACATACGATGTTAATTGCTCTGCTACCAAAATCAAAAGAGAGTGAATAGATGTTAACTGCTCTACTACCAAAAACATAAGAGGTTAATCATCAATTTTCCGGCCTTTTTATAGGCTTCAAGGAAAAATGACAAGTATGACATCGAAAAACGAAATTCCATTGTTTAAATGCAAAATTCTAACCAAAATTCTTGAATATGAAGGTAATGAAATTACAAAACTAATAGTATCTTTGTTAACTTACAGTGAAATCTTATCCTTATATTTACTAAAATTTTGTTTGTATAATTTTCTAGGTGACTTTTCCTAAGAAAATTTTAGATTCAAAATGCACAACTTTCTTGAGCTGTCAACTTATTTTAGACCTTCAAAATTTGAAATAAAACCATCATTTGTATTAAAATTACTATGAATCTGTTAAACTAATACTATTTTAGCTGATAACTACTATTTTAAACTCTAACAACTAAAATTTAAACTTTTAAAAGATTCTGTTATTTGTAGGTATCACTTATGCATTATATAAGATAAGATTCTCTGTGTTACAAAAGACTCACAACTTAAAATTTATATAAAACATTTACTTAACTATCCTACATACATTTTGTTACATAAAATGTCTTTGTTAGTGTTTGTACATTAAGTTTTTCAATATTTATTTCACTATGCACTATTAAAGTGTTCTATCAAAAATTTATGTGATTATGTCCAACACTATTGATATGGGAATTAGTTTACTGTATTTCACCACACCTGCTACATGTTTTTAATTGTTCTTATGTCTTTTTAAGGTACTCATGAACTATTGGAATATTTGTTTGTACAATATCGAAGACTATAATTTGTCTTTTTATAATTTTGTAAGTACTTCCTTTTTATAACATTAATTTTAATACTTTACTAACTAAAATTACATGTTGATTTCTTAAACATGTGAAAACCATTAATACTTTTGATTTTTATTTTCTTTTTATTGTTTCAGATTAAACTGAGAATTTTAAAAGAGAACTAGGAAAAAGATGAATTGTTATGTAAAAGTGTACTCATTATGGATTGGAAATATTTAATTGTTATAAAATAGCAAAATATGGATTCTATTCAATATAAAATGCCCATTACATTCTTTGTTTATATTAAATGTATGTCTTGTGAAAATTATGAACTTGGAAACTTTAGATGTACAAAAGAAAAAGTAACTGCTGATTCTATAAAACTTAATAATATATCCTTTTATTGTAAATTATAAGGTAAGTTCTACTTATTAAATTTTTAACTATTAGATATCTATCTCAATAGACACAAAAGATCTTCGGAGGTAGTATAGAGAAGTCTAACTGGCTAGTACGGCCTAAACCTATCTATCTATCTATCCCAAGTTAATGTATTAAGCTAACTTTTTAAAAACAATATAAAAACTACTTAAATATTTTAGAAAATAGTTTTAACCATCAGTTAGATTTGCTACACAATTAAAACCTTTTTACGAGAATAATACAAATACAAATATTACTTTATTAAAAATGCTTTTGAATTTAAATTACCAACCGTGAAAATATTTTGCAGTTACTAATTTATGGACGCCAGTGTTTTGAAAGACAATTCCTCGGCATTATATTTGTCGCGCCACAGTGATCTCTTTCGAAACAGTGAACCTTTTATTGCTTGTCATTTCACTATGGTGCATAAAGAATATAAATATTAGCTAGTCTTCAAAGATTTGTTAGAACACAGAAAGTGCGACAAAAGTAGATTAATCCAATGTTTGGCATTATACAGGGAAAATACGGAATGTTTTAATGTAGTGAAAGACAAAAATTTCCAATCTATTCAGAGTGATCTTATGTAAAAAAGAATCTAACTGGGTAATTTTAACAAATAAAATTTCTAAAGAAGCTAACATATTTAAATTTTATTTATTTATAGCTACAAAAATATATCATCAGACAGCTAAATCTGGTATAAGGTGAATTTACAATATTAATACATAAATGAAAACAAAAATTAAACAAATTTTAGAACAAAAAAAAATTTACATAATTTAAAATTTAATTTTAATAATTTCTAATTGCTAATATATGTTTTTTTTTTAATTTCATTTAAAAATTTTAATACTGGAGTAAATTTTTGATTATTTGAAGTTTTTCAAATTGTTTTACAGATTAATAGGTTAATAAGTTATTACCATAATTTGTATGAATACTAACATTATGAAGAATAATAAAAAACTCTTGTTTTAACATTATGAGTAAATCTCTATTTCTTGTGTAATGGTTATGAATTTTATTGTTATCAGTCACAACAGTATTACATTTTTTTTTGTTATATATAATTTTTTTATAACTTTGACAAAAGTACATAAATCATAAAAATTTAATATACCTAATTGCTTATATAGATTTTTTTATGAAATTAACCATGGTAATCTAAGAATGGTTTTCAAAGCTTTATTTTGTAATTATATAAAATTTATATTATTTTTTTTAGATAAATCTCCCATTCTTCTATTGACCCCAATTAGAGAGGATATTTTAAGAGAAACATATATAATATGATTATACCAATTTAAATTGTTATCAATAAAAATCCCTAAATATTTTTCTTCCTTAACTTCTTTAATTGTATTATTATTAAATTTAATTATCATATTATCTAAGTAATTTCTTCCAAATTGAATAAACTTAGTTTTTTGAGTATTAATCAATAATTTATTATTAGATATCATAGTTCTAAAGTTTTTAAATCAGTGTCTATTTTGTCTATAAGGTACTGGGAATCTTTATCCCAATATACTAGCTCTTAAACATATTTAAACTTTTACTTCTTGTTCCTATTCTCTCTAAACATTTTAATAATATCCCATAATTTACAGTGTCATATGCTTTCTGAATGTCTAAGAAAATGGCTGTAACAAAATGACCCAAATCTAAATTATTATATATTTTTTCTAAAAAGTCTGTCACGACTGCTTCAGTATTACCGTTACTTTGAAAATCAAATTGAAATTTATCAAATCCTGTATTATTTGTAATGAAATTTACCAGCTGTTTTTTTAATAACTTCTAGAAAATTTTTGAAAATATAGCCATTGGTCTATAAGTGAATATTTCCTCTATATCACCACCTTTATGTACTGGAAAAAATTTTGCAAGTTTTAAATAATCTGGAAAAACTGACATTTTAATGTAGTGGTTTATTATAGATTCTTAAAGTTTGACAATAAGATCTATACAGTACTTAATTTCAATCTTGTACAGATATTTTATCTGGAACAGGTTTTTTTACATTTTTTGTTATATATCAACATTTTTTAATATTTTCAAAAAATTTATTACCTATATTTAAAAAGTGATCATTAAATTTTTCACAGATTTCCTTTTTATCACTAGTGACTTTATTATTTAAATATTTATGAATAGTTTTTCCTAAATTTTTGTTAATAATATTCCAAACTGTTTTAATTTCAGGTCCAGCCTTTTCAAACTGATTTTCTAAATATTTAGTTTTTAGCAGTCTATTTTTTATTGTTTTATATTCATTCTTATACTCATTAATTTGTTTAATTTAATGTGTAATTTCATTTTTACATAAGCTTTTACTTTCAGTTTTATCAAATTTAATAATTCAGGGTTTACCCAATAATTTTCAGCTCTAGTCCTAAATATAATATCTGTCTTTGCATAAGCTTTTACAAATATTATTAAACCTGCTAGTTTTTCAAATGAGGATTTTTAGTAGTTATTTAAATAGTTTTTATAGATCTGAATTTTTCTACGTTTCTACGTTTTGTGGTAATGATTTTTTTTAAATAGTAATTATGGACCAAGGTCTAAAAGGTATTGTCAGAGGTATTGTAGAAGCTTTGTTTCTTGGTCTTGAATGGATTCGAGAAATTAATAAACTTATCTAAGGTGGCTTACACACCTATTATTTTTGCATTATATAGCATTTTACTTTTAAAGAAAATTAAAGTTTTAGAGCAATAAAAATTTTGTTAATAAAGTGAAAAACACAAACACATCAGCACAGAATACTCAAATCATAACAGGTCGGCTGAAAAGTCCCCGGTCTGACCTATAGATGACGACACTAGAATTAAATCCATTTCATTTTTAGATAGTATCAACCTTCAAAAGATTCGTGTAAAAATTTGACAGCTGTCGGACTATTAGTTTGTGAGATATTGCATTTTTAGTGAAGCAACTTTTGTTATTTTCATAAAGATGGAAAAAAAAGAATTTCGTGTGTTGTTATTTGAAAAGAAAAAATACAGTTGAAGCAAAAGCTTGGCTTGATAATGAGTTTCCGGACTCTGCGCCAGGAAAATCAACAATCATTGACTGGTACGCAAAATTCAAGCGTGGTGAAATGAGCACCGAAGATGGTGAACGCAGTGGACGCCCAGGTGGTTACCGACGAAAATATCAAAAAAATTCACAAAATGATTTTGAGTGACCGTAAAGTGAATATGATCGAGATAGCTGACACTCTATAGATATCTAAGCACCGTGTTGGACATATCGTTCACGAATATTTGGGTATGCGGAAGCTCTGTGCGAAATGGGTGCCGCGCGTGCTCACAATAGACCAAAAACAGCAACGAATTGATGATTCTGAGCAGTGTTTGCAGCTGTTAAGTTGTAATAAACCCGATTTTTTGCGTCGATATGTGACTATGGATGAAACTTGGCTCCATCCTGAGTCCAATCGACAGTCAGCTGAGTGGACTGCGGCCGGTGAATCGCCACCAAAGCGTGGAAAGACTCAACAGTCAGCTTGCAAAGTTATGGCCTCAGTTTTTTGGGATACACACGGTATATTGTTCATCGACTATTTGGAAAAGGGAAAAACAATTAACAGCGACTATTACTGTGCATTATTGGAGCGATTGAAGACCGAAATCGCGAAAAAACGACCCCATATGAAGAAGAAAAAAGTGTTGTTTCATCAAGACAATGCACCGTGTCACAAATCATCGAAAACGATGGCAAAATTGCATGAATTGGGCTTCGAATTGCTTCCTCACCCACCGTATTCTCCAGATCTAGCCCCCAGCGACTTTTTCTTTTTCTCTGACCTGAAGAGAATGCTCGCGGGAAAAAAATTTGGCTCTGATACTGAGGTAATCGCCGAAACTGAAGCCTATTTTGAGGACAAACCGAAGGAGTACTACAAAAATGGTATCGAAAAGTTGGAAGGTCGCTATAATCGCTGTATCGCCCTTGAAGGCAACTATGTTGAATAAAAAAAATGAATTTTGTCAAAATATTGTGTTTTACTATGGTAGACCGGGGACTTTTCAGCCGACCTGTTATGTAATTCTGTGACATCAGTTAAACCTCAACTTCTGCCAAAAGATTAACTGAAATCTTGAAATGAACTTAAACTTATTAGAGTATTATGTAGCTATATCAGGTAGACTTTGTTTTTATCTACCTAGTTAAAAAAGTTTCTTTCAATCTAATTTAGGCATTTACAATATAAACTGTAGTTGAATATTCGATTAATATAATTTATTCTTATATTTACATATGCCGAAAAAACCTAATGATTGCATAAAATTATACACATATCATAGGAAATTCAAATCACCACAAAACGTGACCTTGTATAATTGGCATATCCTTCACAAATCCTATAACTAATTTCAACAATTTTAAATCCCCCCAAATCCATTATTTATACCTAAAACCATCAACATAAAATCTCGCTATTCATATTTGACGCACCCCACTCTATGGCAAGCCCTTGTAAATAATAAATGGAAAATTAAATTATACCCAAATACTTCCATCAGCATAAATTATATAGTGGCAACTCCCTACATGTTACATACACTCACCCTTCTGGGTACGCATATCCCACCCTATAAAGTGGAATAGTGAAAAGATCATGCTCGGAATATATTACAGGTATATATCCGATTTGGTAAGCTGTCATAGGGTCACGTTGAGGAAAATGTCAGAGCAGGACAAGGCTCTAAAGTCAGCAGAAACAATGTGCTATCAATAAATAATTTTTAAAAGCAAAAGAAAAGCATGACTAGTGAGGAATTTGAACATTTCCGCACGTAGGAAACGTAATGATGGCCTGAACGTTGAGAATTTTCTTCTCTTCTCGAAATTAATGATAATGATAATGATAATGATAATGATTAATGATTAATGATAATGATAATGATAATGATAATGATAATGATAATGATAATGATAATGATATTGATAATGATAATGATAATGATAATGATAATGATAATGATAATGATAATGATAATGATAATGATAATGATAATGATAATGATAATGATAATGATAATGATAATGATAATGATAATGATAATGATAATGATAATGATAATGATAATGATAATGATAATGATAATGATAATGATAATGATAATGATAATGATAATAATAATGATAATGATAATGATAATCTATAATTGCTGAACAATTTTTAAATAGCCTAAGCCAAAACATGTCTCATCTTGTTACTAGAAGAGGGTAGGTACAGTCTGGAGATTCTAACTGCACATTTTTTAAACAGTAATTATGGACCAAGGTCTAAAAGGTATTTTCAGAGGTATTGTCAAAGGTATTGTAGAATCTTTGTCCACACATTAGATTCCAAGTCAGTCCAGGGTACTGAGGTTTTCCTTTGCGAGTAGTATTGCTTCCCATTCACTTGAAAGTCGACAGAGATGGTGTTAAATATTGACTTGGTGACTGGCCATCACGTTTTAAATTAAAATGAAATCCTATGTCCGGTGGGACAGGTAGTTATTGTTTCTTTAGAAAGCCTGGTTTGGAAACGATCAGTAGTGGAAGATAAAACGGTGGGATTGGTAGCAAAGGGACGAAGCAAGACAAATAAGGTTAGAGTGTTGGTAAAGGGTAAGAAAATTCCTATGAAGGAGTAGGTGAAACACCTAGGTATGTGGTTGGATAGCCAACTATTCTTCAAGCACCCTATGGTGAAGGCAGCACAGAAGGAAAAGAAGAGTTATTGATAGGGCGATTGAGCGGAGTATGCTGTATGAGCGGAAGCCACTACGGCTGGTGCAAAGAGGGATTTTGTTGAGGGTGAGCCAGGGTTACAGGACTGTGCTGTCGAGGTCATACCCTTTGGACTTGATGGCTAGGTCAAAGAGAAGACGGTGGAAGGCTGCGATAAGAAAAAAGCAGTTGGAGAGGCAGTGTATTGGGAGAACCGAGGGGACAACATGGTTGTGAAGAAAGAATAGGTGGAGGTAAGCGAAGTAGTGGAGAGTATGATTAAGGAAGGGAACATTCTTGTTGACGTGGGTGGTATGAATGTTATGGAATAGTGTGTGAGGGACCTTCGCCCACTAGGGTAGTGATTCCGAGGCGGGGGTAACGGCGAGTTCTGAGGTGGGTTTGGTTAGCAAGCATCCTCTCGGGAATGATTCCAACAGTGTTGGATTCTGGATAAGAACCCATCTAACATGAGTTTCCCATCTCAGCCCGAAAAAAAAGCCAAGCTACTCTGCACTTCGACCTACTAAGATTTGTTGTTACTTCCAGCCCACTTTAAACTATCTTGTGGATATCTGTTATATTAAAAAATTCAAAATTTCTCAGTAAAAAAAATAAATATAAAAATATCAAAATAATTATTCATATAATCCTATTACACCAGGCCTGTCCTGATTTGATTCCTTCGCAGAGCCAGGTGGTGTATAAAAGGGTGGCAGGTGACGCTTATATAACCAACTGTATGTTTATATCGTTTCCAAACCACTGATTCCTAGTGATTTTCATTTCGGCAGCCGGGTTGACATTTCAAAATAGAGTGTGAGGATGACAAGAGTGACATGCGATGAAGAGTGTGTTAGTTAATTCAGTTGTTTTCATGGTTTATTGATGCTCGTGATAGCAACTAGATTGCTTTGTTAAACATTTTGAAATGATCGTATTACATAATTCTATCGTTTGGGTGTTTTAGCCGATAGAGAATTATTGCTTCATTTTAGATTGCTGTTCGTTCATTGCATTAGAAAATTATACATGTATTTTAAATGCAGAATAGTAAATTATATTTTCTAGTTGATATAATATGACAAATTGAAACACTAAATTTGTTTGTTAATGGAATAAATATTTAAATAGTAAATTACTTTATGCTGAGAAGGTATGTTTCAGGGTGAAATTAGAATTTATTTTAGTTTAATTATTTTAGGGGAGATATGTCAAAATTTGAAGTTTATGTCAAATTGAAATTATAAGCTAAAATGAAAAAAAAATTCTGTAGTGTAAACAAATATTGTATTAAATTTATTGTCCATCTTATTAAGAATAATAAAAAACTCTTCGTTTTGAACGTTTATTTAAAAAAATATGTTTTAAATAAACTTGGAAGTTGCGTTCAAAACGAAGAGTTTTTTTATTATTCTTAACATGGCCGTATCTAGTGCGTGGCAAAGGTGGCAGTTGCCACGGGCGCAAGATTCGTAAGGGCGCCAAAAAAGAGAAACCTACTCTTCTATTTTTTAAAAATTTCACTGCAGTACAGATAAAGAGTATCAAGAGCAGATGGTTCAGATATTACGTTAGGTGCGTATTTTTTCATTCCGTGACAAAAGTCATTTTACCAATTGTGTCCTTGTTCTGAACAATAACAGTCTGGTCAATAAAACAGTACAGTAAAAATTTATTCACGTTTTGACTTTTTTTATTACAAATTTCTTCAACAACCTAATCAATCAACTATTTTTCAAATCAAAAACTAAAAAACATTCAATGGAAACAAAACAATGTGCATACCTATTATAGAAATCCCGCACATTTGGCGCCCAACGTAGGGCAAAATGCAGTATTAAAGAATATTTTATTGACTTCATAAACAAATACTCGTGAAAAAAACCCAAACAGGTGGCGCTGTTTTGTACATTGCCACAGGCGCAATAGTACTGAGGTACGGCTATGTTCTTAAATATTGTATTAGTTGTAAGTATAGATTAGAAGTGTTTTGTTATAGTGATGAAGAAGTTTGGTTGCTAGGTAAAAAAAGTTACTAAAAAGTTACTAGAACGGAATTGAAAAGTCAAGAAGAGCAAAGATTGATTTTTTGAAAATAAGTAAAAAAATTGGAAAACCATAATTAAAAAATGAATTAAATTGAACAGAAAAAGTTTTATTAATGGTAGAAAAGGTATGAAGTTGTAGAAGAGAATTAAAATAGAAAAGCTGTAGCAGATTGATGTTCTTTAATTTTAACAAAGTTAAAATATGCTAGCTCAGTAATTTAATTTATTTATAGACTCGACTCTATCTTGGGTAGGATTCTGGTGAAAATTAATTGAACTACTCTGAAACATATCTGATTATAATTAAGGAATTAATTTAATACATTTATTTTATAAATTATTAATTCTATACAAAGATTTATTGTATGCGGTTTATGACATAATATGATGGAAATACCTGTGAAATATTTAGTAAATGCTAATTTAACACGTCGTGCGCAAACACAAAAGAATGTTCTAAATAAACGTACCTCGAAGAACTGACTTTTCACTGGCTATGTTCTCGGCGTTGCTATGCCCCGTTAGTTAGGCAATTCCGCCACACATCCACTTGGTCTTATGGTTAAGGAAGAAAAAATGTCTACCAGTATAAGAAATCTTGTTAATCTTAATATTCAGTTTGATATTGATGGATCATATTATTCAGTAAGTACCTTAATTATACTTAGTTACTTTTATTCTAATATTTTTGTTAAACAATCTATTTAAATTCAACTTTTGTTAAATGTTGGGTTATGTTACCTTTGACTTTCTGACTTCAATACCTCAGGTTCAAGTTTATCTGCCAACAAGAAACATAAGAGAGTGATAATCAAAATTCACGGCCTTTTATACCTCTTCCCTAATTACGACACTAATGACATTAAATTAGCAATCAATTGTTTCAATTTGCAAAATTTAACCTAAATTTATATAAAATGATAAAAATTTTCACCATATTTGAATGTTTCTTTGATAATATATAGAAAATCTGTATTCTTACATTCATGAAAAAGTAATTTAAATTATTTTTTGATCATTTTTTTCCCTATAAATTTGATGTTAGAAATGTGCTAATTTTGGCATGTCCATCTCCTTGAATTAGGGTTGCCATCCGTCCGGGTTTCCCCGGATTTGTCCTAGTTTAGAGGGCATCCGGGGAGCGTCCGGGGAAGGTTTCATTTGTAGACCGGGTTTTTAAATAAAAAAATTAAAAAAAATTGTGTCGCCCGCGAGTCACGCAATATCGATGCTCGCACACCACGATTCAACTTTGGGTACCATTTTTTAAAACGCCAAATGCGAATTTATATTCGGAATTGCTGAAAATTGGGCAATATTATTTTTGCATTCCGGCGCATAATGCCAACGTGGAGAGGGTATTCTCATTAATTACACAACAATGGACTAAAGAAAGAAATTTACTAAGCGTAGAAATAATTTCTTCAATAATTAAAATTAAATTCAATTTCCAAGAAAACAAGTGGCACTGATTTTTATAAATTACTTTTAAAAAAGGAAGATATTCTAAAAGCTATCGGAAAAAGTGTTAAATACAAAAAAACTGAGAAGTAAAAAGGCAAGAGGCTGAAGAAAACGCTTTGATAGCTAGATAGACAAATCGTGTTGTGAGTGCAATAATTGCTTTTTATTTTTGTAGTTAAAGTTATGATTGTTTTCATTGAATAAGTAAAAACTATTTAAAATATGGTTGTTAATCAAAACTTTAAGTTGATGAAAATAAGTATAGGATTGATTATTTTGATTTAAAATTTTATTAATGTAACTTACATTGCTGTAGGTCTAAACTTTAAAAATGTTCTGCTTTGTTGTGTAATATTTAAGAAGACTGCATTTATTTAGTTTATATTCTGCTAGAGCTAGGCTAGAATAGATATATTTTGTTATATAAATGACTGCTGATAAAAAGGAAAAAAAGGTGTTTTATGACATTTTCAACTGTTTTTTTTACATTGAACATGTTTAAAAGATCTTTTTGACATGTCCGGCTTTCAGACTCTAAAATCCGGGGTTTTCACGCGTTTTGTCCTGTTTTCCAAAATTTAGAGATGGCAACCCTACCTTGAATTGATGTAAATTTGAGCAAATAACATGAAATGGATAATAATTTGTGCATAAATCTATTATGATAGTTCTATTATAACTTTTGAATACTAATTTGACTTAAAATAATTAAAATTAGGCTTTTTATTTTATTCAATAATATGAACTTGACAGCTACTATTGTATTTTTAGATTAGTTAATTTTATGAAATTTTTTAATATTATCAGAGATTAAGGAGCTTATAAATAAAATACAAACATTAAGTTTTATCAACTGATGTTGGAATTGTTTTTAAAGAGGTAACTATGTGAATTTTGTGTAATAATGTAGGGCTATACTGTCTACTGTATTTCTCATACTATGAGGTTTTGTTTACATACATATCTGTTATCGAAGCACTGCAAGATATCTTCATGCAAAGAAAGTACTTGACATTTAAAATTATTGCACTACGTGCATTAGAAATTAGGTTTCATTTCTCTCTCTTTTTCATAAAAATAGGGAATTTCTAGAATTACCTCATGTTCTGAACTTTTCCCTAAAGTAATTACTTATTTACTGCGAACTAAACCTTTTACATTGATATAAAAAAAATTTAATTTTAGTAATAACATGCAATAAAATATATAATCGTAAAGATTTTAACTATAAAATATATCAAGCGTATCAAAACTCAAATACAGGTAGTAAATTGAAATATTTACGAGAGGTTCTCAAGGATAAAACGACATGGCACTTACACGTCCCTTGTATCATCAATTTGATTATACTTCCCATCATATATGGGACCCTCACATATTTATGTTGATATGAGAGGGTAATATGGTTAATATAGGCTGTAAAGTGCTTTTTATATGTATTTACGCCTGTACAAATCGAGTGTTGTTTTATCAAAACGATAAAATAGGCCAATTCTCGTGGTTTCCGTTCAGGTTTAAAAATATAGAAATATAAAGAAAGGAAAAACCAATGTCAATGTCACAATTTTTATTATTATAAAAATCTAAAGCGCTACTAGTTTAGGCCTACAATACAAAGAAGAAAACATATTACAACAAAATCAGAGATTAGTAAGTACAATTCCTTACCTATAAAAGTTACAAAGTAAGAGGTTAAATATATTCAAGAAGATTGTAAGGTTGCAGTTGATGGTGTAACATTGAAATTACAATCTTTTTGAATATATTTAACCTTTTACTTTGTAACTCTGATTTGTTTGTAATGTGTTTTTTTCTTTGTAGCCTGATGATGGCCGTACTGTAGGCCGAAACTAGTAGCGCTTTAGATTTTCAATTTTTATAATAATAATTTTTTTCTTTCTTTATTTAACAAGAGTCACATTGGAGATATGGAGATATGTCCCACATTCAAAAACAGTTTAAATAAATAAGAAAACATTACAGTATCTTACATATAGAGTAGGATAAGAAATCGAATCTTATCCTTGAAGTACGTACTACAGTTTTTCTACGACTGACCGTAGATAATAAACTCATTCAGTCAGTCAGTCAGTCAGAAATCCATCAAATGATTTAAAACTTGGTAACAATATTTTCTACAAATTGTTTTATTCTATTTTGTTAAAATTATGTATATTTATTGTTACATTATTACAATTATTTATAACTCACAATACTGAATGGAAGCTTATAATTAAAAAAATTGGTAGTTGGATTCAAGAATATAGCTAGATTCATTAACAATCCACAAACTGTTAACAAGAGAATCTGAAATAATTCCAAAATTTTTATTATTTTCTTACGGAGATAATTTAGAATCCGCTTTTTTCAAAATGAGCCATTACCTACCTCACGTTAAATACTTAATGGTATATATTATAATGGTTTAATTAGAGCTGATTTTTATATTTTATTAATTATAGTAGTTAATTAGTTAGATTTTATTAAAACCTTATTTGATTCTAATAATTTGTAATGATTTGATGTTCTATATGGTTTTATATTTATTAAATTGGCTTATTTTGTAGTTTTAATAATATTATTCACAATTCCTATATGTTTTATCTGATGTTTTAGTTGAGTTTTATAATTTAATATTATTTAATTTGATATAAAGTTTACTTTTTCCTTTGTATTTTATATGGTTGGGCGCCTTATAAAAATTTTAAACTAGCTCAGTCTACTTAATTTAGGATTGAATTTTAAAATCCGACTCTTATCTTGGGTAGGATTCAAGATAAAATAAATATTTCAAAAATTATAATACTCTGAATTTAATTGTAAATGTTTCTTGAACAAATCATACAAAAATAAAAACTATCAATTGGTTTCCATATGCTTATTACAGTGAAATTTATAAATATCCTGATATGATAGAAATGGAGATGATATACAAAAATTGATTCACAGTAACAAAAAACAAAAATATAAATCCTTAACTATCGGACGTACCTACCTTGTATTACACAGTCCTTTCAAATATCGTAATAGTCAGGCGGTATGTAACTAACACTGAGATCGGCTTCAACTTCGTCTTCTCTCGAAAATACAAATAACAAGATGTCTACCAGGCTCTCGATGTGTAAATGACGTTTGAATTTAATCTTATAAATTCTATTGGAATCTGTATTTGTTTTGTCCAATTTACTGGTTTGGTAAGTAATTTAATGTTGGTAAAATACTTTTATGCATGTATTTTTGATATTACATGTATTAATTTAACATGAACTGATTTTTGATTAATGCAAAATTTTTTTAGTAATCAATTAATACATAGGATGTTAATCAAGCTGCTATCAGAGTGATAAGAGAGAAAATCATCGATTTCCTGGCCTTTTTATAGGCTGGCAGAATAATGACAAATATGACATAAAAATCGTAATTCAACTGTTCGTTATTTCCAAAAGTTAACCCAAATTTTCGAATATCAAGGTAATAATTTTACAATTCTAATCGTATCTTTGATAACGTAAAGCTCTCTTATTCTTATATTTACAAAAAATACATTTATATAATTTTTAAATGCAATTTTTCTATGAAAATTTAGATTTGAAATAGACAAATTTCTTGAGCTGTCATATTTTCTAGACTTTCAAAATTTGAATTAAAACTATTAATTGTATTTAAAATTACTATAAATCCATTAAACTAATCCTATTTTAACTGAAAATTACTATTTTAAACTCTAACAACTAAAATTTAAACTTTTAAGAGATTCTATTATTTGTATTATTTACACACTATATAAGATGAGATCATTAATGTTATCAAAGATTCACAGCTTACAATTAATATAAAAAACTTAATTATCTTACATACATTTTTGTTATAGAAAATGTCTTTTATTAATGTTCATAAACTATGCTTTGCAATAGTCATTTCACTATCCACTGTCTAAGTGTTCTTATCATAAGTTTATTTCATTCTGTTCAAAACTTTAGATATAAGGATTAGTTCACTATATTTGTTACATGTTTTTTATTGTTCTTGTGGTTTTTTAAGGTAGGAATGATCTATTGGAATATTTGTTCAATATCGAAGACTACAATTGGTCTCCTTATACCTTTGTAAGTACTTCCTTTTTATAACACAAATTTAAACACTTAACTACATAAAATTACATGTTTATTTATTAAACATATGAATACTATTAATAGTTTTAATTTTATTTCTTTTTTATTGTTTCAGATTATAAATTTGATTTCAAAAGAAAACTAGGTCAATTGTGAATTGTTACATTAATTAGGACTTGTTATTTGAATTGGAAATATTTTGATTGTGATTAAATAAAAAAACCATGGATCCTGTCCAAGATAAGTTTGTCAAGTACATTCTCTATTTATTTGAATGTTTATCATTGAAAATTATAATATTAAAAACTTTAGATGTAATAAAGAAAAAGTAACTGATGATTCGATGAAACTTATTAAGATATCCTTTTAATTATAAATTATTGAGGTAAGTTTTACTTATTAAATTTTTAAATCTTAGTTATTTATCTCAATATATATGACAATTTAACCTGTGGTTATTAATAAGAGGAATAATTTTATATAATTAGAATATATTTATCACTGCAGACTGGCCTAAAAAATCATAAAAACAGGATGGTTATTAGAACGTTTAATAATACAATGCCGAATTTGCTTTTTAGAGTATCCCCAATTTTAGACAACCCAGTGACATATGGCAATGCGTTCAATCGTTAATGAAATTTATCAGCGGTATTTGGCGTTTTTATTGGTTCTTTGTACAGTTTATTACGTTTTATCGGTCTATTTTTATTTTTTTTGTTTTTATTTTATGGATTATAATTTGCACTACATGTACTTCCATGGATATTTTAATTTATTTGAATAGTTTTAATTCCACGTGTAAAAAATCAAAACGGAATCGTTAATAGTATATTAAACAACGCATTTCATATGGAATTCTGTTATGACACGAGTTCAAGTTTAAAAAACGAATCGCGAAGCGATGAGTTTTTTAAAGAACGAGTGTCACAACAGCCATATGAAATAAGTTGTTTATAATATTTTTTATATTTTGCCCTTTTTACCATTTTTTAAATTAATTTTTTATTTTTATGTAATTACGAAAATTTTTATTTTAAAAAGTATGTCGGCAGCACTGTATAATTTATAAAATTTGACAGTTGTGACATTTAGATTATTAAATGTTTATGTTTTAAAATATTTTAAAATGAATAATATACCAATAATAATATATTATATAAGTAAAATATTATATTCATATTCACAGATACTTTCTTAAAGAACAATATAAAATTAATAAATTGCTATTAGCCACAAATGTCATTGTCAATAGTCTTGCCTTTAGAAACTTCACTCATGTCGCCAACCATTTAAAACAAAAATTTGCGTGCGTAAAAGTTACATTACGATACGCAAATACGTTTTATAATGAAGATTTTTATAAGTGCAAAATATAAAAATATATTTTTTTAGTTATTTCATCCTGTCCGCAGGGGAGCATTATCTCGGCTTGGTGGAAGATCTACTTAGGAGGCTATCCAGAAGAGGATTTTACTGTTACGCAGGAGGCTCTAAACGAAGTGGACAAATGGGGGAGAATCGGTCAGTCCTCAAATACAGCATTGGTTGCCTTCACCAGGAAAAATTCACTACAAGGCTTAAAGCCATATTCTATCAAAGGGAAAGAGATTCCATTTGCAAGAAGGTATAAAACATAGTTAACCAGAAGCTGACATCAAATCCACAAATTTAAAAAATCACACAAAGTCTACAATTGCCCTAGGTGTAACTTTGACAAAGTTACCGAAAAAAGAGGACTGGGAATAGTCTAAATATTTTGGGTTTTGTTAACATCTTTTGTCATGGATAGGTAAAAACTGGATAGATAACTATGCCAATATAATTATCGGTAAATAATATCTGTCAATTGTTGATGTGTTGATATTTAAATATCGTATTTGTCAAATCTTAATCAAAAACTAATATCTTGCGAAGTAATAATAAAATAAATAACTGAGACTCAGCGGATTGAAATTTTAATAATGATTGGTTACGACGATAATTGCAGAAGTCAAGTTGAAGTGGCAAAATTATTTAATCAGAGATATCCTCAGTTGCCTAATATTTCACAAGGTGTCTAAAATTCATGCACAATTCAGAGAACTTGGACCTGTCAAACCATTAAAGAGAAAATCGCACTTCGTTGAAGATGATGTGAAAGTGAATATTATGTTAAGTATCGTGGAGGATCCAACGTCAAGTTCACGTCAAATTTCTCGTCAAAATAATGTGTCACACAACTCTCCTAAGGTGTTTCCATAAAGAAAAACTTCACCCATATAAATTGACTTTTGTGCAAGAACTAATAGAAGACGATCCAGATCGTAGAATGGATGTCTACGAAAGAATTAGAGATGAAATAGCTCATGGTACAATTTTTCCCATGAATCAACAAAACGGTTACTATCAAGGCTGTTGAACTTCATCAGAAGGGCAGGGCCAGGGGCATATGCTTATTGGGTCCCAAGTAGCAGGTTGTTCAAAAATAACGTGCTTATTGGGTCCCGAACTTTTGTCCTACCTGAATAATAATGTACCGATTCGGTCCCAGCCACCTGTTGGTAAAACAAATGAAAAATTTGATATATTTATTACATTGAAATATTATTGTAATTGTATTGTAATGTTATTGACCAATCCAACGATCTGTCAAAACATAATTAAATGGCGACTGGTTGTCACACAATTTGTAGTTGCGTTATGTTTACATTGTGCTTTCAGTGATTTTTTAATAATAAGTTAATTTTTGTAGTGTGGAACAAAATATAAATCAATAAAATATCCAAATATAAACTTATTAATAGCAAAATGTAAAAAAACAACTTTGTTTGCCAACCAGGCGCCATCTTATATTTTTTAAATGCCACGTGGTTTGGATTGCCTAATTGATTTAAAAATTCCTAACCTAACCTAACCTAACCTACAAAAATATTTGCTACGTCATTTGTTGTAATGGTTGATATTGAATATTTATATTCATTTTTAAAATGTTTAAATCAACAGACAAATTGATCTGAAATATGAAATGCATTGGATGGAATATAAAAAATGAAGGAAATAGTAGGTATTTAATTTAAACATTCAGATACAATAACAAGAGGAAGGATTGGATTTCCGAAAAGAGGTACATTACCCCGAAGAAAATCTTTAGGTAGTTAAGTACCATTGGGACCCAATAGGCCTATAGATAAAGGGATTAAAATTTACACATTTTAATCTATGACCTGCCGGGACCGAATCGATCAACACCGAGGGCCAGATCTGCAAAGGTCGCAGGGTATCAGGCCCAATTTGTGATCTTGTAATTATTTTTAGGCTTCTTTCAATATAAATTAGAGTTAATTAATAAAAACGCATTAAATTCCTAGACTAAATTAAAGGAACTTACAAAATAACCTTAAGAAAAAAGTGAGGTTAAAATGGATTTTTTTATTGAAAAATGATTAATTTCATCCAACAACGTCTGCCATGAAAATCCTAAAATATTACCCCTAGAGCACATAAAAAAAATCATTAAATCCATTTCTCATTCGAGGAAAATGTTTTCTGAAGTGAACTCGATTATCCAGGAAAATATTTACCCGAATAGAAGGGATTCGACCCCGTCTATTAACGGGTAAAACGAACATCGATTTGCACGGCTCGTGATCACATCAGTGGCCACTTTCCTGAGGCCGCAGCGGGCTTCGATGTTACACAAAATCTCTTACCGCCGCTCCTCCACACCATCCCCATATCTCCCTCTTTTGCTCTCTCCTCTTTGGTGTACGCGCCCCTTTCTCACACTTTCGAGGGCTTTGTCAGGATTTTCACGGTTCATTGACACATTCTAAATTGGAAGCTCGCAATATGATCCTTTGTATCAATTTTGAATAGAAAGGACTACTAATGATTACATAACAACGTGTCAATGAATTCAAGTAGATCTTGAAATGCGAATAAGTCAATTATTAAATCTTTAGAGTACGATTCTTTAAATAAAATACATCATCCAAAATAATTCTAAAAATATAGATTCAATTCGATACTTTTTGGTTTTTTAAACAGGTTTTTTACTACTTATGACTTTAAACTAAATTAATTATCCAACGTTTGGGTGTAAATAAGCTTGATTATTAATACAGGGTGTTTCATTAAGAATTATCCATATAGTAACTGGAGAAACCTTAGCACTAAATATGAAGATTTAAGCCAAAACACTTAAATAAAATATTCCTCCTAACCGAGATATAGGGTGTTTTATTTTAACTATTTTAAATGATTGTATCCCATATTTTTGACACCTTCCAATATTTTTTCTTCATACTTGGCAAAAAGTTTACACATATTAGGTTACTTTAAACAGTGGCAAAAGATAGTTTTTCTCGATTACCAGAGGCGTGCGGTAGGGATGGATACTTTCTTGTATCCCCCTACAATTTACGCCACTGTCGTAATAATTGTTTCTGCATGTTTTTTTGATTCTCCGTCACTTTCTACGTAAATATCATCCTCTTGTCTCAATGCGATAGAGTGAGTAGTTTTCGAATTATTTGCATTTAAAGGTAATGTTTAAAATATCCATTTTTGTTTTATTGCTTATTTAACATGAGTTTCCTTAATAATTTAACCACCTTGATAAAAAAAATTTGTTAATTCTAATCGTAAATCCACATGAGTCAATAACTATTTCACTAAATAAATAAAATTTATTAGTTTCAAATGATTTTTTCATATTAATATTTATCAAAATTTCAGTTTTAAGTTTATAAAAAAATAGAACTATGATTTTTATTATGAAATAACATGATGAATACATAAAATAAACGTACTGAAACAATTATTTATTTGGACTACTGTAACAAAAAATTCTAGTTAGTTAACATTATAGTAAATTTTCGAAGTGGCTTCCATTGACTTCAATACATTTATTAATCCTTTTGGAAAAATTTCTCCTAACCTTTAGAAATATGTAGGGTTGATTCCTAATAAAATTTGCAACATTTTCTATTTGTTACCATAATTCCTGTCGGGTATTAATTTCTTGAGCTTACACAAGTGTCTTCATATGTCCCCAAAAATAAAAGTCTAGGAGATTAAAATCGGGACTCCGAGCAGGCCATGGAAATTCACTCCCTCGCCCTATCCTATGAGGAAATGTATTGTTTAGATAATTTCGAACCGCTAAAGGATAATGTGGTGGGGCGCTGTCTTGCATAAACCACAAACTTCTTCTTTGGTTTAATAGTAAGTTTTCCAGCTGGATTTTGAAGTAATTCCAGATATGAACGGCCATTTAAATTTGCAGGTAATTTAAAAGGACCTGCGAATTTGCTGCGAATTTTATCTTATTCATTAGTATCTGATAATAAAAATCAAATTTCTGAATTTTCATAAATTTAAAATTAAAAAAACATTGATATGAAAAAATCTTTTGAAATGAAATTTACTGACACTAATAAACTTTATTTATTTAGTGAAATAGTTATTGAGGCATTTGAATTTACGATTAGAATTAACAAATTTTGTTGTCAACGTGGTTATATTATTAAGGAAACTCATGTTGAATAAGCAATAAAACAAAAATGGATATTTTAAACATTACATTTAAATGTAAATAACTCAAAAACTACTCACTCTATCGTATTGAGACAAGAGGATAATATTTACGTAGAAAGTAACGGAGAATTAAAAAAACATGCAGAAACAATTATTACGACAGTGGCGTAAATTGTAGGGGGATAAAAGAAAGTATCCATCCCTACTGCACGCCTCTGGTAATCGAGAAAAACTATCTTTTGCCACTGTTTAAAGTAACCTAATATGTGTAAACTTTTTGCCAAGTATGAAGAAAAAATATTGGAAGGTGTCAAAAATATGGGATACAATCATTTATAATAGTTAAAATAAAACACCCTATATCTCGGTTAGGAGGAATATTTTATTTAAGTGTTTTGGCTTAAATCTTCATATTTAGTGCTAAGGTTTCTCCAGTTACTATATGGATAATTCTTAATGAAACACCCTGTATATTGCACAATTTTGTATACCAATTAGAACATCGTATTTTGTCTAAATTTTTATAACACAAAATATTTAGGTTTTTTTAATAAATAAATAAATATACAAATAGAAAATTGAACAGTCCAGAAAAAAATTTACAAATAATATTTTTTAGTTAATCTAGTTCAAGGGTTGCCTTTTTATTCCGGGATTTGGCAACCCTAGTGTTGCAATTTGGCAACTAACAGCTCTATCGTAAAGATGTACATTTTTGAGGTTATACGTATTCAGAACGTTTAGTCATACGAGCGCTATTTATGTTGTTTATAGTACCCTAAACCGGGGTTACTTGAGCCCTGGGGAGTTACTTTGTCCCAAAACGAAAAAAAGATTTGAGCTCGCTTTGGGTCTGTATTTTTGATCGAACTATCGTGGTTCGCCGGTATTTCAACAGATAGCAACACTAGCAACTAAAAACTCTGCTCGAGCGCTTTCCCCCTCAACTTCCTTATTCTAGGTAGAGGTTATGTAGCTTTGTTTTCATCACGCATGTGTTTGTGTTCCTAGAACTCCTGTTTCCACAGCCTAAATAACTCCTTTTTGGAGTTCTAATGCTAATGACATTAGTTTTAAGTTAATATACAACCGTTATAATATGTGTTTAGTTTTGGTCAGAATAAACAGTGTGCTAATAAATGTATTTTGGGGTTACTTGAACCCAGCCCAAAAGTGAGGATGAAGACGCCCTTAGCATCCAAAACTCAGGAGAAAGCGATTTAGTTTTATCAGAGACCTCCGAGGATGAAATGTTCGAAGTATTGCCAGATCCCCAGCCTCAACCATCATCATCATCTGCCGTTTCTTATCTCGATCCTGGTAAAATTATCGAAGAGGACAAGAAAATACAAAATTCCATAAAACCAGGAAATTTCGTGTTACTATAATTGAAAAATACAGTTTATTCAGGAATGGTTTCGACTGTCGACAAGACTGGTGCCTTTGTTGACTGCACGGAGCCAACAAAGAAGGCCTGGAAATGGAAATGTCTTTTACTGCCGAGGAAATTATTATCCCACCCAGGCCATTTAGAAGAGGGTTGTTTACTCTTGCTAAAAATATTGAAACATTTTCATGATTTGTGTTTAATTTGGCTAGATTTTATTTATTTTTTATTAAGTTTATATAAGTAGCCAGTAAAAAATATGTATTCCTACTTTCTCTTATTAATAATAAATAAATTCTTGTATTTAAACTGTTACTTTTTTATTTTCTTTCAAGATCCTGGGTCCTACTTAATCCCATAGCCTTGTTATAATAAACTTTTACATTGAAACAAGTATTGCCGGGGGTTACAAGAACCCAATTTTCAAAAAATCAAAAAAATCATTTAAAATGATAATTTTAATATAAAAGTTATAAAAGGTAGAAGGTAAGTATCTCTAGTGTAGTGTAATAACGGTTATCAGCACATATCACATTGTAAAGTCTTCTATAACTTTAAAAACTTAGAAAAAGTCAGTATTTTGGGGTCAAGCAACCCCGGTTTACGATAACTTAAAAGATTCATATCGGCCCAAAAATGGAGTTAAATCGTGAACATTTTCTTGCCCATAATTCACTCCAAGACGAATTTCGTGCAGGTCGTCCAACATCAGTTGTTGTTCCGAAAACAATTGATGTTGTGCGTGAATTGATAGGTCATGTGACCTATCGTGAGATTGAGACAACCTTAGGCATTACTGGGACCAGCATCCATTCAATATTGCATAAATATTTGACGGTCAAAAAAATTTGTTTGCGTTGGATCCCACACAATTAGTCAATCGCTCAAAAAAAGGCTCGGTCGATTGGTCGAAGGAAATGTTCAGAAAATAGGATCGCGGTGCTTCGAAACACGTCTATGACATCGTGACAGGTGATGAATCATGGATTTACGAGTTGAGCCCGAAAGTAAACAGTAGTCGACTGGGTGTTTCAAGATGAGCCCAATACAACAAAAGTTGTTAGCGCACGAAGCACTTCCAAGCAAATGGTCGCCTGTTTTATCGTGGACATATCGCAACCGTACCACTAGAACAATGCAGAACAGTCAATTCTGTGGTACACAACCATTTGTTTGCCAGTTGTCTTCTAAGAAATCAGGAAAACCAACCGCCGAAGACGGATCACTCTTCACCACGACAATGCGAGCTCCCACACATCGTCTCAAACAACTGCATTTTTGAGCACCCAAAACATCGATTTGATGAGTCATCCGCCGTATAGTCCTGACTTAGCACCCAATGACTTCTTTTTATTCCCGTACGTAAAAAACACACTGAGAGGTCAATGTTTTTCGACACCTGAAGAAGCGGTTGCTGCATTCAGAATGCATGTTTTGGAGCTACTTCAATCAGAGTGGCAAAAGTGCTTCGACAATTGGTTCAAACGCATGCAAAAAGAAACAATTTATACCAGAGGCTTAAAAGACTTAGGTCATCAAAATAAGTCAGACAACTAAGGATTTTTGCAATATTCCTTCTTACTTTCTTACTGACACTTAAATATTTACAGTCATAAATCAGAGATTGAATCACTGAAACAAGTTACACAAAAATTGGAAAAATTTTCCGCGCCTATCAAAAATAGGATTCGAGTCAAGTTTCTCGTGAAGAGTTATACCGTTGGGACTTAGGGGATTCACCCTAGCTTTCGCATCACTTCCCCCTCACGCCGGTGGTCAAATAGACCTCCCTCGCTTTTTGTATCACGTTCGGGAGATCATGAGCGTTCCCTCTTACATCGCTAATTAGTTTAACTAAAGATCAAATTATTGATGTTTTCGATGAACAGTTTTTGCAAATTAAATCAAAAATCCCTGGCAATTTTAATTACAGTAAAAAAACAGAAGTTGTGTATTGAAATTCTCTATTGAAATTGTGTAATTAGTTCATGCAATAAAAAACTTTTGAGTTTTTGATAATTAACTAGTCAACCAAACATTAGATCGCAGTTAAAACATTCATAATCTGTCCCTCTAAGTAATAAAATATTTTTTGTATGCCAGAGGGACTAGTGTTGATTTCAACGGAAGTGGTTATAATTTCAACATGTTGGGCAACATGTACAACTAGTAAATACTAAATTGGCACCCTATTTTCAATTTAATAGTGGGTCTTATAATTCAAGGCTACTACAACAGAGAATTTGGGAAAAAAGGGGGTTACGTATCACTTGTTTACAAATTGATTATTATAGAACAGGTGTATGCAATGGAAGTTTATTTAACCACTAGATTTATAGAGATTGCTGCTCGCGGCGTATTATGGTAGTCGATAATGATTTAGGGCAGGGCTCGTCAACCCTTTGGAATGTACAACATTTTGAATATAACATTTTTCTTAGCAACAATTTGCTCCATTATTCTAGCTCTACTAGTTTCTCCACACACACATATGTAGTTACTCCAATTCTTCTTTTAGACCTGACATAAAACGCTATGTCATTTATGTCACCAACCTCACATGTGGCAAGTGATAATAGCATGTCTTCCACCTGCAAATAAACTACATTTGAAGACATTCTAGCTAATCTATTTTGTTCAGAATTCTGTTTAATTTTTTAAATAATTCAGAGGCACATATGAAGCAATATTTGATAGACTCATCTATCTATCAATGGTTTGCCTGTTCAAGGTGGATTGATAGCTAGTTATTACTAACTCAATAAGTATATTTTTATAGTTTCTATAGTTTCTTTAAATTGGTTAGGTTAGGTTAGGTTAGGTTAGGTTAGGTTAGGTTAGGTTAGGTTAGGTTAGGTTAGGTTAGGTTAGGTTAGGTTTTAAATAATTCAGAGGCACATATGAAGCAATATTTGATAGACTCATCTATCTATCAATGGTTTGCCTGTTCAAGGTGGATTGATAGCTAGTTATTACTAACTCAATAAGTATATTTTTATAGTTTCTATAGTTTCTTTAAATTTGGTTAGGTTAGGTTAGGTTAGGTTAGGTTAGGTTAGGTTAGGTTAGGTTAGGTTAGGTTAGGTTAGGTTAGGTTTTAAATAATTCAGAGGCACATATGAAGCAATATTTGATAGACTCATATATCTATCAATGGTTTGCCTGTTCAAGGTGGATTGATAGCTAGTTATTACTAACTCAATAAGTATATTTTTATAGTTTCTATAGTTTCTTTAAATTTGGTTAGGTTAGGTTAGGTTAGGTTAGGTTAGGTTAGGTTAGGTTAGGTTAGGTTTTAAATAATTCAGAGGCACATATGAAGCAATATTTGATAGACTCATATATCTATCAATGGTTTGCCTGTTCAAGGTGGATTGATAGCTAGTTATTACTAACTCAATAAGTATATTTTTATAGTTTCTATAGTTTCTTTAAATTTGGTTTCTTATTGTATGTGGATTATTCGTGACAAAGCAGTCTGAAGTTTTACATATGAAGGTAAACGACATTGTCTAATCCCGGTTGGCACAGATGAGACGTGCAGAAAAAAGTAAATACAAGTGGATAAGAGATAAATGGTACATAATTCTCGTGAATCCATTAAGAGTGATCATTTGCAACAGGTTGCAGAGTCGTGATCTACAGGGTAAAGTAGAAAAATTTTAATAATATCTAAGAAAAAGGTTAAAAAATGTTCAAGGAAAAACACAAAGTCGATCCCACAATGTTTAATCAAAAATTTGAAAACTTGCAAGTTGTTTCGGTCTCACCAAACCATCATCAGGCTGTAAAAATATAATACAAAATATGTTAAAATACTATAAATTTCCAAAAAAGGTTACATTAAAACAGAATCGACAACATTAAGTCGAGTTACAATAACTTTATTAAAAATTTCAAAAAAGATGATGAAACAAAGTGAAAATAGAGAGAAATGACAAAAAACAATATTAATATTCAATATTAAAAGTTAGTTGATACATCAAGATAAGAGCAAACAACGTACGAGGGTTGTCTAAAAAGTTTCCGACCTAAGAAAGATAGTAGACATTTTTTCTTTAAATTAATTTTTATTTTTCTACATAGTCTTCTTGTAAGTCTATACACTTTTCCCAGCGATGCTTCCATCTCTTCAACTCGTCCAAATGGTACTCGGCGTCTTTCTCTGCAAAATAGTTGTTTACGAAGGTGATGGCCTCATTCGACGAAAAGCACTGTCCTTCGAGCGCAACATTTAGCTTAGGGAACAAAAAAAAGTCGCTTGGGGCTAGATATGGTGAGTAAGGAGGGTGGTCAAGCAGTTCAAACCGTAATTCGTGGATTTTCGCCATGGTAACCGCTGAGCTGTGGGACCACACATTGTCTTGGTGAAACAAAATTCTTTTTCTCTGCAAATGTGGCCGTTTTCCCACAACTTCTGCCCTCAGCTTGTCAAGTAATGATGCGTAGTATGCTCCTGTAATGGTTTTTCCTTTTTGAAGATAATCGATTAAGATAACTCCATGACTATCCCAGAAAACAGTTGCCATCACTTTCCCAACCGAAGGAACAACCTTTACATTTTTTGGAGCCGATTCCCCCTTTGCAGTTCATTGTTTTGACTTATTTTTGTTTCTGGAGTATAATGGTGTATCCAAGTTTCATCTACAATAATTAATCGGCGCCAAAACTCTCGTTTATTGCGCCTAAACTGCGCCAACACAGAGTTGGAAATGTTCATTCGAACACGTTTTTGGTCCAAAGTGAGCAAACGCGGCACCCAACGCGCGGACAGCTTTCTCATACCTAAATCTTGATTCAATATGTGTCAAATACGTTCTTTGGACATGTTTATAGCCTCTGCTATCTCTCGACTTTAATTCGACGGTTGTCTAGCACCATTTGGTGAACTTGAGCGATATTATCGTCAGTGATTGCAGTTTTTGGACGTCCCGAACGTTCATCGTCACCCAAGCTGGTACGGCCACGTTTAAATTCAACAGCCCAAAATTTCACGGTAGTAAATGATGGTGCAGAGTCCCCGCACACAGCGTCCAACTCGTCTTTGATTTGCGTAGGCGTATTGCCTTTCAAAAACAAATATTTAATGACAGCTCGATACTCGATTTTTTCCATTTTCATAGAAACACTCACATCGACTCACTCAAATGATTGTCAAACAACAACTGCGCGTCCAAAATGGCTGAAATTTTAGTAGGTACCTTTCAAAACATGCGCAAACACAGTCCCCAACTTTTGTTTACGAGTGCTGCCATCTTCAAGTTGAGGTCGGAAACTGCAGACAACCCTCGTACATAACTTAAATGCCAGATCGAAGAATCAAACATCACAAATATTTCTTACTTGACTAAACAAAGCAATGCAATAAGTAAAATCAATAAATGTCAATGTGATTAGTAAAAAACATTTGAACTTATCAAAATGTTTATAAGAACATCTAAGAAATTTGAAATATTTAAAATTAAGTAGACAATTAAGGAGATAATTAGGGGCACGATATGGTTAGTTTTTATTTAATAAGAAAATAAAGGTGGTTGTTCAAAAAGAACAGTAGTTTTGGCCTCAAAGGAAATATTGTTGAGAAAATGCTAGAGATTAAAAAAGAAAGAGTTAAATATAAAATGAAAGAATCCTTGTTGTTGTGGGGAACAACAAAAAATGGGAAAATAAAGGAGGAGTACTTTTAAAAATAAAATCAGTGCTCACAGTGGAGCACTAATCTCAATACCAGAGTATATTTCATACTACTGAAAGAGTAGAAAGGAAGCTATAAAGAAGTGAAAGAAAAATATCCGATATAAGAAAAGGATATTAAAAGGTATGGTGATTATCCTGGTTCCTCAGCTAAGCAAAACGGTCAAATCAGAACAAAGGCATCACTCCAAATGATATAAACCAATAAGTTGATGCAAGTGTCGGAAACGGAAGTGGAAGGGCATGGAATCTAAAATAGAATTAGTTATTGTAAGAAGAAAAATATTTATTTAAGCCAAGAAAATGGAGAGAAATAAATGGCACATGATTTAACAATATTTATAAAAAATAAATTTTTTTTTATAAATATATGAAAAAATAACGAAAGTCAAACTTTTAGATTAAGAAATTCGTTATATTATAGAAAAAAATAAAGGAAAGAGTGCGATTTATACAGATAAGGAGTTATTTAGTGAATGTATACCTCCACCACTGGGTTCTCGACACAGATCAAAAATTAAAATTGGAGACGGATCAGTTTCATGTCTTGTTAAAAGAAACAACGACGGGATCGCATTGAAAAATAGTCTGGCGAATCCCACAAACGGTAATAGTGCTCTACAAACATGACGTTTTCCTTTCTGTATTTTATTAGTCGAAATCGATTCCCTGGAGCGTGATAAAAGGGCTCTTATCGTGACATGCAGTGAAGTTGGACCTTTATTGCCAATAAAAAAGAAGAGGAATATAAAAGAGGAGAAGAGAAAAAGAATCAATGACGGAACCGATTTCGGATCCTCCTTTGGAATACTGCAGCATTGCAATTTATTTAATGCCAGTTGATTGATTTTATAACTTGTATTTTGATATAAAACATTTTACTTTTACCTTTTACACGTATACAAACGAGAATAATAAAAAAAAATTGAAAAATAAAGTGTTGTTCTCACAAAATTCATTTTATCTGTTTTATAAAAGGTACTTATACGAGAATTATAGAATATCATTTACAATAAAGTACAAAAAACATTATACAAACAACAAAGTGAATGATGTGTCATTTTAAAGCTAATATAAAAACGCATCTTTTGGTGCCATCCACAATTTTGTTGCTGGATTGATTCCTGAGATTGATCATGGATTTGCAACTATATTTTGGTGATATTTATAAGGCGGCTATTAAAGAGATGAATGATGTGTCATTTTAAAGCTATTAAAGAGATACATATTTTGGTGCCATCCACGATTTTGTAAGCTCGATTGGTGCCTGAGATTGATCATGGATTTTGCAAGTTCAAGTTTGTTTTGGTGCTAAAAAAACAAAGTATTATTATTAAATTAGTAATTAATTAATATTATAATTGATCTTGATAAAAAATGGATGTCTTTTACTTATAAACATTGTTAAAATTATTTTTCTTTTCTGAATCTAAGAAATACTGTGGTGCAAATGAAAACCCGTCGACCAGTATTTTTTTCCAACTCAAATGACAGGTTGGATCTTCATATTTACTAATTCTCCTGACCTAACTTAAAAAAAAATTAAATTACTTTCGCTACGTTTACACAACAACAAAAAAACCTTTCGTATATTCCAATCTGATGGGAATTTCTCATGCGGAACAAGTAGTTTGTTACCGTACAAAATCACCAGATATAAATTTAAACCAAATTCAAAGTTGGTTACACAAATTTTTTGCTCCTTTGATCACAGTTTCGCTATGTTTGATATAACAAGGAAAACTTTTCGAGATTTTGTGGATATGGAAATATCCCCCGAAGGCCCCAACGTAATATTATTATTTGAATTTGAAATCAGTTTCGACTACAGATGTATCGATGAAGACAACGGTTTTCCATATGTAAATATACGAGTGGGTTTTATTTGACGTTATCCTGGAAAAGTTTTAGGCAAAAAAAGACTTTTACAAGAATCCACATGAGAGGGATTTTAAAACGAGAATTACATAGCGATGCTTTTATATTCTCAGGACGTTTAAGTGAACCGTAAATAAAATATCATCTATTCCATCTAGTAATTAGAATATAGAAATATCTCCTGAAAAATCATCACAATGAAAATTTGAAATTGAAAAATAACTTATCTCAGTGGAGCTCCTTAGTCTTGTTTGCAATGATCTGATGGTAGGTACCAAGTTTTCTTCGTACATAGAGTAGATAGTTCTTCTTATCAAATCTTTATCACCGTGATCGGTGGTTCTGGAACCACCACTATCGTTTTGTTTTCATCTCGGATGAATTGGCCTCGAAATGTGAACTTTCACTGATGATTCCGGTATCCCTGTCAAATCGCTGGTTTCTCTTAAAGCAGGAGTAAAAGCCCAACCCCTTTGGACCAGCTTCTGATGAACATGTCTGACGATTTCTTTGGCATCAAGGAACAAATATAAATGATTATACTCAACCCAAATTATGCAAATTTTGACCAAAACCAATAAACCCTGACAGACGATCGCAATAAAAGTGGTTTATTACCATCAGTCCCCTTTTATTGTAGGCAATATATTGTTGAACACAGTTTACCTGGAATGGGCTAGCGATTATTTTTACTTGGTACTATTATCTTATTACAATTTTACACAAAAGAACAAATCTGTCATTGTGGCAATTACTTTAGCCGCTACCCAGTTCGAAGTAGAAGTTACTCAGTATCCACTACTACCCATATAGCACAAGACGTCTTTAAGATGTCTGTTTTTCAGTCGTTAGATCCTTTGTACGTTTTTTCAGGTTAGGTTTGAGGTTAGATTTATCGTATTTACTACGCTGCCCGATTCCTCTTCAAGTTGTGAGTTGTTTAAAGTGAAAAATGGTGTATAAAGTGCGGTTATGGTGTACCTAGTTTTAACAGACACTTAATAATGTAATTATTTTTCCATAATCAGGGCGCTAAAATTGAATTGAAGAGTTAAAATGCCAAAGGATCTAAGTGCCAGGAAAATCAAAAGAATTTTTTTTCCTTTGCTTAATAAAAATATAAGCAACATTGATTTTTGTGGCACTTAGATCCTTTGGCATTTCCACTCTTCAATTGTAATATTGGATTCCTCATAAAATTACCTCTCCAAAAATTTGCCACTTGTTATACTTTCCCTATTTAAATTTTAGGGCTCACCTCTCAGCTAAAGGGTCTCAGTGTTAATGAAGTTCAGTATAGATACCCTGCTCCTTCCTGGTCTGCTATATTATATTTTAAGGGCCATTCTATAATTGAATAAATTTATACAAAATATTAAAATTCTAGTTTTTGTTCTTAAAAAAAACTCGTTGTTTTTATGTCTCAAATCTATAAAAAACGACGAAGATGTCTTAAAGATATCTAGAGGCGTTTACAAGACATATAAGAAGTCTTGAATGTCTCATAACTCGTCGTTTTTTGTCTTTAGAAGGTGTAATATTGGTCTTACTAAGACGTCTTGATTGTTCGCAAATCTATAAAAAAGGACGTCGTTAAGAAGTCTCAAAGATATCTAGAGGCGTTTAAAAGACATACATAAAGCCGGGAACACATTGCTCTGTTGCTACACGACGCCACGCCAGGCCACGCCGCAACGTCAGAAGGATCTGACACCGTGTTTTATTCATTGAGTGGGTTTGGAAGCAAGAGTGTCCTTATAATATGAAAAGCAAGCACTATAAAAACCAGAATATGAAAGGAGAAGTTTGGGAGGAAATTGCTCAGGAAATGCACATTCTAGTTCTTCTTCCCATTCATCTAAGAAACTAGTACTCGCTATAGTGTCTGAACTCATACTGGTCACATTTTCTATCATTATGTAACGTAGGTTCGGACACATAGGAATAGAGGGGAATGAAACAGCAGATAAGCTGGCAAAAAAAGGAGCTGAAACCCCACATTTGAGACCAGAACCATTTGGTAGGATCAGCAGGAGAGTAATCTTAGGAAAACTAAGGGAGGAAATGGAGAAAGAAAAATCCGAGTACTGGAATCAGCTGGAAGGACTGAGGCAATCTAAGATACTACTGGGGAACTATGACCAGAAGAGATCTCTTAGCTGCCTCAACCTCAGTAAAAAAAGGCTCCGTATTCTAACGGGAATATTAACCGGGCATTACCGGTTAAGAAGCCACATGAAGAAACTAGGGTTAGCAGATGAAGCAAAGTGCAGATTCTGTGAGGAAGAGGATGAAACCTCAATACATATACTGTCAGAATGTCCTGCCTTGCAAAATTCTAGGGCTAGATACCTAGGAGCACATGAAATAGAGGAAGGGGATCTACCTGATTTGAAGCCCGACGATGTCCTAAACTTCCTCAGGAAAATAGGACTCGAAGAGCTGCTATAAATCTGAGAAAACATCAGAACATGGCAAGTAAGGGGGGACACAATAGATCCTATGGGTCGCAGTGTAATCATCACCCCTAACTCATTCATACATTCATACATTCAACGTAGGGTCGCGTCGTTTGGGATGACGTGGGAACAGTGTGCACAAGGTACTATCGGCTTCAGAATTGCATATACATTTTCAAACTAAAATCGTTTACATTGAATAGACAGC
Organism: Ophraella communa; assembly: GCA_035357415.1. Classification (NCBI taxonomy): domain Eukaryota; kingdom Metazoa; phylum Arthropoda; class Insecta; order Coleoptera; family Chrysomelidae; genus Ophraella; species Ophraella communa. The sequence continues at coordinate 12,682,117 of CM068984.1, forward strand.
CTTTTTATTTTGTGTAACCAATCACGGTTTAAATAATAATAAATTTGAAATCAGTTAAACAGTTGTCCACGCCCACATCTTCACTTAGTTTGGAACCCTCAATAATAAATGTTTGTTTGGGATTAAAATCCCTTTTTTTTATTATATCAGTACAAAAATACAAAAAAAACTTATTTATTCGGGACATGACCGACCATTGTAAATACACTTAATCTCTCAAAACCATTTAATGAAGGCGTTTTAAAAATTGCCATTCCTTTGTTGTATAAGAAGGGCGTTTTTATAATTTCGGTGGGTAAACGAAATTCACATTTAACATGTATATGCTATTCTAAAGCCGACTGTACATCTCTGATGCGTGATATCGGATGACATGGTATGGTGTAGCATCAGAACAATGTGTTCTCGGCTTAAGACGTCTTGGATATGACATCTTTAAGATATTTTTAAGACGTCTAGGTGCTATCTGAGTAGATGCCACTGGAAATACCCAGTTAGAAGTACTAGTTAGCCACTATATAGTCAGTTACAGTTAGAAGTCACTAGAATTTACTAGAAGTATCCAGTCAGTTAACCACTATCCAGTTAGTGGCTGTCCAGGTTGGAAATTAGTCACGTTGTGGGACTTGGTTACCTCAAGGATTTAAGCTAAGTGAAAACAGTATTTTTCTCCTCACTTCATTTCCCTTAGCGCTGTTATTACGGCAACTTCTTTTTGGATATTGTTAATACATTTTCATTTTGTAGCTTTAAAGTTTTTAGAGTTTTATTCTGTCACCAGAATTAGTGTTATTTAGGGAACCAAACCACTGAGCTAGGAATATTTAAGATCTTAAATGTGAAAAGCAATAATCACATTAAAATTTCGTTTAGAAAACTTAACTTTGCAATATATAGAAGAACAAAATAATAAAAATAAAAATTCCATACACCGTCTTCTTACCCCTTTTAAAACCATTTATTTCTGTTGAAACGATGATTGAGCAAACTTCTGTTCCAATATTACAAAGACAATAAGAGAATATCAGAAAACTTCCGAGTTCTTCTCGACAATTCCTTAAAACATAACGCCATTAGACGATCGCAGGAATTACTTTTCAAAGAACCGTGACACATGGCGTAGTTGATAAACGTGTTCCGCAATAAAAGTTCCGGTGGGTCGCGATTTCGAGACCGGAACAGAAGTCATTTCCTGAAGTTGCGAGGAAGTTTACATTGCAGTTACTCACCGACGCGATGGCAGTGGGAGGGGATTTACAAGCACTCTCTAGTGTTGTAAAGTATCCCCGTAACTGGTCTTCACTTACGACTTAATTGCCGCTGTTGTGTTGGCAGAGAATGGTTTTACGGAGAGAGTTGTAAGTTGTAAGGTCAGCAGGGAGATCAGAAAGGGAAGGGAGTTTTAAGTGCTAAGGCAATTAGATCGTACTAGTTATGAAATAATTGTTATAATAATAATAATATAAGAGTAGTTATAAATAAAAGAAAATCTAATGCATGAAAAAATATGAACAAAAGCTTACTATAAATATTAAACAAAACTTTCACAATTTGTTTAATAAAACATTAAAGGTATGACGTGACATAAAAATCCAAACAACCAGTTTAAATAAATTTATTTTAATAAAATTTGGTGAATTTATTTATTTTACTAAAATAAACAATTGAAAAAATTTTCAGACTTATCAGTTGAAGATTCTGGTGTTTATACTGCTTTTTTTTGAAATCCACTAACAATCCAAAAATGAATATTGTATAGCCGTAGTAAAGATCCAAATTTTGCGGATTTTTGGTTCTTAAGATTCTTTACGATTGGTTAATACAGATTATAAATCATTTTAGATAAACATGTGAAAAAAATGCTATATAAGTAGAGTAGAATTAAACAGGGAAGTCCACTTTTTGAATTGCATGGTAAGCACTCTGTGCAGGATACAACCGATTTTAATTGTAATTTTCAACCAAGACCATTCAATAGAGAATGAAATTGCCTTTCAGAATCTGAAAACATTTTCAAAAAATATCAATTTTTAAAAAAGTTACAGGGTGGTGAACTTTTGAGAAAGTTTCAAAACGTGGAATTCCCTGTTTAATTCTACTAATCTAATTGTTTCAATAAAAAATTAAGACAGAAAATACTAAATTTTATTTATTTAATTGAACATATTATAAGGATAATGTCAACCGACTTCTAATAAATTATAACTATAATTCATCTTCACTTGTATAATCCACAAGGGGCAAAGTTTCATAAAATTGTCTCGTGAATCTTGTTTTTCTCTAGGTCAAAAATTTCCAATGCAGTTTTGTGATTCTGCATTTCTAAATAGGTCACCTGCAAAAAAAATTAATAAGTCACAGAAATAGCTATCTAATTTTTTTTACTTGTAGCCTCAGTTTTTTTTCCCTCAGTTCTTCAAAAATATTTTCATTATTAGGAACTTTACTCGTAAGTAATTTTTTTCTTTTATTAGACATTACTAATGTACTGCCTTTAGTAATGTTGGTTGAAGCAATAACTGGACTTTCCGGATGAATATTTTCCGAAATTGGTTCCATTCCTACTTCTGACTCAACAGTATCTTCATCTGCAGTATCTACACCAATTCTATTTAAAACCGGCGAACCCTTGCCCAAAATTTCATAGACAAGAAGGTCTATGTCCTTTTTTTTTGCCACAACACCTCCTTCAGTGCCCGTTTTTGTCCAATTTTTCCACTGATCTTTTCCTGATATTTTGCCATAAAACGTCCCGACAATAAGAGTAAGTCTTTGTTTCATTTATAAGTCCCATTGCGAGTGCAACTTTCCTAACTTCACTCCACTGTGCACATTTTAAAGACTTTGTCAAGGTGGGACTAAATTTTCCAAATAACACTTCCTTCCGTTCTCTTATTGCACGCAAAAACTCGATTTTACCTATTCTATTCTATTCTATTCTTCTGGGGTGCGTTTCATGCATGTACTGGAGCTCTAGGCTCATTGTACCCCCCTGAAGTAATCATACCAGGTTCGTTTCCTTCATGTATTCTAGAATGTCCCTGATATTCGCTTTCACGATTTCCTCTGGCTCAGGAAACTGAATGCCAAAGTGTCTCTGTCTAAGCCACTTAAGGCTCGGACAGTGACATGTTACGTGAAGAGGAGTTTCGTCTTCCTCACCACATTTTCTGCATAATGGGTCCTCAGCGAGTCCTATTATGTTCATGTGTTTTCGGAGATGGCAGTGTCCTGTAAGCAGTCCCACTGCCTTTCTCAATTGGGTTCTACTTAGGCTGAGTAGTTCTGTAGTTTTCTCCCTGGATGGACCTGTTATGAATAATCTGGATTGCCTGAGTCCAGGCAGTTCCATCCAGAGTTTCTTATGTTGTTCCCTTAGTCGTTTCTCTATTGTTTCCCTTACATGTTGGTATGAGACCCCACATGTGGGAAGAGGTCCGATCAGGGTTCCCTCTGAAGCTTCCCTGGCTAGGAGGTCAGCTTTTTCATTTCCAAGAATCCCTGTGTGTCCTGGTACCCATTCAAGGATAACCTTGTGGCGTTCTGCCAGTTCAGCTACAGTTCCTTGGCAGTGCTTCACTGTTCGTGACGCAGTGTGTACGCTCTCTATTGCTTTGAGAGCTGCTTGGCTATCACTTCTGATCCTGACAGTCCTGTTAGGGACTGTCTCGTTCAGGATGATTTCCGAGCATGTGTTGATGGCAACCACTTCAGCTTGCAGGATAGTCTCTACTGAACCCAGGTTGAGACTATACGTCTTCCCTGTATTTTCATTGTAGATTCCAATCCCAGTGCTGGCGATTTTACCTAACTCGCGAGACATTGTAATATTTCAGTTTCTTGAGGTTATAATTTTTGACGTTTACTACTCCTACACTTGTAGAAATACAATTGTCCAAAACGTGATTTGACAAGTGTCAACATTTATTTTATGAAACAAAATTTTTGAATACTAGTCAAACAACACTTGTAACTTGTCAACTTGTCACTTTTATGAAACAGGCCCCTGGGTATTCGGATTTTTATGTCACTTAGTATATAAATAATACTTAGAATTTACAGAACAGAGCATGCACTCAATCATATATGCAAAAAAAATGAAAAACGAAGGATCCCATATTTTTTGCGAACGTAATAAACGTATCAAAGGGGATAGTGAATCGTGGGTTCGAAAACATATTTTTTTTTTCGGAAGCTTCCCTTTATTAGCTGTGTAACAGTGTAACATGTTTACTCGCTACAGGTCACTGCCTACCTCTCCCTTTTTTTACTCACTTTACGCATCGATGAAAAACGAGTCAGGGTAACCTAAAATGGACAGGGGTGGTCTGTTCAGTGAATGGGGGAACTTCGGCATGCTTTGATTTAATTTGTTGGCAGTTGGTCATTAATTCAGTCGCTTTTGTTGGGTATAAAAGTGTTTTATCTGTGTGTAGTATCGGAATATTTAATAGGATGAATGTCACGGTTTTGTTTATAGTAAACGCTCAAGTGAAACAGGAGGTACTATTGTATAATCTGACAATTTTACGGGCCTTGATGGAGTTACTACCCACAATAAGATTTATTGCCCGTATTTTAACCTTTTACTCTCTCTCTTGTGTAAATGATAAAAATATTTCAAACAAAATTGGACATATGGATGAATGAATTAATTAGATTTGTACTTACTTATTGTTACTAATTTAAAATGAGTGTATTTTACTAAATAACTATTGCTTCTCCAATGTAAAAACGATCATCAGAAAATTTATATTTTAAAAAAAGCTTTTAACCGATTTTCCATCAACTCAGACAAAATAAATAAATCATTTCTTTCCATTTCCTACAATTTATCGGAACTTGCGAATCATTCTCTATCTACATCATTCATTTTCGACTTGCACATCCAGCCAAAATCAGATCCTTTAAAACTTAATCAATTTAATCGAACTTGACACGAAGATCAATAATGCTTCGTGCATTTTATTACCAATAATGTGACCTTATTCTCCAGAACCCTTTTTCGATGCGCATAAATTTAATGCTATGTTAGCCTATCATCTAATTTGGACTCCCTTTTTGAGAAGTGAGTTTTAGTAGAGGGGAAATGTCAACACACGCAAAATAAATTCGAGTGGCAAAAAAAATGTGATAAATTAATGGTAAATATAAGTAAACATTTTTGTTGTGATCAATAAAACCCTAATTAAATTGATTGTACTAACCCTTACTTTTTGGAAGTCCATCTTATTAAGAATAATGAAAAACTCTTCGTTTTAACAAAACTTCCAATATTTATTTAAAAAATTGCTTTTTTAACTTTAATGACAGCCGTTTCGCTAGACTTAGCATCGTCAGATTGAAGTTACATTTTGTTTGTTTGTAGCTAGGTACCTGCTGTTTATTAGGTAGTTATAAGACAAGACCAAGTATGGAAGTAATAAGATATAACAATATTAAAGCCTAGCTACAAACAAACAAAATGTAACTTCAATATGTCAATCTGACGATGCTAAGTCTAGCGAAACGGCTGTCATTAAAGTTAATAAAGCAATTTCTTAAATAAATATTGTAAATTTTGGTAAAACGAAGAGTTTTTCATTATTCTTAATAAAACCCTACTTTATCATTCTTCGTTTTTCATTTAGATTTACATAATATTATGAATTAAAAACTAAAATTATTCAATCAAATTACCATAGACTTAAATTTATGGAATATTTACGAATTCACACCAAAGAAAAATATGTTGGCACTGTTGGCAGTTATTTATTTTATTTGTTTTTGTGTAAAATTTATTTATATAGTCTAGTTTGATGATTATTTACACTGTTTTTCTATCTAGGCACTTCAATTGATTTTAGGTACCTACCTCAATAGCAAGTTTTTGTCCAAATGTTTTGTGATTGATCCATTGACCCGTTTTAAGTTACCCACACTTTTGAGTTCCAATGAGCTTTTATAGAAGTTTAACCATTTGTGCAGACCCACATAAATTCGTTGGAAATGAGTTTTTGTTGACCCAGACTTCCCTGACTTGTGCAGTGAGGGTTTCTTACATGTTTATTTTGCCCCTCCCTTATCTTGGTGGGTGACATTTATCTCGTAAACTTCTGTTTAGTTGACACATTCTCATTTGTACTATTTGGTATTAATATTTAACCTGTTTAATATTATTTTCTACCAACCTTAACTGTTTTGCATTTCTTGCTTACCAATTTATTATGTTCTTTACAGCCTGATGATGGTCTGATTTAGACCGAAACTAGTTGCAATAATTGTACATTACTTGAATAAAAGTATGTGGTTTTGACTTTGCGTTTCATTGGATCTTTTCTGTTTGGATTCAATCACATTTGGAATGGATGACCTATCTAATTTATCAGTTTATTGGTTTTTCAAATTGTAACGGGTTGACCATATATTTAACACTCCTATATGGACGGTTGATACGGCAAAGAACTTTATTATATTACGGTGCCAACAATTTTAAAATTTCAGAGTTTTTATCCATACAGCGCATGCTTGAGAAATATTTAAAAAACATTTACCCAATTTAATTTTTATGTGTTTTGCTACATGCGCACAAAAGATGCGCAGTAGTCTTTTTCACTATGTGGAAACACTTTCCACTTATAGAAACTGTTCATTTAGGAGTAATAAATATATGAGGTTGATAGATAGATCTTAAAAAGAGAAGAAGAATCTGACAGTTTCGTGACGTGAAATTGGTTATTTAGCAGTTAAGGTTAATGTAGATAATGGAGTGTTAAACCGATATCCGGTTTCTGGTATTTAATTAAAGTACATTAACACTACTTTGCAAAAATATATTTAAAACATTTTTGATTCAAATATTTTGGGAGAAAACTGGAAATGGAGAATTCCTACAGATACGTCACTAACTCATATATGAAGTAAGCCACTTTCTGATTTAGATGTTTTATGAACTTATAGCTAATAGCCAGTTACAAAAAGGCCAATCTAATTAGAAGATTGAGGAACTACAGTTTATAGGAGCTTGATGTTTCAATAAAATATAAGCATTGTCATAAAATTTGTTTAGCTAAGTTTAGTTAGCTTTTCCCCACATTTTTTTTTCAAATTTGAATAATGTCAATATATAAATCTTGTTTTATATCATACTGCACGAACACAACAGATAAAACTCCTAATAAAAATTTTGTAACCGTGCCTGCAGTAAAAGTTAGACGAAAATTGTGGTTTGAGGATCAAAATTAAAAAAAAAAAGGCTATATGTTGACCCTTATGTAGCTAACTTTACTTTTGGGTTATCTACGTCACAGAACGAATTGCAGACTATTTAAATCATCCAAAAATTGAATTTTCAAATTGACATAAAAACCGTGTGATAGTAAATACAATAAAATTACTTGATTTCCTAGTAGGATTTTGTACACCCCTAACTATTAACATTGAGAAAACACCATATTTTTGTTAAGTTTAACACCCTGGAAGTACCAAATGATTGATCCTGCGCTGCTTGCTCATTTCCTCGTCGTTCGACATCCACGTTGCATCATTTCCATATTTTCTGCGATTTACAAGCAATACCTCCATTTCCATTTGGAGTTTCTGTATTTTTGCATCCATATTTTATCTTTTTAATTCCAAGTTCGTCTGCTTGCTGGGATTGCTCACTAAGTAGAGTCAATATTTGTTGTGATTGCCCACTACGTAGGGTGGATATTTGATGGGAGAAATAGCCTTAGATGCCATTTCCTCTTGTTTCTTCATCTGCTCCTCTCGGTGGTTCGTCATCCGATTTGTTAGCTCGCCCACTTGTGATTGCTGGGTTACTTGTTGCGAATGCGCTTCTTGCTGGCTCACTTGATTTTTAACCTGGGCCAGTTGTTGCGATTGCTCAGACATTGCCTTCTAAATATGATCTTAAAAGTCTAAAAGTCAGGGTCTATATGTATACTTTTTTGTTTACTTAAGTAGTACGCATTTAGCATTTTCACCAAAACGAGTTTGCCTCCGTTGGTTTCTAAATCCGATTCTTCTAGATCTCTTCTGAACTCAGCCACCATTAATACAATAGTAGTTTCCAGGCATTTTTTCTGTCTCTTTTTCAATTAGACAGCCATTTACCTTCTTGAAACAAAAAGCTGTGAATGACTGCTGAATATCTTCAGACCTTTTTCAATTTATATAAGTACTCAAAAATAAAATAAACGAAAAAATAATTTTTCTTCATAAAATTAGAATGTATAAGAAAATTCCACAATTTCTAAACCAGCAAGCACCGTTATACGTCTTTGTTATCATGATATTATTCATATTATATGATAAATTTAACACTTCCTATTTTCATTTTATTGTAATTTGTTTTATGACAATATTTTCCAATTGACGGTATTGCGCCCTTTATCTTTATTCAATCTAAATGTTCACCCTGACATTGCGCAAAATTAGAATATTCATAGCGGCGTTGGAGTGTCGAATGTATACATTTCAAAAGCGAGCTTAATTCCCGAATTTAACCACATATAAATGCAGCTCCTCCACTATTTTGCGGCTCAACTTCCCAGTCTGGACAGGTTGCTAGTAGCAAATCGTGCCCGGAATACGTCTCCGATAGAAATTACGAAAATTATCAAGCATCCCACGTCTGCGACCCATTACCGTCGTGGGTATATCAACGGCTGCTTGATTATCGTATTATCGGGGTGTATTGTAGCGCATTTGATGCCCCCAAACATACTCATTTGCCCCTTGAGGTGCTTCAGTGCAGCACGAAAGGATTATTCTTAAAGATTTTCCGAGAGATTTTCATTATTTTCATAAGTCTAAAAATTAGTCAAAATATAATTAAAATGATAGTCCAGGCGTGCTGTACTTTTAGACGGAAATTCTGATACCTGGAATGTAACAGTTGGAGGTGGTAAAGGGGCTTATAACACATGAAAAAAAAATACATTAACTATTTCAATTATGATCATAAACTTTTTAGGGGTGAAAAAGGGTGAAAAAGGGGAAAAAAACTGAAGTATTGCTGTTTGCGGCTAAAATTTACGTCAAAATGAAAAGTGCCCAATAGAAAAGTTGTAGATCATGTAAAAATCTAAAACTTTTCTTTTGGTAATTTTCTCACATAACCTCAATTTTTCGAGGAAAATTGAAAAAAAAAACGATTTTTCGTTTTTAATTTTCCAACGGATTCGTCAATCTTGGTGAAACTTAGTGAAAACTTACCTTTTTATGTCGAAAATAACCTCGAATTTTCTCAACCTTGTAACATAATAATTTTCCGAGAAATTTGATTTTTCTGAAAAAATCTCTTTTTTTTCAACAGTAAAGTTTGCTCGGAAAATATTATTGGAAAAGATTTTCCTGGGGCTCATTTTTTTCGTTTTTACGTCTACTTTCACATGAAATAAAAAAAATACACCTTTCATTTAAAAATGTGCTCAAAAATGAAAAAAGCAAAAAATGAATTTTGCAAGAGCTAAATTTGCAATAATTGTTAAATTTTTGTTATAAAATATTAAAAAACGCAAAAGCCGACTCTTGCATTACATTCTACGAGAAAAATTACAAAAGAAAATGTATTACATTATTTAGTAGGATTTTTAGTTCATTTACAATATTATTATAATCACTCAAGTCTATTAATGAAGTTAATAATCCGAGCGGGGATTTCATGGTTTTTACTATTGTTGTATGCTGATTTGTTTATATTATAAGGTTTTTCATGAGAAAAATCGATTTGTTGATAATTACAAGGCCCAAATACCCTTCCATCAGAGCCCTATAGGCACCTTTCATAAGTGACAAAGTGTAGACATGACAACTCTAACTTGTTTTCTCTTTGACCTTGCAACATTTCAGTATACAAAATATACTATCATTCGTAACAAACAAAATATTGTCTTTTCAATATATTTTTTAATTACAATTACGAATTACTTCAAACCGAACGATTATTATATTAAAAATAAACAAATTATTCCAAAAAGTCAAAGAAAATTGAAATTTTGATGAAAATTGGGCTATAGGGTTCTGATGGAAGGGTATTTGGGCCTTGTAATTATCAACAAATCGATTTATCTCATGAAAAACAAATATAAATAATATAAACAAATCAGCATACAACAATAGTAAAAACCATGAAATCCCTGCTTGGATTGTTAACTTTATTAATAGAGTTGAGTGTTTATAATAATATTGCAAATGAACTAAAATTTCTACTAAATAATGAAATACATTTTCTTTTATAATTTTTCCCGTAGAATGTAATGCAAGAGTCGGCTTTTGCATTTTTTAATATTTTATAACAAAAATTTAACAATTATTGCCAATTTAGCTGTTGCAAAATTTATTTTTTGCTTTTTTTTCATTTTTAGCACATTTTTAAATGAGAGGTGTATTTTTTTTATTTCATGTGAAAGTAGACGGAAAAAAGAAAAAAATGAGCCCCAGGAAAATCTTTTCCAATAATATTTTCCGAGCAAACTTTACTGTTGAAAAAAAAAAGATTTTTTCAGAAAAATCAAATTTCTCGGAAAATTATTATGTTACAAGGTTGAGAAAATTCGAGGTTATTTTGGACATAAAAAGGTAAGTTGTCACAAAGTTTCATCAAGATTGACGAATCCGTTGGAAAATTAAAAATTAAAAACAAAAAATCGTTTTTTTTACATTTTCCTCGAAAAATTGAGGAGAAAATTACCAAGAGAAAAGTTTTAGATTTTTACATGATCTATAACTTTTTTCTATTAGACACTTTTCATTTTGACGTCAATTTTAGCCGCAAACAGCAATACTTCAGTTTTTTATCCCTTTTTCACCCCTAAAAAGTTTATGATCATAATTGAAATAGTTAATGTATTTTTTTTTCATGTGTTATAAGCCCCTCTACCACCTCCAACTGTTACATTCCAGGTCTCAGATATTCCGTATTTTTTTATTTTTTTTAGTACAGCACGCCTGGACTATGAATAAAGATTTAATTATAAAAACGATGTTTTTTAATACACTTATATACATTATCACCCTGTATAAATGTTTAAATATTTACTTGTTTATCTTTAACATTTATACAATAACATTTACAGAATGAAATATTTCCCTTCGTTATACAAACAAAAGCTTTTTTTATAAGTGTGAAAGTAATAAAACCTTTAACACAACATTAAAGTAAAAAAGTACCCTTAAAGACCCGACCCCATTCTGCACACTAAAGTGAATAGTCACAAAAAAATAAGAGAGTGTCAACGCAGCTGATGTCAAAAGATCACTTGTTATGTGGGAATAAGCGTGGGATGGCAACACTGGCGGAATCGTGTTGTTCATGTTTGGAAAGGGTCGGTTGGTTGGAAGTATGGGGTGCGTTAATTGCCGACGGCGTGGTGTGTGTATATCCCGATGTTACCCCATGCATGTTTGCATATGTAAGCATCACATGTTTGCTATGAGACGCTTTCGCTTTGCTCATTCCAATAGGCCAGCATATACATTTGTGGGAGTAAATAAATTGACAATTCATATACAATATTAGGTTTGTTTAAGCATCAGTTATAGTTGATATCAAACGGATTTAAACGTGCGTAAAGTAGTATTTACTCTATGCGCACATTTCAAACGGTTTGATACCAAGTTATCGATGTTGCTACCAATTTTTCCTAGAAGGAGGCTAGAAACAGTTTTTACTAAAAGCAATGTATGTATTGTTGACTTTAATCGTTGAAACAGTGTTGATAAATTCAGAGAATAATAATTATAAAACTGCGCACTACATTTCCGTGGTTACTGGTTTTGTGATTGCCAAGTCAAAAACAAATTTGACAGTTCATTAATATTTTACAATGTCAGAAATAATGTAATGGCCGTATTCATAGTCATCCCTTAAGTATGAGTGTGAGGGTAAGGGTAGGTTGAGGGCACTTGGGTGTTTCATAAACAACCCTCAAGATCTAAGGGTCCCTCAAGTCACCCTTAACTCAAGTGAAGACGTGACTACCCTTGAGGGCACCTTGAGAGTTTTTCGACAGATTTGACATATCTTATGCTCTGTATAGGTTATTATATTACATTATTGATATTTTTTATGGTAGTAAATAGGTATTACATATATAATAAGAAATAGTTATTTATGTTTAGGTAGTTTTTTATTAAGGAAGAATAGTTATTATATTTATAGACAGTTTGCATACATTTTTTTTGAAAATGGAAGAATTTGATGAACTTTTTGAGAGTGATGAGGAATTTGAAGAAGTAAATCGTTTGCCTAAAAAATATATTAGGGACATGCAGAATCCTTTGGAAACGTTTGAGGAACGAGAATTCCAAAGATGATTTAGATTTAGCAAAAACTGTGTCACCAATGTTTTACTGCCACTTGTACTACAACATCTGATTAGACATAGGGTGTGTTCGGGGAGCACGCTATTTGCGCCATTTGCCGCTATCTAGTACTATTCCTCGTTTGCGTTATATGGCTCTTGGCGCTACATAGCTCGAAAGCGTGATCCCCGAACATACCCATAGCAATCGACAAATTCAATAATGAAGATATCAAAAAGTATGTTATTATTTGGCGCATGCTCACAACCATAGAACGGTAAGATAAGCCAGCACAACCAACACAAATGCATTAAAAACCCCGAAAACGTGTTTACTCACTTAAGGGATGGTTAAGTGACGTTTATGAAACAAGTAAGAGGTTGAGTGCTAAGTGACCCTTACCCAAGTCTCCCTCAGTGCTCAAGTTGAGGGTTGACTATGAATACCGGCATCAGTGCTCAAGTTGAGGGTTGACTATGAATACCGGCATAAGTGATTTAAAGCAACAATTGGACTGTGCATTTTTGGTAAGTACTTGAGCATCAAAATGTCGTTTGTTGTAGTAAGGTGTACTGAAATTTTCTTTTAGATTATATTATGTCGGATTCAGAACCCAACTGTTCACCGCCCGACGTGGTTGACATTGCTAAGGCAGCTACGAATGATTTAATTCCAACTAAGTCAAGTAGAGTTTATAATCATGCTTACGAAAGATTTCTCACATGGTGCAATGCTAAAAACATTTTAACTATTCGGAAAATGAGCTACTAGCTTATTTTTTTGAAATGACAACTAAATTAAAAATGAAAAGTTCAACAATGTGGTCTTATGATAAAATCATTACTGAATATTAAACATGGATTAGATATTAGCAAATATATGAAACTACGTGCTTATCTGAAGAAGCAGAATGAAGGGTATACTCCCAAAAAGTCAAAGGTATTCACAAAAGACCGGTTTGAAGATTTTTTAAATAATGCACCTGATGAGCAATATCTAGGAATTAAGGTTAGTTATAATATTCTAACCTGCATAAATACAATCAAGTTAAATACATACTATTTTAGGTTGTTCTAATAATGGGCGTATCTGGAGCATGTAGATGCGATGAAATGGTAAACATGACAATAGACGATATAAAAGATTTAGGATCTATTATTCCTGATAGTAAATCTAAATCTAAATCTAAAAAGCCACGATCGTTCACAATTATTGGAGAAAAATATATAAATCTTTACAGAAAATATACTTCTTTACGTCCACAAGCTATGGAAAGTCGACGATTTTTTTTGAAATTTCAATCAGTTTTGGGATTATGTAAATGAAAATGTACCTTTAGACAAATCGCAAAATTTCTCACCTGTTTATTCAACAAGTAAATCGGGTTATAATTCAAATATTACCCACGATAATATGACATTTGTAATCTTAATATAATAAATTAACTTCAATTTAGTGAGGCAGTTAAAAGATTAAAACCGGAAAACGCGGAAGGTACAGATGTAATTCCCCCATACATATTAAAAGGATGTTGCGAATGATTGAGACAGCCATTACTTCATATTTTTGATATAATCATACCTACTGACCGGTATCTATCGAGAATGTTGGAAAACTACAGAAAAGTGGAAGTGTAACAAGCATCGAAAATTATGCAATTGCAATTTTGGGTATAGGTATATATAACACTTTTAAAAAAGTATTTTCATCAATTTTCTTTCTCTAGATGCGGTAACAGATTTGTTGTGTATAAAAATCTTCCAAAATAGTACATTTTAATAATTTTATAATCACAGGCACACACTATTGATAAATGTCAAGAAAACCCTCACTTTTGCAAAGGTTGTTTCAAAAAAGTTACTAGCAATTGATTGTTTAAAATTGTACTTATTATTAAATATTGTTCAATCTTTGTTCAAACTGCATTCGTTAAAAAATTTCAAAGGCAAACAGTTATTTATCAACTTTCCACAAACATAATACTCCTCTGTGAAATGTTCACTGCAATTTCTGGAGTTGCGTTTAATATATAGAAAATGTTGAGCTCCCAAACTCTCTAGCCATGATTTACATGTAGAAATTAATGTATTTGTTACAAAGCCAATTGCACATTATGATTAGCCACTTACTTTGAAGCATTTTGCGGAAAATAATGCATTCTGGCCACCTCAGAAGGCATAATAAAATAATTACTGGATCTTAATCTATTTCAATAGCTTACAAAACAAAAACAAGAATAATAATTGCACAATCACAGCTTTTTGCTATTTGTCAATGATGTTTCATCAGTACTAGATTCGGATTGTGCAATTTTTGCTGAAGACTTTAAGGTTTTTAAGAAGGTGCAAACTGTTAGAGATTGTAAATGGCTACGAAAAGTTATCAATCAAGTATATCAATGGAGTTGTAATAATAAACTGTGTTTCAATATCAAAAAGTAGATAGCTGTTACTCGTTTAAAATTACATGATTGGTAATATCTTACTAAATCGATGTTCAGAGATTAAAGAATAAGGTGTTACCTACAATTATCAACCCAATATAATTTTCAACCCACATAAAAAATATTATAACATCAGCTAATCGTATGTTAGGTTATATAATAAGACAAACTGTTTACTTCATTATTATTGACACCATAAAATATTACATTTTAGTTAGACCGAAATTAGCATATGCTTCTAAAATTTGGTATGGAGAGTATAACACAACAATAAAAGTTGAAAATAAGTTCATGAGATTTTTATATTACAAAAAGTAATCTTCCCATTTTTAATACGAATTTAAATTACTGTAACTATATAACCACCTCTCTGGTGCTTATACTAAGTTATGGTTGCCCAGATCTCAACCTTTGTTGCTCCGGTTCACTCTAGTGGAGACGGGAGTGAGTAAATCAAATCTGGGTTATTTATAAGGGCGCCAGTTAGATTTATTTGAGCTATACAGTAGTTTTCCCTAATCTAAATCTAACAAATGATAGGAAATTGAAAAGACAACCTTTAACTTATGCTTACTTTATTATGAACTCCAAAATTATTGATATTATACTATTACTCGAGAAATCTTTAAATATATATATTCAACATGAATGACTTAGACCATAGTATTATACTTAAACAATTGATTTATTTTACCTTTAAAATGGCATTACTGAACTAAAACGTTTTACATCAGACATCAGTGACAATAATAAGGGTTTACATTTAAGAAAAATATTTCTAATGAGTATCTTACTAGTTTAACAAAACTTAGTTCTAATTCTACCCACAATTCAAGCAAAGAAAAGTATACCCATATATAATACCATAGACTAATATGGTTTATATCCCCAGGGTTATAGGCATTGGATCCAAGGCGTACAACAGGGTAAAAAGATACCTATCAACTCTCACATCATAGTCAAGTGCTCTAATGTTATATATTGGTATTGTACACAGGCATATTACATTATACTAATAATGCGAAAATTTAAATGTTATGTTAAAAAAAATTAATAAACTTTAGTAAAATCCATATGATTAATTGAAATTCTCTTCCCCCCCATAAACATAAAAAAATTAAAACATACTCATTAAGTATAATATAAAAAAAACAACAAAAACTTATCCACAAGCCGTCTTCTTCTCAAGCCGGTAGTAGTTTCTTAAATCACCCCAGGTATAGGACACAATCCCAGGTATAGGTCACAACTGCCTTCTACCAGAATCTTCCAGTACCAATCATACAATTTAAAAGTTAACGTTGAGTTACCTTTCCATAACATACCAGAAGAACCCTAAAAGCACCAAAGCCATAAGTATACGCAACAAACCTTTAAATCCCACCCCAATAACATCAGTACTTTTTAATTGAAATTAAAGTCTATTTAAGATTAATATTAATTAACGATTATGCCCCCAAAAATTGAAGAATTCTCATACATTTCAGAAAAAAAGAACTTTACTTTACAATCTTACAAAAATAAGCAAATCCAGGCCCTCCCTTAATCCCAAAACTGAAATAGAAGGTTAGCAAAAAAACTATCTACATGTTTGTACCAAAAAAATGAAAATTAATTGCATTTACCTCCAGGTGAGGGTTTTCCTGGAATCTTGTGCAAGAATTTGTATGTTGAGAGGGTGTTGAAGATGGACAAGCCCTCCGAAATGTGCTGCAAAGTGTTCCAACTCCCCTAACACGGGTCAGGCCGCATGGCTCCAATGAATAATCAAATCTCTGCTCTCCACTAGCAGAACTCCACAAAAATACCAAATCCAGAGGCTTCCTGGTGGATGTGGGTTGGTTTCTTTTATCTCCCCTCGTTGGGATGGTAGCAAAATACCACAAATAAATTAGGAAACCGCCACTACACACAGCAGACAAACATTCCTTAATTAACGACATCATGCACGACACGTTCCTCTCGCCGTTTCTTTTTCATTCAAAAAAACGGATATTCGTTCAATTTATGACACTACAGTCAGTCAACTTTATAAAGAGAAATTTACTTAACACGGAACAAAGTAAAGACACTGACAAAGACTACGGAGCAAGAAACAATCGATGACTCGTTCGATCGATAACCATCGAACTACCAAAAATCTATTAACCGTAGATTCATTAGATCTATTCTTCAAAAAAGAAGAAGAAATCATTTGAAATCATTTCCATAATATTGACATGTTTACAAATAATATACTAAACAGATGTACTCATATGTCTAAGAGACAGGTATGAATAAAAAAACTAAATTACTTAACTTAATATTAATAAAATGTTTTAGAGAATATCTCAAGGGAGCTTGGGATGAATTACATCCAGCACCCTAATGAATTATAGCATTCATCAGGCTAAACTGGTAAAAAGATTCCCAAAAAACAATAACCCACAATGACTTCTTATTACTACCAACGACAATATTACTATCAATATACAAGAATATAATGAAATTATTTAATACAAGGCGATATTTCAACATAATAAAGGAATTAAACTATCTGAATGAGCTATCAAATTATTTATTAAAAGGATTTTGAGGATTTATAAAAATACGAGGTAGGTTAAATTTATTCAATGTTATTAGTTAATATTGCAACCAACGCAAAAACTGTTTATTTACATCGACGGTCTTAGCGTCCAAATAAACTTGTTACAACTAGAAAGTAACTATGATGTTGTTTCTCTATAAAATAATAAATAGCCTACTAAATACACATACTTAATAACCTTTAATATTCCTCGTAGTAAAATACGCTCATCAGTTATGTTTAACATTCCACTAGTGCTCATAATGACCAGATCATCCCTTGTAGCTATTTTGAGGGTAACCAATAATTTTAACATTCTAATAGATTTAGACTGGACAATGTCAGTAACAACATATCGTCGCAGTGAACTGAATCTTACAATTTATAAATTAAATAAAAAACTTATGCATTTGTCTTCCTTTGAGTGCCTGGCCTACTTGCTCGATGTTCTGTGTTGAGTTAAGAGGGCCCTTGAGACTTGATTTGAATATGGGCGGGTGTTTAATTTTGTTGTTTAATGGAAGTTTGTGGTTTTTGAAACGATGGGGAAAAGGGAAAACGACATTATCTCGTGATATTATCAAGTGGTAAAAGTCTCTACCTAAACATGCCTAAAAAGATTTAGGGAGATAGCAAGTATGGGTCTAAAAAAGAAATTAATTGTTTTGCGGACATTGTTACTGTATTTGAGTATACTAAACATAGGATATTTTTAGTGTCATATTTAATAAATGTGAGTTTCTCTTCCTTAGCAAATATGTTTATTTGAACATTGCGTTTATTTTAAATAATAATATTGTTATTCGTAAGGGATAATCTATAACTTAAAACTAAAATTCAAAGATGTAGGTACATGAGAATAGATTATATTCATACAGTGCGGTCCATATGTATGGAATAAATTAATTTGTAGCGTTATTATGTACTATATGAAAAAAACCTGAAACAGGTCGATTTTTATTCTTAAATTGACAATTTACAGTATGAAAATATTATCTCCCTCCAGCACCCCTTCGGAATTATAAGCACCCCCTCGAAAATTTTAAATTACAAAGGGGGTCGTGTGGCACCTCGTTGGAAAGGGATTTTAGTCCTCTGTTCAGCAATATAAAGTTTTTTAAGTTTGGTGCAATCATAACTGAGAAAATTGATTTTTAAGATGTAAAATTTTAATAATGTCTCTAACACAAAACTTTACGTAGAATGAAGATTGTTGGATTTTACTTTTACATGTTTTATGAAATTTTCTATTTTAGCTGTTTTATGTAATCTTGTAATGAACGACCTTGTATTTAAAAATGTTGCTATGATATAAATTATTATTGTCAATTTTTTGATGTGAGATTAATAGAATTTTACAAAAACGTCAAGTGCAATCATTTTGTCTTGAAACATATTTTGATAGAGATTTCGCTGATCCTTCAGCCGGATCTTATATATTAAACTTTACAGGTAAGCAAGACATATCATTGCTGGTCCTTCGAGCCGGATCTTATATATTAAACTTTACAGGTAAGCAAGACATATCATTGCTGGTCCTTTCGCCGTTTTAATTTGAACCAAGATATGGTTAAGTTGAGGTGTCAGACAAGAAAGTCCAAAAGTTTGACTAAGATGCAGGAATCTCAAGAACAGTCTCAAATAGAGAATCTAACAGAAGCTCACAAGGAGTCGAACGAGCAGACTCGCAAGGAGGTTCAAGTAGAAACTCATAAGGAGGCTCAAGAGGTGAAATCCAAAGAAAACACAAGAAGCAAGTCTGTGGCAAGTATCCAAGGTTCTTTAAGGACAAAAAATACTGGAGCGTCATTAGCCAGGGTCCATAGAAAACAATTAGAAGCGCAAATTGAAGCTGATGAACGATTAGCAAAAATTCTAGAGGAGGAAGAAGAGTTCATACGTAGGAATCAAAAACTAGAACAGGATTTAAAGCGGCAAGAAATGGAACAAGAAAAAGAATTTATGCGCAGAAAATTTGAAAATGAAAAAAAGAGAATTGAAAATGCTTTACTCTTAAAGAAGACAGCTATCGAAGAGAAATACGGCAGTAGTAAAGCTTCTGAGGTAACAAACTATTTTGAAGAGGTAGATGTTAAGGAATATCCAGCCAGTAACAAAGTGAGAGATTGGTTAGGCAAAAGTAAGTTGGATAAAGCTCAGGATGAATGTGAAAATTCAAATTTAAGGTATGACATGCACACATTTTTAGCTAGGCAAACCATTGATAAAGATTTACCTTCTTTTTCTGGGGATGTTAAAGAATGGTCTAATTTTTACAATCAGTATTTATCTACGACTAAAGTATTAGGACTTTCAGAGGAGGAAAATATATGTCGACTTAGAAAAGCATTAAAAGGGGATGCAAAACGATCTGTTGAAGGCCTATTACTAACAGCTTGTTCACTTTCTGAAATAATGAAAATTTTACAAAATCGATTTGGCAGATCTGATATTATTATTAAATCTTTGATTATAGAGGCGAGAAATTTGCCACAAATTAAACCGAATGAATTTTCTAAGCTAATAGCATTCTCAGACACAGTATCTAATTTAGTTCTAACTCTAAAATCTTTAGGCATGAAAAACCATATGGGCAATCCTCAACTGTTAGGTGATCTGCTCCAAAAATTACCATATAGCATGCAGCTCAGCTGGGGAAAGAAAATTGCAAAGAATAAAGACAGTTTATTCCAGGATTTAGAAGATTTTAGAGAATGGTTAATGGTTGAAGCAGAAGGAGTAAGTTACACACAATCATCTTTATGTAGTCAAAAGACAGATTTTAATGCAGGCCCAAAAGACAAATTCAAAACTACTTTACTTACAGTTGACAAATCCAAACCTGTAAAAAGAAAATGTTTATATTGTAATGATTTTCACGTAATTGAGCAATGTACCAGATTTAAAGCTCTAAAATCTGATGATAAATGGACTTACATTAAGAAAAATAACATTTGTTTTTCATGTTTGAAGGGTAGCCACCGAATTAATCAATGTAAAAGTCGCAGGCAATGCGGAACAAATGGATGCGAGAAATACCATCACTTCTTGCTGCATAATGACCAGTTCAAACAAAGATGTATGGTAGAGCAGGGTACCTCTACTGAAGAAGCTACAGAAGCTGGAATCATAGCGCATACTGAGGGTATTTCTAGAAATGAAGTTCTTTTGAAGGTAGCACCCATAAAACTAAAGAATGGCAATTTAGTAATAGAAACTTATGCTCTTTTGGACGAGGCATCTACTGTATCACTTCTTGATGAAGAGATTGCTCAAAAGCTAAATTTGGATGGAAGGGAATCAAAACTTTCTCTTAAATGGACGGATACAAATTTAAAACAATTAGACTCTAAAAAGGTTAATTTGCAAATTTATGGTCACGACGGTGAAATTTATAATTTGCAAAATATATATACAGTACCAGATCTAGATTTGCCTGTTCAGTCTATAAATGCCAAGAAATTTAGGGAAAAATGGCAACATTTGCAGAGTATAGATTTTAAAAGTTTTAAAAATGCCAAACCTACATTTCTGATTGGACAGGACAATTGGGACCTGATAGTAACAAGGGAAATTGTTGAGGGTACCAAAAATGAACCTGCTTTGTCAAAGACAAAGCTAGGTTGGATTATACATGGCAACACTCATCAATTTAGAAATAGATATGATGAAAATATCATTCTTCATACGAAGCATGAAACAAATGACGACATTTTACATGAGGAAGTTAAATATTTTTTACGACTGAATCTTTCGGTGTAAAACTGCCTGAGAAAGAAGTTTCAGAAGAAGATGAAAGGGCGAAAGAAGTTGATGGATCAATTTACAGTAAGATCAGGTGATCGCTGGGAAACTTGTCTGCCATGGAAAGAAGACCATCTAATACTTCCTGAAAGTAGACTACAAGCTGTCAAACGTTTAGAATTTATAAAAAAGGAAAATGTTAAAAAAATGAAGAATATAAGGAAGTATATCAGCTAAAGATTAAAGAATATCTTGAGAAGGGATATGCTAGAAAAGTCTCAGAACAGGAAATGAAAGATCAAAAATCAAAATGTTTGGTATCTACCACATTTTGGGGTGGTGAATCCCAATAAGCCAGGAAAGTTTAGATTTGTCTTTGACGCCGCTTCAAAATGTGAAGGTAAATGCCTTAATGACTTTTACTTAAAGGACCCGATCTTTATAACTCTTTGGTGGAAATAATATGGAAATTTCGCCAAAAATCTGTTGCTTTTTCAGCAGACATCCGGGAGATGTTTCACCAAATCAAAATTAGAAGCGAAGACCAAACAGCTCAAAGATTTTTATGGTATGATGATTTAAAGCAGTCGAAACCATCAACATATGCCATGAATGTTATGATTTTTGGCGCTGTATCATCACCATTTGGAGCTCAATATGTAAAAAATAAAAATGCTCTTGAATTTAAGGCTGAGTATCCTGAAGCTGTTGAAGGTATAATTTATAAACACTACATGGACGATTATTTAGAAAGTGTAAATTCGCAGGATGAAGCTATAAAATTAATAAAAGAAGTGATTATGATTCATGAAGCAGGGGTTTTGACTTAAGAGGATGGGTCAGTAATTCTCAAAAGGTAATGGAAGAAATTCCTCAAGACAAAAGAGCAGTGGAAAAGATTATGTCAGATAGTGAAACAAGTATAAGGGCAGTCAATAAAGAGTCTTAGGTTTAACATGGGACCCCTACAAAGATACGCTAAATTTTTCTACAAATTTTCATAAAGTATCAGAAAATAATTTAACAGGAGTCAAAATACCCACCAAAAGGGAAGTACTGCAAGTTGTCATGTCTTTATTCGATCCCTTAGGACTTTTGGGAAATTTTGTTATTAGGGGAAAAATTATTTTACAAGATATCTGGCGCAGTGGTATTACCTGGGACGACGAAATAACACCTGAGTTATTCAAAAAATGGAAAAATGGTTAGTAGCTTTTGAATACCTTCAAAATTTAAAAATTCCAAGACATTATGGATATAAGGATGGTTATGTAGTACATCTTCACATATTTTGTGACGCAAGTTCACAAGCATTTGCAGCTGTAAGTTATTTTACCTTTAATAAGGAAGAGGAAGTAATAGGTACATCTTTGATAATGTCTAGGACTCAAGTAACCCCTTTAAAACCTATAACTATTCCACGCGCAGAACTTCAGGCCGCAGTTATGGCAAGTAGGCTGAAAGTAAGTATTTTAAAGGGACATTCTTTGCCAGTCACTAGGACATTTCTATGGACAGATTCTAAAACTGTTCTTTCTTGGATAAAATCTGATGCACGTAAATTTAAAACTTTCGTTTCAAACAGAGTTGCAGAAATCCAAGAAAATACTAACATTCACGACTGGAGATGGATTCCCACAAAATTAAATGTAGCTGATGAAGCAACTAGAGACCATGATGAAATAAATCTAACTACAAGTAGCAGATGGTTTAATGGACCTAGTTTTCTTGGTGATGGTATGGAAAATTGGCCGAAAGAAACGAATATAGATGTTCCCAATGATAATGTTGAGGTAAAAGTAGAAACTACATTACTTATAAAATCCAAGGATTTAAATGTTTTACCAAATTACTCAAGATTTTCAAAGTGGATGAGACTTATTAGAAGTACAGCTTATATGTTAAAATTCATAAGTATTGTTATAGAAGATAAAATAATTACTTTGCTGAGAAAAAAAGAGGATTTTAAATTATATATTAACAAAATTAAGAGCAGGAAGAACAAAAGAGAGTTGTCTGTGAAGGATTTGGAAAAAGCTGAAAATATGTGGTTTAGAAAAATTCAAGAAGATTGCTTCAAGGAGGAAATCCATACACTAAAATTAGGAAAAAATTTGTTAAAGGATAGTAGATTATATCAGTTATCTCCTTATTTGGACAATGGTGTAATAAAATTATCAGGCCGCATAGATAAATCTCCAATTCTCAACATTGATATAAAAAGACCGATTATTTTAGATTCACGACATTTAGTCACTAAATTATTAATCGATTATTTTCACAGAAAGACAGGACATGGAGGAACAGGGATTGTTTTAAATGAATTACGCCAAAGATATTGGATTCTACAAGCAAGAAAGACTGTTGCAACCATATGTAAACAGTGCATGTTTTGTAGAATAAGCAAATGTAAGCCAAAGGTGCCACAGATGGGACAATTACCAATATATCGTGTGGATATGCCAAAAAGGATTTTTACTTTTGTTGGTATTGACTATTTTGGGCCCCTTATGGTAAGAATTGGACGCAGAACAGAAAAAAGATATGGTGTACTTTTTACCTGCCTTTCTGTACGTGCAGTACACTTGGAATTAGCGGATAGTTTAAGTACCGATTCTGCTATTCTCGCCCTAAGAAGATTTGTAGCTAGAAGAGGTCAACCTAAATTAATAGTAAGTGATAATGGCACGAATTTAAGAGGAGCAGCTAGAGAACTACAAGAAGCTATTAAGGACATTGATGAGAAACTAGTCACCGAATTTTGTTTAGGACAAGAGATAGAATGGAGATTTCTGCCTCCAGCAAGTCCAGCCATGGCTGGAGCCTGGGAAAGAATGGTAAGAACAGTTAAAACAACTTTAAATGTCATAATGAAAGAAAGAACGCCTAAACCAGAAGTACTTCTCACTTTGTTACATGAAGTCGAACATATTGTAAACAGCAGACCTCTGACATATGTTTCGTCTGATGAGGAAGACCCTGAGAGTCTTACTCCCAATCACTTCATTCTTGGGACATCCAGTATAGCAAAATCGCCTGGTGTATTTGAAGAAAAAACTTGGAATTTAAAGAAAGAATGGAAATTGTCTCAAATATTGGCTGAAAAGTTCTGGAACAGATGGGTGAAAGAATACATTCCTACTTTAGCTAAAAGAAGCAAATGGTTTGAAAATAATGCCAATTTGCAAGTAGGGGACATGGTGATACTGATGGATAATCAATTGCCACGAAACAGCTGGCCACTGGGAAAAATAGTCGCCACCTTTCCAGGGAAAGACGATAAAGTTCGAGTGGTAGACGTAGAGACGAAGCATGGAGTTTACAGAAGACCAACTTCAAAAATATGTAAGCTGGATCTACTAGAAATGAGTTAGTCGTGAAGATTTCACCAGGGGGGAGAAATGTTGGATTTTACTTTTACATGTTTTATGAAATTTTCTATTTTAGCTGTTTTATGTAATCTTGTAATGAACGACCTTGTATTTAAAAATGTTGCTATGATATAAATTATTATTGTCAATTTTTTGATGTGAGATTAATAGAATTTTACAAAAACGTCAAGTGCAATCATTTTGTCTTGAAACATATTTTGATAGAGATTTCGCTGATCCTTCAGCCGGATCTTATATATTAAACTTTACAGGTAAGCAAGACATATCAAAGATAATAATGTCACATAATGATTAGAATGTGTTTTTCAATGTATTTGACACTTAAATTAAATGTTCAAAATGACCACCATTCACTTCTTGACAATAACCGAGGCGATATTGTTTGGTCTATTAAAATAACTTTAGAAATAATCAGGTATTTTCGTATCTGTTTTGCTAAATATTAGGAAAAAACTTTGAAGATATTAAAATAATTGTCAAAAAACTAAATAAACAATTGATATAAATCTAGTAGGCTGCTGTCATTTAGGTATTTAAAGTTACTAAAAGACGTCAGTATAATATTTGTGCGCGTATTAAATTTAATTATGGCTCATTTGTCCGAGACTCAAAGAATGGACATTTTAATTATGATTGGTTGTGGTAATAAAACCAGAACTCAATAGGAGGTTTGTGAAATTTTTAATAATAAATACCCTGGTCAACACGTTTCGCAGTCTACAGTTAGCAAAATTGAAAAAAAGTTTCGTGAAACTTGACATGTAAAAAATATTGAAAAACCAGGTAGAAATGTTCAATTTACTGATGAAAAAAAGTTAGATGTACTTCTAGAGATTGAGGAAAATCCGCATAAGACAACTCGAGAACTTGCCGCCGACAATGATGTAAGTAAATCATCTATTTTGAGAGTTCTGCATAAAGAAAAATACCCTTACAAAGTTCAGTTGGTTCAGGAGTTAAATGAAGATGATCCTGATAGAAGGCAAGAATTCTGTGAATTGATGATGGATAGAATGAACGCAAATTTGCAGTTCATAAACAAAATAGTTTTTTCTGATGAAGAGACGTTTCATTTAAACGGTTAACAAACAGAACTGTAGATATTGGAGCAGAGAAAATCCTCACTGGATGTGTGAGGCTCACACTCAATATCCTAAAAAAGTTAACGTTTGGGCTGGTATCAAAAATTATTGGCCCTTATTTTTTTGAGGGCACAGTTACTGGTGAGGTTTATCTAGATTTTTTGATTAACTTTTTAGTGTCTACATTACAAAGAGTTTTTCCTGATGTTAGTCATCCAAATGAGATAGATCGGAGCTCCACCGCATTTTGCACGTACTGTTAGAAATTATTTAAACGAGGTTTTTCCCAATAGGTGGATTGGAAGACGTGGGGCGATCGAATGGCCGGCTAGATCCCCCGATTTGACTCCTCTCGATTACTTCTTATGGGGTTATTTAAAATCTAAAGTATATTTTAATAGACCAAACAATATTGCTGATTTAAAAGTTAGGATAACGGAAGAAATTAACAAAATAACCCCCGAGGTCATACAAAATGTTGTATGAGAATTCCAATATCGCCTCGGTTATTGTCAAGAAGTGAATGGTGGTAATTTTGAACATTTAATTTAAATGTCAAATACATTGAAAAACACAACATTCTAATCATTATGTGACATTATTATCTTCATTCTACGTAAAGTTTTGTGTTAGAGACATTATCAAAATTTTACATCTTAAAAATCAATTTTTTCAGTTATGATTGCACCAAACTTAAAAAACTTTATATTGCTGAACAGAGGACTAAAATCCCTTTCCAACGAGGTGCCACACGACCCCCTTTGTAATTTAAAATTTTCGAGGGGGTGCTTATAATTCCGAAGGGGTGCTGGAGGGGGATAATATTTTCATACTGTAAATTGTCAATTTAAGAATAAAAATCGACCTGTTTCAGGTTTTTTTCATATAGTACATAATAACGCTACAAATGAATTTATTCCATACATATGGACCGCACTGTATATAACATAAATATTTGTAAAAGTGCGGTGAAAGCAGATCAATAAGTCAAAGACGTTAGATGTTAATTTGTGGAAAAAAATATAAACGACTTAGATGTTTACTAACATTTTTTTTGACATTTGCTTTATCACACAATCTACTTCTATTTAACAGAGTATTAAGTAAATATTATAAAGGATTTTCGCGTTAAAAGGAAACATCCAGTGACGTTTCACGTTATTCTACATTGTTTTATTTTTGATTAGGTCTTTAGTCCAAATTCTAGCTGTCGGTCCATTGTTGTATAGATTCTCTACTAGTTCATTATCGTGGTTGATGGTCCGTTGGTTGTATGAGATTGATAGCCAGTTGATTTCAGCTTTGATTAGGGGAATTTGTAGATCTTCGTGAAGTGTCCGGTTGCTTACATACCATGGTGCATTGGTTAGTGATCGTAGTACTTTGGATTGAAACCTTTGAATGATATTCAATGATGTTGGCTTTGCACAGCCCCATAGTTGGAGTCCACAAGTCCAGATTTTGTTTGATAATAGCTTTGTAGATTAGTACCTTATTTGAGAGAGACAGTTTTGATTTTCGACCTAAGAGCCAATACATTTGCCGAAACTTCAAGTCAAGTTGCCTTCTTTTGGTTTGGATATGTTTTTTCCAAGTAAGGCGTTGGTCCAGGTGGAGGCCAAGATATTTAGCTTCTTTTGCTGTTGGTATTCGTACGCCATTAATATTTACAGGTGGGCAGATAGTCTGCCGAGTAGTGAAAGTTACTTGAATTGATTTGGTCTGGTTTATTTTTATTCGCCATCGTGTATACCAATCACTAAGCAGGTTCAGATGGTGTTGCAGATATGCAGATGCGGATACAGGGTCGTCACTTACTGCGACTGAGGCTACGTCGTTGGTTTGTGGAATATCAGCTGTGTAGAGAAGAAAAAGCAGAGGTCCAAGAACGCTACCCTGAGGAACACCGGAATTGATATGACAGAAATTAGACTGCTGGTCATTAAATTTTACGCAAAAGTGCCTATTTGATAAGTAGGATTTGATAAGGAGATAATAAATGCTGGATTAAGCGTTTTTTTTTTAATTTAAAAGGTAGGACCTTATGCCAAACTTTGTCGAAAGCCTGGGAGATATCGAGGAATGCGGCATTGCAAAAATTCTTATTTTCAATAGTTTTTGAAATTTCATTCACTATTCGGTGGACTTGTTGAATCGTGTAGTGGTCTTCCCGAAAGCCAAATTGATGATTAGGTAAAAGCGTTTGAATCTCGTGGTCGGAGTAAACCCTTTGTAGCAACAGTCGCTCAAAAACTTTGCTTATGGTTGGCAAGAGGCTGATAGGTCGATAAGACGTAGTTTCAGTATGTGGTTTTCCTGGTTTCGGAACCATAATGATCTCCGCATATTTCCAAATTGTAGGGAAATACGATAAACTTAACATCCGGTAGAAGATAACTGTCAAAAGTACAATAGCCTTGCGGGGAAGTTGCTTTAATATTTGGCCAGTAATCAAATCATATTTAGAAGCTTTTCGAGGATTTAGTTTAGTAATTTCTTCCTTTACTTTTGTTGGAGTGAAACTTTTAATGGGAAGAGACATTTGGCATGCAACATCGATGAAATTTTCTATCTCTTTGTCATCAGGGCCTGTTTACTAACATCAAGAACAATATTTTAACTTGTAAAATTAATATTAATTGTAATACATTGGTGTTTATATCAAAACAACTATTAAAAAACAAAATTGGTTATTTGCAAGGGATTTAGGTATTCTAAAGATTTCTCCATCAAAGGAGAAATGTAAGGAGACAATATTTTTTTAAAATAATTATAGAATAAATTATTACTATTCTCAATTATTGATTCTTTTCCTGAACGATAATCAATAACCAAAAATAAAGATTTTATCGTATAATTAATAAAAAATATGCATGGCTTGGCCACTATTTAAGAGCAAACCGGACATGTCCGAAAATTTTAAAAGCATCCTGAGCCTTTATTTCTAATCCGATTTTTGTGAAATTTTCAGTAAACACTCATTATTACTAAACTTAGGGGGGTATTACCTTAATTTTTTTCTAAACTCTTTAGAACTATTTATTTCCTAATAAAAACGAAAAAAAAAGAAAAAAAAAGGTTATTCCCGTCTTCTACATTAAATTTAAGAAAATGTGTCGCTTTCTGTTTTAGTAAATGTCGAATAGTTTTTAAATGGGATGCTTTCCCACCTTTGCCTAAAAATTTTCTATAAAATGCTGCCCTCTCGTTGTATAAATTTTAAGACAGTTTTAATCGCGTTGGTGGAGATATTCCCAGTGGCGGAGCAATTATCATGTTAAGACGAGAGTATCAGAAAATTTAATATCTTTTTTGTTGTATTTAATAATGTGACTTTTTCTAAATAAATTAAAGTAAATTTCAAATTTTGACAAGCTGGTCAAAATAATATTGATTAACTTCACTACCACAAAATTAAATAGTGTTTACAAGGTTAACACAATATTATATAGCAGACATTTTTTTTAATTTCATGTTTTTAATTCTATCTAATCTAGGTATATAAATCTGCTACTAATATCATTTCTCTTGTAGTTTCTGGTGTACTTATTTATTAAGAAGAATACATATTATATCGAAAACAAAAAAATTGCATAACTTAAAAATAAGGACAAGTAGCATTATTCATATACATCCAGTCAAAATTGTTTCACCAAATTTCTATGTTTCGCTAAAATATCTACAGGGAGATTCATATTACGGACCTAAAATGAAATGATTTTTTTATGCATTTTACAACTAAATACTTCAATATGTCAATCTGATGATGCTAGTTTTTAGCGAAACAGCTGTCATTGAATTTAAAACTTATTTTACGAATAAATAGTGGAAGTTTCATTCAACCGTTTAGGTGTTTACTGTTTTTTTATACGATTTTGCTGGTTAGTTGCAGTAAAGAAGACAATGAAAATCTAGTAAAAAACGCATCCAAGCACTAGACAAAAAAAAAAAATGTGGAATTTCAGCTCTTATCATCTAGTTGTAAAATGCATTGAAAAAATTATTCCATTTTATGTCTATTATGTCCATTTTATGTAATAGAAATCTCCCTGTAAATATTTTTTTAAATAAGAATAATTAGCATGCGACATTATACAGTGTTTCGCCAAATTTAATAATTGGTTTAAATACAGAGAGTTTAATATTGCGTATATAAAATTGAATAATTTTTTTTGTAAAATTTCTGCAACTCAACAAATAGAAATAAATTAATATTTGAAGTTCAACATTAATTAATTGGTGAAAAATATAAAACTTATTGTGTAGACATTAGTCTTTTATTAAAGAAATTTCATACTTTATATTTTACAAGCACGACAAAGTTATGTTTTAACCTAGTAATAGTATTATTTATGTCGTACAATAAAAACTATTTTATTTCTTTGCTATTCTCTGTCTTTGATTATTCCGAATTTTCAGTCTTCTAGGAAATCTTGAGTCAACTAGCTGTGGAAGCAAAGATTTAAAAAATATATTTTTAATTTTTCTACTATCCTGTCAGCCCAAAATGTTCTGCCTTGCGGAATCTAAATAGTATATTAAACAACGCATTTCATATGGCTTTCTGTTATGACACGAGTTCAAGTTTAAAAAACGAATCGCAAAGCGATGAGTTGAAGTAAGTTGTTTATAACATTTTTTATATTTTGCCATTTTATCAATTTTTTAAATTAATTTATTATTTTTATGTAATTATAAGATAAAATATTAAAATTATAAAAATCTTCATTATAAAACGCATTTGCGTATCGTAATGTAACTTTTACGCACGCAAATTTTTGTTTTAAATGGTTGGCGACATGAGTGAAGTATCTAATGACAAGACTATTGACAATGACACTTGTGGCTAATAGCAATTTATTAATTTTATATTGTTCTTTAAAAAAGTATTTGTGAATATGAATATCATCTTTTAATTATATAATATATTATTATTGGTGTATAAGTCATTTTAAAATATTTTAAAACATTAACATTTCATAATTTAAATGTCAAAACTGTCAAATGTTATAAATTACACAGTGCTACCGACATACTTTTTAAAATCAAAATTTTCGTAATTTACATACAAATAATAAATTAATTTAAAAAATGATAAAATGGCAAAATATAAAAAATATTATAAACAACTTATTTCATATGGCTGTTGTGACACTCGTTCTTTAAAAAACTCATCGCTTCGCGATTCGTTTTTAAAACTTGAACTCGTGTCATAACAGAAAGCCATATGAAATGCGTTGTTTAATATACTATTTAGGTACGGCTATGTGCCTATTTGAAAATCATCTGCTGAAACACCCGAAATACAATAGACACATGTAAGTTTTCTTCCCTTACTTATCTTTATAGTAACTTCAATAGCGCACGAGTTTACTTGTTTCGGTAGTACATTTGGTTTAGTGGCTCTCAGCGCGGAGCGAGAAGTAGGAGGTTGGGTTAATTAGGGTGAAATTCGCTTGCCGCTGTAGGTACGGTGTGCTCTTAAACCCATTTCTTTTTAATTGTTTAAAAGGTAGCAAATTGTTTTATATAACTATGTATAAATATTTATGTCGTGTATATGTCCACATTAATAGCGAGGGCATACATTAAACCAATCTGACAAATCGTCAAAAATATTTTTTAAAAGCTATTATAGACGGACATTCTGAAAATTTTGTTACCGCATTCTCGATTCTTGCCATTCTCCGTTCTAAAAAAATGCTGCTATCAAAACGTCACTGTAGTACTAAAATTTATGGAATTTTGCATATTTTAGGTACCGAATACGTTAAATACTTTCAAACGTTTATTTTAGTCTAAAAATGTCGCTTCCTGAAATGTTACAATGTCATTCAATTTGTTGAATAATGCAATAGTAGATATTCGTTTTTCAGGGTAGAGAATTTTAAACAAAAATATATGAACAGTTTTATTGTTTTATAAATTTAATCTGGATGATGGCACAAAGGGCTTTAATTGTTTATAAAAGATTACCGTTAAAAATGTTTTGAAAAATGTATCGGTAAAAATGTAATGCACTTATGCTGTGCAGTTCTATTAGTTAATTAGTGTACAATAAACTAGGTAATAATTTTTGTATAGTATTACAATATATACATTTAAATAATTTTAACAAACTTACCTGTTTATGCATTTCGACGTTGAGACCATATGACATCTCGTAATACTGAAAAAGAAAAAAAAAAGTTTAAATTATGTCATTCGGTAATCATTAAAATATTAGAAAAGATTCAATAAAACACCAAGTCAAACAACAGTCTATTATTGGAGAAATATAATTATTGCAACTAGTTTCGGTCTGAATAAAACTATAAAGAACAAAATGGATTGACACACAAGAAAGAATTGTTCGGAAAAGATGCAGGGAAGTTAACAGTGATAAAATGTAACATTACAGAGATAAAATACTTTTTTTCTTGTGTAACAGTCCATTTTGTTCTTGATAGCCTGATGATGGTCTGATTCATACCGAAACTAGTTGCAATAATTATATTTCTCCAATAAAGGTCTGTGGTTTGACTTAGTGTTTTATTGACTATTGGATTAAATCACATTTGGATGACCTATCTACACTGAGAAAAATGGATTGAAGTCGACGTAATAAAATATTATGCAAACACTGTGAAATACTCTGCTTACAACTAATAAAATATTGCGCATTACTCTAAATAGTGACAGGAATGTATATTTATTCTGCAGGGCATTAAACTTCATTGTGCAAGAAACCTCATCAAAACTTTATGTTCAAATGTCGTATCTTTTATCGTGCAAGAACTATTATGCATAGTAAAATTATGGATTTAACATCATAATTTACAGTGATCAAAGCACAATAAATTATGACGTCTTAAATTCACCATATAATATAGTTTTTTGCATAGAAAATTACGGTGCAAAGAGTTGCACCATAAAATTCGATGCAATGCATGTATATATTTAAAACTACGCAGAAAATTTTATAGTGACATTCCCGATTATTTGCATAATAAGTACATTAATCCTGAGGAACAATAAAATTTAGTGCGTATGCACGTTGAAGAATCGTGCCAGGTTGAAAAAATTATTGCTTAGCACAAAAATGTTTGAAAATTCACTAAAATGTATTGTGCGTATGCACTAAACATTACGTGCATTTTGAGAATTCATAAAAAAATATGGTGCGTATGCATATAAAAATTACATGCATGCAACAAATCGGGGGAATCCGGGGGGGAATCTGTCACCGCGCGCGCCGACATCGACACCACCGCGCCGCCGGATCCAACCAAACACCACACACCATTCTGTGCTGTGACCTCCGCGCGTGAGTGTCGTTCAATACTTCTATATTAAATTTTGCTGTGTTGTGTTGTGTGAAATGGACGAGTTACTGAGAAAGTTATATTTAATTAAGTTTATGTTTAATCTAGATTAAGATTAACTTTCTTATGGAAAATAAATGTTTGTGTGATTTTAAGATTTTTTAAATTACCTACATAGTACATATATACCTGCTCTAGACTCTGTGTGATTAGATTATTACTATGTGAATTTCAGCACTTTTTTCTGCACTGTACTGTGACATGTGTGGATATATTTTAGGATTAGCAACAAATATTTGCACGGTGTTTCTAAACGGTGAAATTATATTCATAATCAGATTAGTCTTTGGACAGGTAGGTATCTTCAGTCAAAATTGATAGTCCAAACAAAAAAAAAATTACACAAAAAATCGGGCGTTTTTTTGACTCTCCTTAAACAAATCGTTCACTACGAGTATTTTTCGGTGAAGTCAAAAAAAACTACCAAATTTTTTTGTTTTACCTATCTTTTCTGACTGACACAGAATACCTCTCCGAACACTTTATTTGATTATACAGAGTGTAATGTAAGGGAAAGCTTTTCGAATTTTTAACAATGTCTTTAGTAGGCCATCATCCCAAACAACTTACAGCAAGAATTTTTTGTCGAAAACGAAAAAAAATCGACTCTCCATACAAATAAAACAAATCAGTTTGTATGAAAAGTCAAAAGTTTTTTTTTGTTTCCCACAAAAAAATCAGGACGATGATCTGAAGACATTGTTAAAGTTTTCGGAAAGTTGTCTCTTACACCCTTTATTATTTATTTAATCGTCCGAAAATACCGTGTAGAGATTAAGTGCTGATCCTGAAAAATATCAATCCCGTCACGATATTAAATAGTGCGGAGAAAAATACTAGGGCACGTAAAAGGATCATGCCCAGCTAAAAAAGCACTATGAAATTTAGTGCAGTCGCATATAAAGATATGCTTCCAGCAGCAAATAATATCATGCGCAGGCACGATATATTATAGGGTACGACCTGGTACGCATCAAAAAGTAAAATGCAAAGGCACATAATAGGATTATGAATGCATTATAATATAAAATGCTGTCAATTACGTATTTTAAACAGTGCACTTTATATTTTCGTTCATTAGAGTTATACAATATGATGTCTTGACCTATATCTTATAGTGCGAGCAGCAAATAAGTTTGTGACGTCGCTAATTGGCGGAGGAACCATAATTTTATGTGCACCACGGCAGAATAACTTTATGTGTAGGCACGATTGTTGAAAAAAGTGTGCATGCACAATAGTTTATAGTGCCTCATTTTTCTCAGTGTAATTTAAAATAATAATCCATACTACCTATATTCACAATCAACGCGAAGTTATACAACCTAGTATTTAAAAAGCAGTACAAGTAGCCCAAAAACCCAGTAATATTTTCAAAAAATCACAAGTTTTTGCCGTAAAAAAGATAGGATGGTAGTAGTCCATCTTTGCCATTTTGTATCCCCGACTTATTATACCTTATAATAGGTAACCCTCTCCCTTGGTTGGGTTACTGGAAAACAGTTCATAAACTTAATTTAGTTAGTTTTTTTCCATTATTAATTATATAATTAAAAAAATTATTCACAAAAACTACTTGATTTATTAGCATTCAAAATAAATTCATTTATTTTAATTTAAGATTAAAAGCCTTCAAAATATTTGATAATGCCTTTCGATCTGGAGCTGTTTTAATTATAGTTGGTATTTAAAAAAAGTATTTTCAAATTATTTATTTATTATTTCAAGTCTTTCACTTTATAATTCACTGTTTAAAAACTTGGCGTTGATTGTGAATTTATTAAAAAAATATTTACTACTTCAGTAGTAGCTGCGCAGCTCACGAAAAGAAACTTTTTATCTAATTTTTGTTTTTGGTTATTATTGTTTTTCTATTGTTTTAATACAGATACGAAACTCTACTTCTCCAACTCGACTTTAAATTAGAGCAACTCTATTTCTTACAGAATACGTAAATACCTAGTCGAAGTTTACTAAAAGTAAAAGTTGAAAAACATTGAAGTATGTACTGACAGAACACAATATCTTAAAGATGGTAAGGAATACAGACACAAGAAGAAGAGTTGATTTACAGGTAGCGGACACCTCGGCGAAAAAAAACAAAGCTTTCTGTATACCTCTCGATAAAAACAAGTATACCTCAATTTTTTAGACTAAGATGTATTCAATATTAATTTGTGGACAGGATTCTGACCCTAGTAGAAATTTATCTTGGCGCTATATTGAGAAACGTTGCCACCAAAATTCAACATAATTGGAATTAGAAAATTATGGTAACGCTTTCCAATGCACGATCATTATTGCACTATATTGCGCCACCATTTAACCAAAGTTAGTCCACATCGGAAAGCAATATTGCCCCATTATTAGCCAGTATAGGTAACCGCAATATTGGGAATATATTGGCGCAATATTAGCTGCTACCATAGGATGCAGTGGCCTGCCTAGATTGTGGCTATATATAGCACACATATTGGTGGTCAATATTTGCATGAATATTTGGCAGCCAAACAGTTCAGAGCTGGAAGCCATGGCCATAACAATAAAATAAATTTGTGATTGGTGCCATTAGTATTTAAAATTTATACAAATATTCATAAAGGACAATTTTGAATGACTAACAATTTTATAAAAAAAATATAGAAAAATGTTGAGTTTTAAATATGCATTTATATTATTATTTGATAGATTTTTTCTTCAATAACTTCAACCTTCAACCGAACTTGCGTGTTTTATAAAAATTATTTCAGTGAGTTGTATCCTGCCAATTTGCTCTTGGCATGTAAGATTTCAATAGACCACTAGCGTGATCGTATGGAGTAGATCCATAGTTCTTCTGTTTCAGGATCTGTAGCCATTCACTCCGGAACCGTAACCATAAGCTCCGGGACTGTAACCAGTAGCTCCGGAACCGTATACAGAACTATAAGTACCAGCATCAGAAACTGCTGAACCATAACCGTCTAATCTACTTCCTGTGCTTTGTAGTCCGCTGTATCCTGAGTTAATATATTGTGGAATTCGAGCTGAAACTTGGGGTTTGAGCACAATTTGACTTCCAGAAAGTTGTTGACTAGTGCAGGTACTTATATATGTTCATACTTTGTAATGTGTACTGGGTAGGGTTGTGGCACAACCTTTGGTACTTGCACCAATTATTTTACGTAAGTTTTATTATTATTATTCTATTATTCTTAGAAAACTCTCAAATTGAAACTGAAATTTAAAGGAGAATATAAATGAAAAGTAGAGTATTTATATTTAAAGTGAAATTCAACTTTTTTATCCTATTAGGAGGTCTACTAACTTTCCTCATTCTGTATACTTTAAAGGCTTTAAAAAGAAACTGTAGGAAAAATTACGGAGTAAAAAAGGTGGCTGGTTCCAAATAAAAAATTAAATTAATACTTGTTCTTTCTCCACCTTTTTGGTAGCGTGTGCAAGTATGGACAAGAGAAACACCAGTAGGAAAACCCAATTTAAGGAGACAAGTAAAGTTATACTTGACAAAATTGCTTTTATTTTTTATCAAATATTTTATTCCTGAACAGACCAAATATATACATAACAACAATGAAAAATTAGTAGGAAATTGGTAAAGCAAAACCGACAACACTGCCTTTTAAAAAATTCAGGATACCGGCACAAGTGTGGAGTTTTTCCACGTAATGAAAAATTGTACTTACAATCATAAAATCACTTTTCTGGATTTCTAGTACTGATACTTTGTCTAAGCATAGACGAGTGTAAACTTTATCAAATGTAAAAAATAACACTGTTACTATTCTACTATCGACGTGACAATATATGTGATTACTATATTATATTGACCAAAACTTTTAAGCGACTAAACGAATTTGTTTTTGTTTATATTTCAAAAAACTTGCCAGTAATATCAAAGGCGTACCCATAATTATTTAAAAATAAAAGGTGGTATCAAAAATTAATAATTAATTTAAATCTTTGTACGGATTTGATACCCAAATTTAGATGATTAGTTCTTCTAGATACTGTAAAGTTTGTGGAATAGGTACGCTAGGAAATAAAGAACATCGAACGAGATTAAAATTTCCCCATCTTCTAGAACAACATCTTTAACTTTCTTGATAAATTCTAATGAATTTTTAACTGAAAAACTGTTACATTTTTTGGGTAGATTTTCAAACTCGTTCGATAAACATTTTGAAATCTTATAACTAATTGTACATATAGCTGAAACAATAGGTCCCATTGCCTTCCCAGGTTTATGTATCTTAGGAAGGCAATAGAGCTTTGACAATGTAGGAATACTTACAGTTAATTTATACTTTAACTAATCGGTGACAAGGTTCTTACAACTTTTGAAAGTGCTCTTCACCGTGGAAATCATTTTATTTAGTGTATTTTTTTTGCATCTTAACGTAAGGACGATTCTCGATCAAGTCATCCACTCTTTCGAAATAGTCTTGTTTGTCCATTATAACAACCTTATTTCCTTTGTCAGCTTTTAAGTAAAAACATTCCTTCTGTCTCAAACCTTTGACAATATTCCTAGTTTTTTTAATTCCCTGTACATTTTTTGTTCTTATTTGAAATATTTTTGGAAATTTGATTCTTACAAGCTTCCCGAACATAAACCTTGGTATCATGAGAGAGATATTGAACAGAACTTTCAATATGTCCAATCAATTCACCCAGGTCCCCACGAGAAGGCACAGCAAAATTCAAACCATTGTTTAACAACTCTGTTTCACTACTGTCAAAAGTTTGGGAAGAAATATTTTCAACAATATTAATAGGTTCCAAAGAAATTCTTTTAGGTTTTGGTTTAGATTTCTTCAATTTTTTATTCAAGATCGACATTTTCTTCTTAAATTTTGAATGAATATCTTTCTTTGGAATTCACACCAATATTCATATTCTACATTACTTACTTATTTTTTTTGTTGTGGCAAACATTTGGTAATATGGATAGGCAGTCAAACAAGGAGAATAAAGTATAAATGGTTTTTTACCGTTTTGAATTTTCTACACCTTTATAGCATCTAAAATAATTTTTAATTAATTTTTGCATAAGATTAAAGCTTAGGGCCATTCAACTTTTAATTTAAGTGATAATGGTTATTATATAAAAAGCAATCATAAAACTGTTTGTGTTTTCAATAAATTTACTAGGTATGAGAACAAGTCGAGTGATCGAATCAATGTGAATACCCCGTTAACATAACAACAAGAACACGGCACGCCATACACAAACTGCAATATACAACAATGGTAAAAAAAACTGTTCGATAGAAATCAGCCTGAATTATTTCCTTCACTAGCAGTTATTAAAGTCCCCTTTTTTTGTTAAGGCTGATGTCAGTTCGTCACGCGATTTAGCAGTTACCTTTATTATCATAATAAATATAAATAAGTTTCAACAGAACGGAGCCTTTATTGAAATAATTTTGATGCTAACAATAATACTGGTAATTTGCACGATAACTACCCAACGACGTGGATCACTCACTAATTCAATATATTGATTAATAATCGGAAAATTATTGTATTGGTATCTATAATTCATTTGTATATTGAAATAGAGAACATTAATTAAAACTGCTTTTAAATTTACAAACATTACTGGATTTTAAAAAAATATTAAAGCTTTGATTTGGTATTATTTCACATTTAAACACTATGTTATTTTTCAATTCTTACTTCAGCGGTTTCTTTACTTTCATGAAATTTAGTTATGTGCATAAGTTTATTTTGCGTAATTGAGTAATTTAGAGGGAGATTTTTGTATTAGGGGTGGTCACTTACTGGAAGCATTAGCATTTAATGAAACAATGCGACACATTAATCAAACTCTACTGTTGTATTACATGCAAACGTTTCATTAAGGAGAACCAGATTTAATAAAATCACAACTTTAAACCGCATAATGGACTACAATTTTAAAACGTAGTAGAAATTAAAAACCAGTGTCAACTATTTTATCAAGGATAATGTTTTAGAAATTACCCGACTTTTATAAAAACAAGATTCGTAATAGACATTCCTTAGCTTAGGATTGTAATATACTAAGTGAGA
Source organism: Ophraella communa (assembly GCA_035357415.1). Classification (NCBI taxonomy): domain Eukaryota; kingdom Metazoa; phylum Arthropoda; class Insecta; order Coleoptera; family Chrysomelidae; genus Ophraella; species Ophraella communa. Next base: position 12,721,056 of record CM068984.1, read on the forward strand.
CAGGTGGTCTCGAACCATAAGCTATAGCACCCCAAACCATAACTCCAACAGTTTGATGAACATGTTGAAACAACATCTAAGGCAATGGGATATGGAAAATCTACAATATATAGAGTTCTAAAGGAGGAAAAATCAGGTGGAGTAACCTCACCAAAGCCGAAACCAGGTAGACAAAAACTATTAAAAGTCAACGTGGACTAGTTTTTTAAAAATGCTATTCGTAAGCTTGTTCACTCATTTTTTATAAACAAGCAAATACCAACTTTAGACAAAGTTTTGCAAGCCATTACGAATGATGTTGATTTACCCACAATAAGCCGGGATAAACTATGGAAAACGTTACATGAGTTAAACTTTAAATTTGAAAAAATGGGCAGACACTCAATGCTAATTGATTCTGAAGAAATTGTATGTTGGAGAAGACAGTACCTCAGAAGAATACAACAAGTTAAAGCTCAAAATAAAAACATTTATTATTTAGATGAAACATGGGTTAATGAAGGACATTGTGTAGGAAGAGTTTGGAAAGACAAAAATATAAAATCATCCCATCAAGCTTTTCTAGAAGGATATACTACTGGTTTTAAGGAACCTATAGGAAAAGGTTAAAGATTAATTATTTGTCATATAGGCAGTACAAACGGTTTTCTTGAGAATGGTTTACTCTTATTTGAATAAAAAAAACCGTTGATTCTCACGAAGAAATGAATGGAGACGTGTTTGAGGAATATTTTGAACAGATGATTCAATTCATACCAAAAGGATCGGTTATTGTAATGGACAATGCAAGTTACCACTCCAGATTACTTGAACCTTTACCAACCACTAAATGGAAAAAGGATGAAATTGCAAAATGGTTATCTTCTAAAAATTTAGCCTTTGACAATACAATGCTGAGGGCATAATTGTTAACTATTGCTAAAAAACATAAGCAAAATTATAAAAAACATAATATTGAGGAGATAGCCAAAAAACGAGAAATTGAAATCCTTCGTTTACCACCCTACCATTGTGAGCTGAATCCGATAGAATTGATATGGGCTCAAGTTAAAGGTTATGTTGCCAGAAATAACACTACTTTTAAATTATCAGATGTTAAAAATCTCTTCAATAAGGCAATATCTGAAGTAACAAGTGAAAATTGGCAAAAATGTATTAGACACGTTACAGAAATAGAAAAAAAAAATGTGGGAGCTAGATAACATAATTGATATTACTATAGAGCCCATTGTAATTTCTCTAGAATCAGATGGTGAATCTTCTGACACAGAGTGCGAGGAACCATAACTTTAAAATTATTAATTTATGTACTTTAATTTTATTTTTAGATTTTTATTTTTTAAGATTTAATATTGTCGCATTTTTTGCATGTTGCTCGTCAAATTTTATCCTTGCGGTTGGTTTTTTTTCTCATATACCTACTTAATTGTTTTTTTAGCTCCTCATATTAATTTATAAGTAATTGTAATTATCTGTACATATTATATACATATTTTGTAAATAAACATATATGCCTAAAACAAAATGCCTAAAATAATATTGACTTTTTCTTCATTTTATCCAAATTAAATTACTACTTACGAATTATGTTTATCTATCTAAAATTGGTAATCTAGGTATAAATAACTAAAACAAATTAAATATTTCTATTTCCATATTAATTTAATTTTGAAAACGCACGTCTATGGTTTACTGCCTTTAACACTGATAACTGCAAAACATTTCTGGGAATTTACTCTCTCTTGATTTTCAAATACACTATAGTGAAAGTTTAGTGCAACCGTTCAGTTATTTATTGTTCTTAGTAAGATAGACTTCCATAAAGTAAAGGTTACCACAATCAATTTCAAGTCAATTTTAATTCGTAATTATTGTGAGAAAACAATATATATAGTTGCATTCTTTTAGTTTTTTAGATAGAATTTAAAAAATATTTATTTATTAATGTTTCATCTGCATCTTCCCTATTAGACATTAATTGGTCCGTGGTACAACACTTCCAACTATTGATTTTGCAGTAATTAAAATCTTTAAAATAAAAGAGCTATTTTCCAAAAAAGTTAATCTTTAATCTTTAATCGAATCTTAAAGGCGATACAGATACAATCAAACAATTAAAATTCGTCCCTCTTTGTATAATGGGATAGAAATATTATCTACTGATTGATTGAAAATGTACATGTGCTCTATAAAAACTAACAGACCCATTTATTCTGACAGTCCTCACATACCTACCTCATTGGAAAAGTATTTCGGACCACCAGTTTCGGAACGAATTATATGTTAACGAACCACTTTTTATTTTCTTGTCTTGGAATGTTAAACTTTAATACCACCGCCAACTTGAAAAAAAAATGTTGGAATTAATTACTTATTATTATATCGAAATACTGTGATTTTTAATAAATTAAAATCAAATCCAGAAAAAAACAAGGCAAGCTATGTATGGTAGGTAAAATAAAGATTATTTACCAGAGAATTCATTCAAACTATAAATGTCCACATAATAGTGGTAAACAAGTTAATGTTTTTAACAAATTAAAAAGTTTATTATAAGGAAATGTGTTTAGTTTAACTTAAAAAAACCTGGCTTATGTATATCGGAGTATATAACTAATTATACTTTCTATCAGAAAAGCTGTACATATGTATCTGTAACGTATTTTACGAATAAATAGTGGAAGTTTCATTCAACCATTTAGTTGTGTACTGTTCTTAGTATTTTTTTTTAACATAAATTTCTGTTTTTTTCTGAACACACCTCGTAGTGTTAGCTGGTAATGATACACTCTGAATATCCACATACCAAGTGTAAACATACGTAATTACACATTCATAATTATATTAGACAATGATTTATATGTGCTAATTGATGTATTTATATGTAATTATGTGTAGTTACGTTAACTATTAATCAACTGATATCTCCTGGGAATTCGGGACATTAACTCCAATTATTCATTACCATTTCATTATCATAATATAACGGTATTGCATGTATTCTAAAGATTATGTAAATATTGTTTTATTAAACGTTATAATTAGACTGTTGTTGATTAATAACCTTCAATAAAACTTTATATGAATAGATAAATTAAAAATTTTTATCTTTATTTACTATTCTGGCTAGAAAGTGGCTGATACTAAATATAATGTATGACCCAAATGAAAGTAATAAATTCATTGTAATGGAATTGGTTGAATTTTCGAAAAAACGTTCGAACAGGTCAATTTTGTTTACTAAAATCACAATTTTTAAAAAAGAATTTAAGTTTCCTCTTGGGCAGTGACGTAATTGCCAATTTTTTTAACTAGTAAACCAATTTTTTTATGATTATGTATGATCAATCAATACATATTAGTATCAGCCACTTTAGAGAGAATGGCTTCGAGATCAAAGTCTAAATGTAAAGGAATAATGAAAGTGTGAGGGTACTTAGGATAATTTAAATATGTAAGAAAAGTATGTAAGTATAGTCTGTACAAAAAGTACGAGGAGTAATAAACCCTAATTAAGTATGCAAAACCTTTACAGGGAGCACCATGAAATTTTTGATAAATCTCTTACTTTAAATTACATTTCTTCCGTAAATCTAAAAACCAGGTAGATCGAACCCGTATTTGTTTCAGTTGTAGCAAAGTTTAGGGTTTTCTTCATTGTTAAAGGATTAGCAGATAAGCAATAACGCAATGCAGTGGTGTGTATTTTGGGAAAAAAATGCGTTTTAAATTATAATATAATAAAAAATGAAAAGAAATATTTATTGGAATACATTTATTACTTACATTTTATTCGATATCCGACTCGGAAGAGGAAGACATTAATAATAATAGGGTCGATTAAATCATCACAAATATTGTCAATTTTCCACATATTTGCGTCTACTTTGATAACATGCTCGATACAGTTTGTCCAATTTTCCTTACTAACATGACTTACAGCACTCTCAAACAATTTCACAACATCGTTTATTTTAAAAGTAGTATTTTTTTTCCAACTTCCCCCTTTACCTGAGCCCATATTAATTCTATGGGATTAAGTTCACAATGATAAGGGGGAAGTCGAAGAACTGATAAACCACAAGAAGAAGCAATTTCTTCTACAATGTAGGTTTTGTATTTATTCTTGTTCATTTTTGCAATTCTGTAAAGTTCTTTCCTTAGTGGATCTTTTGAAAACTTAATATTTTTCGAAATAAGCCACTCCAAAAGCTCTGCTTTACGCCAACGACTTGTGGGCAATGCTTCTCGTAACCGTGAATGGTAACTTGCGTTGTCCATAACAATAACAGCCCCTTTTGGAATCAGATCCAACATTTGAACAAACCATTCCTCGAAGACATCCCCATTCATATCTTCGTGATAGTCCCCCGTGCGTTTTTAAATAAAAGTTAATAATCCACCATCAACAAAACCTTCAGAACTTCCAACATGGACAATGATAAGTCTTTTTCCTTTTCCAGATGGTGGCTGCAAACCTAACGACAAACCCAAAGATTTGGAAACTGTATATCCAGCATTTATCCATGTTTCGTCTAAGTAGAAGATTTTCAAATTTTGTTCTCTGGCATGTCGAATGCTTCTTAAATAGTCTCTTCTCCAAAAAACTATTTCCGGTTTATCTATAAAGAGAGATTTTCTATTATGTTTTGTATATCTGAAACCCACATCTTTCAAAAGTTTGCATAATGTCATTGTGGAGAATTTTGTATAGTCCGTATCTTCTTGCACTGATGTCATAATTTTGTCAAGTGTTGGAATTTCCTTTCGTAAGTAAAATCCATGGACTTTACGTCTTAGTCTTTGTTTTAATGACTCATCGATCTCAATTGGTTTTCGGCCTGAAGGAGTTTTAGGAGGTTGAAGGGTTCCATTCTTGCTTTCTTTTAGTAATCTATAAATTGTTGATTTAGCAACACACAACATAGCAGCCGTTAATTCCACAACATTATTAACACTTGCATCAACTCGGTATACCCTCTTAAAATATATTTTGGTACATCTATGAAATCTACTTAAATGAATGATTTATTACTCCTTGTCCTTTCTATATAGACTATAGATTAACAAAATTAATGATGATACTGTCCTGATTGCTGACAGCTGTTAAATATGGTTGGAGAACGAAGTAAAATCATGGGCCTGAACATCAATACTGGAAAGACAAAGTTCATGATAATTTCTAGAAATTCGAATACATATGCTAACTCGAAGATAACATTTGGTGGAGCGCCTATCGACAGGGTAGATAAGTTCAGGTATCTTGGAACATGGTTTTCCGAGGATTGGACATCAGACAGGGAGATAAAGAGTCGTATAGAGCAGGCTCGACAGGCCTTTTTGAAGTTTAGGAGTGTGCTTGTCTGTTCGGACTTTGATGTCAACTTGAGAATATGGTTCATGAAGTGCTATGTTCGATCTTACCAAGAAGAGGAAAATAGCTTATTTGGAACATATAATCCGAGGAGAAAAAAATATAGGTTTTTAAAGTTGGTTATCGAGGGCAAGGTTGAAGGCAAGAGAGGAATAGGAAGGAAAAAGATGTCCTGGCTTCGAAACGCCAAGACAATGGACAGGGCTGCTCGATGTACAAACGTTGATACACACAGCAAGAGACAGAGAAGTAATGGAGCATGTGATCGCGAACATCCATTAGTGGATATGCATCCGAAGAAGAAGAAGAATCAGAACACAAACTTTTACTTAAAACAAGGTATATTTACATTTCGATTTACACTCTTGTCTTTGATTCTTTTTTTTTAATGTTTATTTAAAAAACAGTTTATGAGTACTCGACACTAAAACGAAATATTTAGCTGTTTTTTTGGACATCAAATCCAAAGCATTCTTAAAAGGAGTGCGAATGTCAGAACGGCAAAAAAAGATACACTTAATTTAATTTTTTTGTCATTTGTACGTAAAGAATTCAGTTTAAAGAGCGCGAGAGGTGGCGCGGATATTTATGACCGTATGTCGAGAAAGAAGAAGTAAATGGCTGTTTATGTAACTCTACATGGCAAAACCCGTGATTTTAGTTTTCAGATTGAGAGAAAAGCACCGGTAGAATACTGATGAGATGTTTATATGCTTGCTAGAAATAGATAGACACAAATTTTTAAAACATTGTTGCCAGTCTAAAATTTCATACTTGAAATGAATCAATCTGTTATTTAAAATAATTCGAAATATTTGTAAGAAACCATTATTTTATTTATTTTATACAATAAACAACAGGTAATCAGTAATCAAACTAAATTTAAAAATAAGCAACTAATGTCAATTGTTTTTAAAAAGGTTCAACAATTTAAGTATGGATATTATAAAATTGCTAATTTATTGTTTGTTAAGAGATTCAAGTCGAAAAAGAAAATTATATAAAAATGTATTTATTGCTTTGTATCACTCAAAGTGACAAAATAATACTTTGACAAGAAGTTATTTGCCCATATAGCGCCGGGTAAAATTCCGCACGAAATTTTACTTTCGCAATCAAATCAAACCTAACCTAACCTAACCTAACCTAACCAGAACATATTAAATACAATTCAGCTCAGGTGAGCACGGTGGTCGATCCATTCTTGTACTCTTGCGTACAAATTCTTATGTAAAATTTGGCCTACGCATTCTTTTTCAATTTCAAATCACGCAAGTAATAAACGTCCATCGCTATAAACCTCTTTTAATAAACGAGAAGATTCATTAACGCTTTTACCAAGTTTAATGTGAAATTTAACCAGAATTTGTGGGTCTTCTACTACACTTTTCATATTTTCGCCACAACGAAACAAATAACTCTTATATGTTACTGCAGGAGGCGCTGCAATCAAAAGAGAAGGATTAAGAAGGTTTCAAAACTCTATTTATTGTTGACTTATTGTCATAACAATCAATAAATGTCAATTTTACATGGCAAACTTAGAGAAAAGCGAACTTTATCATTAACTTATACGAGGAGCGGTTATAACTTCATAATTTTCAAATCAAAATATTCCGAAAACGGTACATAATATCGAGTTTTACCAAGAGTACCTTTTTGGTGTAGAATTAAACGATGTTTATGTTCACTTGGAGTTTTGACTAATAATTCTACCCTAAAAAAAGTTATGTTGAATAATACGTTGTATGAATCGTTTAACTAGCGCCCTCTATGAGAGTTAGTTATAAAAACAAATTCATGGGATATATCAGCTTCCAAAACATATTCGTATAAAATTTCATTGCAATGGTGCCAGTAGTTTCGGCAAAATCGTAAGAAATGTGTAATTTTTCATTTTCTTCAACGCCCTTTATCTTGAAAACGGATGGCGTTAGAAAAAAATTTTACTAAGCAAACCCCAATTATTTTTCAGTTTTTTACCTATCCTAGAGACGGTGTTACCTTTTTTTGAAACACCCTGTATACGATAAATTTATCTACGGAATCATAGTTTATGGTCCTTACGTTGGTGTAAAAATGACAGAAGAGTACAATGGATTTAAAACTCATGTTTACATTTTATTTCTGCTATAAGAAGCTGCAATTTTATTAGCCACAAGTTGGGCAACTCCAAGTTAAACGGGATGTGAGTAAAAGAAAAACATAACTTCTTTGTTTCATAAAATAATTAAATATAGCTTCCTTTTCTACTAAATTAAAACAATTTTTAGTATTCAGAACAATAAACAACTAAAAGGTTGAATTAGCTTCCACTATTTATTCTATAAATACTTTAAATGCAATGACAGCCGTTTCGCTATCGAAATAGCATCGTCAGATTGACATATTGAAGTTACATTTTGTTTGTTTGTAACTAGGTACTTGATGTTGATAAGTAGTTAAGGCTAGACCAAGTAAGGAAGTAATAAGACATAACAATATTAAAGCCTAGATGTTATTAGCAAGGTAAACAGCTGAACTTCGGTATTTTTCTGGCATTTTTGTTTAGAAAATAAATAATTTATTACAAAGGATCTTATTCTATTTTTATTTTATTACAAAAGTTTGCTTCCAAAACGAAAACCTCTACAAAATTTGTCAGTTTCAAGTACTTTAGGAAATGGGAAATGACAACATTTTATGAAATTTCTGACCGTTGGTTCATAGAAGATGGTGACATTAAGTGCTTGGTATATTATCTTCTTTGGATACTACGCCATTGTAAAAACCTGTTGCGACTTCTTTACGGACACGACGATAAATTCAGTGATACAAAAAAGCAGATACATATAGAAAGGAATGCGATGACAGGGTGTATCAGGTAACTTGGTTGAAACAATGTACACGATTCGTCGAATTTCAAAAAAATGAACGTTCCGGAGTTCACCGGCAATTTTATATTGCTGAATTATTACTTAATAACAACTAAATCATCTTTAATACCTTTTTATTAATATCTTCAAGTCTATCATCAATTTTTATTAAGTAACCGACTAAAATAACTTCTTTTCATGATTCAATGAATTTTCAATTAAGAGAAACACGCGATTAAGTGTCATAAAGGATTTTATTATAAGAGGATTACTTATTGTCATAAAAGAAACGTTCGTCTCTTGATGACGGAAGGATTAACGTCAAAAAAATAACTTGATGGCTTTTCAAACGGCAAAGTTAATATTTGTTCATTCTCAAATAATTTGGCTAAACAACCGGAGAGCTCGGTTGTTAAAAGTTTCTTAAGTAAGCAAAAAAACTTTAAATTTCTTCATAAAACAAAAAGAAAGCACTTAAAGCCAGACTTGAAGTATAATTTGCTAGCCATATTTATATTAAATGCTTTGGTGAAATAATATAAAGAAAAGATGGAAACCTTTCATCTCCTATTACTTCTATGTTGAGAGATTCGAGAAAGCAACCATTTATTAAGGAATTAAAAACAGAAAATAAATCTTAACAAAGACGAGTTTGAATTGGTTACAAATAGTGTGCAATTTCAAAATGTACAAATATGTCGGTAAAAACTCCGGAAAAACTATTTGTAAATCTTCCAAAGAATGTTAAAGGTCTTCGAAAATAGTCGCAACTTTCTCGGATGGGTTCTAATGATATATCGAACAGTAAAAATGTTACAACCTACAAAAGTTTAAACTTTCGGTGCAAGTTCATAATTATTTCACTTCTTACTTTGCCATGTTAACATTTTTTTAATTCCGACGAATATGAAAAAATATTCTCACCATGATGGCGTCAACTTGGGGTAGATTTCTACTGTCTGCTTTTACAAAACCGTTTTGCTTTGTTCGGGTTTGTTAGTTATTGTTTTCAAAACTTGTTGCTAAGGCTGACGGTTTGAAAACTGTAATAACTGGCGAAATTCGAACTTTTAATGCTACAAACCGGTGATGCCATCAAAAACTCAACCAATCAGGAGCATTTTATGTCAAAACAAATAATGAATTCTAAAATCTTAATTTATGCTATTGACAGTAAACAATTTATTTTTTACATTGCGAAATGGCCTATATTATAACAGACAATAAATAGTAGAATTTTAAATATAATCAGAGCTTTCAAAATGTTTTATTTAATAACTAATAGACCTTTCATTTAAATGTATTTCGCTGTAAAATAAAGAGAACCAAGTATAATCGGCAATAATTGGAAATGTGCGGTAATATGCGTACAATATTTATAATAGTGGTTTAGTATTGTTGCATTTTATTTAAGCTGATTATTGTTAATATGAAATGCTCGAATGTCTATTAAAATTAGCACCGTGAAAGTTTTAATGCATATGTTATAAAAGCTATACGGAATTACCAGCTTAAATGATATGCATCGTTGTTCCATTATAAACACGGGTCAACAAATTTAACTAGTTAAAAATTATGCGGTAAATAAAGTTTAACTATAATGAATTGATATTGTATTTTTTTTAAACAAGAAACTTTAATTATTAAGTTATTTTAAAAAACAAATTTCTTAAAAGATGATTCCTAGGATAATACTTTTGAAGATGGTTTTCTAATCCCTTATAATAATTTTCAAAATGTCTAATTTTTTCAGTTTATAGAATTTTTGTTGTCAAAACTTTATCTATAATACCTACTCAACCAATTTTTTTTAACATTAATTTAAGATACTCATTTGTAAACAGCGTCTTCTAATTTAATTAAATTATTATTTGGTTCTTTTAATTATTTATTTATTATTTTGTATTTCCGGTACTTTTTTTAAAAACAATTTTCAAGGACATTGATAATTGTTCGAAAAAATTTTATAATAGATTTCAAAAGCTTGTTGTAAGCAACAAGATTGAGAAAGTTATAAAATTTTTTGAGCATTTATTAATGTTGGAGGGTTATTGGGATAGAAAATTTTTGGCTGGTTATGGAAAAAAATACAGAGCAAAAACAATTTATTTAAATGTGCAATTAACAAAGGAACAATTAGAAAAATTTAATGAAGATCCAGACATGTTAGTTTCTATAACTGATTGCATTGATATGCAACACAACAAAGATGTCTTTTATATCTATCTATCTATCTATCTATCTATAAAAGCTTTGTGTTTGACAATGACCCATGTTGTAGGCAACCAAACATAGATTCTAAAACTTTTTAAAATATACCCAGTAGTATCAGTACTATCGGCCTTGTATGTCATTATTTTATTGCTAAAATTTCTTAATATTCTGTTTGCTTATTAATACACAAGTTGGTTAATTTTCAATCGAATAAAAAATAAGCAATACAATATGGACAGTTAAAATTATATAAAACAACTAATACAAATATTATGTCAATGCTACCGACATCAATAGAAACACCGAATGCATTGTCAATTTTCCACATACTAAAAGATACTGGTGATACATTGAGGACCGCTGATGTGTGGCACTAAATTATTTTTTTTCTTTGACTTCTTCAAAATCTGCTTTTTATTAGGTATAATAATTATAGATATAATACTTAAAAATAGCTCGTGAAAACGTCTTAAATTACTGTATATATGTGTGTTAAAAATAGAAATAGAAATTACAAAATCTGAAAATTCACAGTAATTGATTTAAAACGGGTAATTATAAGAATTTGAAATTAATATATATATTATTGTTTTTGTATCTTTTATCTTATTTTTGGATGATTTTCTTTGGAATCTTATTATTTTAACAAGGATTTAAATTTTAAATAAACAATAAGATGTTTATGTTTACTATGAGAGGTAAGAAATAGTATATAAAGTAATATATAACACTTATTTCTTTCTAATCTTTTTATTCCGATGTTTTTTCGATTTATTTTATAATTAATTGTACAGTGAACCGTTTAATCCTATATTATATGCATTTTTTGTGTTATAGAGATACAATATTATAGACTCTAATATTGATATGACTGGAAAATCAATAATTATTGGATCTAATAATGTCGAGTGTAAAGTCTAAAATGAAATGGGGGTAAAACTGACACTAGTAGCGTGCAGTTAAAAACCGCACTGGTGCAGTGTCAATGGATTGTGTATTATTTGGCCTTGAGGATTATGTTCAAATTTTTCTGTTGACTTTTTATTTACAATTAGAAAATTACTGAAGAAACCCATTTTAGAACAAATACGCCCTCCATTTTAATCAATGAACGTTTGGATGGTTCAGATCATTTATTCAAATTAACCAGTAGTATAGAAAAAGTTGTAGTTTTATCTATTTAAAGTATTTTTCACAGTAAATGGTAACTGCAATAAACTACCCGATTTAATCTCATTGTGTAGAAAATGTTTCAATTCTATTCTAGATTTAGTTCAGTTATATAATTGGCGCAATTGATTTTGCAGAAAGGTACGAGTTTTCAACATTTATAACACGACTAACAGAACTTTTCCAACTCTCGGTAGGAATGTCATTCTTACAGTTCCTAAATAATTCTACCACACTACCACTTAAAGTCGGAGAAGTATTTTTTCCGCGCACACTCGATTTAAGTTAGTGCCACATAAGCACTATGGGATTGAACACGCAGTAGTATGAAGGTAGTCGTAACACTGTATGTCCCAATTCTTCTGCAAACATACGTTTATTTTTTAAGAAAATGACTACAGCACTTGTAAAAGTTTTTTTTGTATAATTTTCCTCAAAATATGTCATTTGAAGCTATGAAGTTTTGGATCTCCAATTTCGTATTCTTTGACCAAGGAATTTTTTTCAATTGTTGACTATGATAGCTTGCGTTGTCCATTAATATAACGCTGTTTGGCGGAATGTTGGGTGACAGACAATTTTTAAACCAATCTTCAAAAAGCTCTGCTGTTGTATCTTGGTGATAATCAACATAAGAGTCCTTAATATTTTTGGCAGAAAGCCACATAGCGTTTGGGATCCAACCATTTTCTGATCCTGCGTGTAATATTGTGATTCTCTTCCCTTTATTTGATGGTGCTTTTGTTTTACACTTATCAGAGGAATCAGACCATCCTTTGGAAGGGGTGTCATGCGTGTCAAACCACGTCTCGTCGAGGTAGAGCATTGGCCGATTTTCAGACCTGTATTTTCTTATTGACGTTATATATTCAGAACGCCAGTTTATTAAACGTGTGGATTCCATTATTACTTGTCTCTTGTCAATTTTGCGAAATTTAAAGCCCATTGTAGATAGAGCTCACCAAAAAGTAGTGAGGCCACAGTTGATGTGAGTTTTGTCATTGATGAGCCGCTGTTTCAGACTTTTGATTGTAGGGACACGCTGCTCATCGTACATAGTGTAGATTTTTCGCCTTATTAAATCTTTTTCCCAGTCGTTTAGACTTTTTGTGACACCGGAATCTTTACGCCTTTTTCTAGATTCCATGGAATTTTCAACAATTCGTCTAACTGAAGTAAGAGACACCTTCGTCAAATTACTGGTTACTCTTGCTACAGCATCCGCGTTATATCCTTGCTGAAGTAAGGAACTATACACATTTTTTATAATGATTTTCGCGTCACAAGATAACGAACCACTGGAAGAAGCACTATTACTTTTTATTCGTGGACGCCACATACTGCCTATTCTGTACGTTGGGGTATAAAATCTTTGCTATTAATAGTCTGTAATAACAAATAAATGTTATAAAATTATTGCACGTCGTAACGCAAGTGAACACTTCCAATGAAATACAAAGTCTAAAATGAACAAGAAGTGTAAACTGTAATACTCTACAATCCCTCTCTGAGAAACAAAATGACCTGAATTAGGTCCTTTTACATGTATGATGTGCAATACCATTTATTGTAAAAACTACAATAATGGTTATAACAATTTAACACCCTCTTATTTGATAAAACATGGGTTATTTTGTACATTTATTTTTCGTTTTCTGTACAAATGCTAAAAACAGGGAATAATATTCTTCATCATTATCACAGCTTGAAGAAAGCAATACTGAAATAAGCAATACTTCCTGTTCTTTACTTTTATTTAAAATTTTTTCATAGCAATAAAATAATTAAAATAATAAAAACACAAAACACAGAGCCCCCCCCCAGCAAACACAAATGTATATGCTACATAAAAATATATAACAGAGAAAGAAAGATTTTTATATAAAACAATTATATATTTTTTACGTAGTATTTATGTAACAAAATCTATATAAACTATGTTATATAATCTCAATGTTGACATTATAAAATATTTTATATATTAGATATATCTAATTGATTATGTATTCATGATGTAAATTCTGCTACATAAATAGAAGAACAAAATTATATATATTTAATACGTAAAATTTGCTATATAAAATATTTTATAAATTTTGCCTCGTCTAATACGTCTTACAAAAAAGAAGAAAGTTATAACCTATAAATTGTCACGAGTCGTTCGAGTGCTACAAATACCCGTGCAAATTATTAATAACAAAGTATAAATATACTTATAATAAAATTTTTTATGGGTGTCTTTGTGTTGAGTATTGGAGAAAACATTATTAAGTACTAATTTTAGGCAAAATAATTCTTTAAAAAGAAAAAAATTGAAAGACTTTTGTGACTTGTCAATGAGAAAGAAAAAGAAATGGATAAGTAGCTCAGTTTTACAATTTTACAGTGGTTATGGTGAACAATCATCAGAAACGGAGAACCGAAATAAACACATATATGTTACATAGTAATTTGGACATATTTGAGATGTAACATATTATACATAATAAATATGTAATATAAATACGTACATATTATATCATTATTGTTCTCTAGCTGTGCCGGCCTTTGTCAGTATTCTATACATAAATATTATCTAGTTGTGACTTCAGTTTTATATAACTGTGACTTTTATATTTCAAAAATGGCATAACATATATATATTCAATATGTTTTTGTGTTTGCTGGGCCTGTAATGTATTCAATTGATGTTTCCTGTGGAACTCCATAGCTAACTATTTTTTCGCTACTTATTTCTTCATTGATTTTAACGCACTGTTTTCTGTTACTTAAATAGCTCATCATCAGTTGATGTGGTATCCCTCTAAATCCAATATTCTCAAGTGTATCCAGTAAATCTGGATGACTAACAGTATCAAACGCTTTAGTTAGATCAATGAATATACCAATGGCGGGTTCTTTTAAATCTAGGGCCTTATAAATATTTTTAGTTAAGTCTGCGATAGCATCTTGTGTTGATCTTCCCTCCATAAATCCATACTGTTTATAAGATATAAATTTATGTTTTGTAATATATGAAACTATTCTTAATTTTATAATTTTTTCAAATATTTTTGAAATATTAGAAAGAAGTGATATGGGTCTATAGTTAGATATATCACGTCTATCTCCAGATTTATAAAGAGGTCTGATAACTGCAGTTTTAAGGCAGTCGGGAAAAATACCAGTTTCAAGCGTTCTATTTATTATAAAAGTGATTGGCTTAACTAAATACTCAGCACATTCCTTTAGAGCGCTTGATCCAATGTCATCCAGCCCAGGAACCTTATTTGGTTTTAGTTCCATTATGCATTTCTTTACTTCACTCTCATCTGTGGCGTGCATGTAAATTGAATTAATGTTCATAGAGGATCTAAATTTTTTATTGTCCTTTATTTGTTTCGCTAAATTTGCACCTATATTGGTAAAATATTCATTAAAATTTTCAGCTATTAGTTTTTTGTTATTTATTACATTATCGTTAATTTTTATTTCATTAATTTCCACTGCATTTTTATTTTTTGATTCTATATTCTTTAAACAATTCCACATATTTTTTGGACTATTTCCATTTTTCTTTACTTCGTCTTTGTAATAATCGTATTTTGCTGTTCTAATTAGATCATTTAAAACATTTCTATATTTTTTAAATTGCTTTAGAAGGTCCAAGTTATTTGGATTTCTTCTTATACTTTTGTACATTGCATTCTTTTTATTTATAGAAACGATTATTGCATCAGATATCCAGGGGTTTCTCTTAACGTTCTTCTTTTTACATTAATGTCAAAAATCTAAAATAAAAGTAATATTGTAAAGTACCTAATTGCATTTTTGCATTGGAAATATTACACCCCCCCAAATTTTCTCTGGAAACTTTTTGAGTTATATGTAGAAACTGGTGCCGTATGACCATGAGACTGCGGAACACAAGACCACGTGTGGAACTTTTTGCACTTAGAGTAGAAAGTGTAGCACTGACGTCGCATTGGATTGAACGAACCAACACAACATTTTCCAACACGCTTTCGTATAGCATTTTATTCCCAATGGATTACGCTATTACAGTTTTTCCTGAAAATTAAAATTTTGTTCCCAAAGTCCCATTGTTTTGTCTGTTTATACAAGAATTATAAAAACCCGTTTGTTAGTGGCAAGCTATCATTGTGCTAGTGGACATATAATTTTCTGGGTAATTTAATTGTTTACTATTCAACTAACTAGACTCAAAAATAATGATTAACTATTCATTTATCTGAATAGACAATTTTTCGGTACACCGAATCACCAGTAACAAAGTGTGTGCAGATGTGTTAATATTAATTTACATTTTAACCGTACGCATCATAAAAATGACGGTGGTATTCATTTGTTTTCATTAAAACCGAAACATTGACTCTCATTGTGCCGCAGTGTTCGTTTGGAAAGTTTTAAATTCCGCATTAATGAATATCAAACTCAATGTAATTGAAAAGCATTATGTTGTTTTAAGCTTTATTGTATAATTAACTATTTTAATAAACAATTCACTGAATGCTTCTCTTTTATTTTTCAAAAACATAATATTTATTCGACGGCGCCAATCATGCTTTTGACATTGATTCTAGCATGAAATTTTTCCGCTACGTCAATCAAAATTGATGCAGATGAGTTGGAAACCTGATTTGAAAGGATTAGCTAAAAATGCTTTCTATTTTTATACGAACGGCCAAATGACGTCAATTAGACCAGTATGGTTCGTTAAACAGGAAAATTATCCAACAAAATGCTAGTTCGGTTATACATTTTTAACAGTTACATTATTTTCTATTGTTTAAAACGATTTTTTCTCGTTTGAAATGTTTGTGAAAAATATTGCTTATAATCGTGTCCAAATCATAAAATTTATACGACCACCATTCTTTTATATTTAAAGATTAACTTACCATTACGTAATGTCTTTGAATTTCTATCTTCTCACTTGCTAATTTTTCACATTCTAATTTTAAACTGAAACAAAATAAAAACATTGATTATTAGAATATTCTTTAATACAAGCTTTAAATAAAAAAAAATAAAATATTTAAGATATAGATATTATTGGCATACAGGGTGCGGCATTAGTGCGAGGAAGTCCAATTACTCTTTTCTGGTATATACGAAATAGTATATTACATAACGAGTGTGGAAAGTGAAGTATTACGCACGAGTGAAGTTTAGCACGAGCCGCGTAGTGGCGAGTGCGGAAAGCTAACGAGTGCAAGAAATACACTTTCCAACGCGTTGTGTACACGATTTTTCTTACGACCACAATATTTCTTATTATAATAAATATTTTAAATTTATTTATAAAATTTATTTTAATTGTTAGTCATGTTAAAAATTAGGATTTAAACGAGTTTAAATATTGCATGGAAATATAATTAATTAAAATCAAATAACCACCTTTCTCAGGAATTCACATCAAAATTCTTTATTAGATAAATGACATTTTAATTTTCTTGTGGGCTCTATAAAAATTAAAAGTAAAATGGTCAGTTGGTGAAATTAATTGAAAAGTAATGTAATAATAATAGAAGCAAAGATAATTGTAAACAGAAACACAAACATAACTTCAACAATCCACATTCGACACATGCATGGAACATAACCCAATATAAAAAAGAAGAATAAACTGTTCTTCTTTCTAAAAGTGTTTTTATAAAAATAATAATACTGAAAAAAAATATGTTTATTTTTTAAAAATTTAAAACCCTATAAGAAACTTTATTCTTACTTTATACAGAAAAATTTGTATTGGCAATTACCTTAGACTAGAAAAGAGAGAGGACAGCGCATGGCAATGAAAACCTTATGCGTGTGAGTGAAGCCAATTTTCAAACGTTTGGTGGTAAACAAATTTGGAACGTCGAATTGTATTTTTTTAGTTTTTTTATTAATTTTCACCTTTTTTAATTACTTGAATAGAAATTTTAAAATGGTTAATTGTGCAGTTTATAAGTGCAACAGTCAGAGTGCTAAAAAAGAGGAAGGAATTTCATTTCATAGGTAAAAAGTATTTTAAAACTATTTCCTTGAAATTTATTTTTATTGATATTACAGCTTTCAGGTAATAGATGTTTAACTAATTCACATATGTTATGTATGATAACTTAAATTAATAGTACATACATTTTGAAAATTGTTTTCATTCAGATTTAAAGATTATTTTTCAATTAATTGTTATTATTTTCTCATAGATGTAATAGTTTCGCAGTGGCGTGGAACAAAAACATATATTTAAAATAGATAAAATAGATTAAAATTGTAATATTTATTAAATAAATATGTTTTAAAATGATTGTTGTTTTTTTTGGAGCAGTACATATTTAAAGACTTTTTTAAAATTAGATTTGTAATACGAAATAATGAAAATGATTATTTAATAATAGTATAAGAAAAATCGTATGATACGCCTATGTCAATATTGTCCGCCATTAGTTTGGTGGTAAATGGGTTACATAAATTGATTCCAATGCGCAGTCCTCTCTCTTTCCTTGTCTAAAGCAATTACAATACAATATTTGACACAAGGAAGATTTAAAAAAAAATTAAATGGTCCTTGCTTTGTCATTCATATGTTTACTACTGATAAATTTGACGTAAATGTCACAGATCATAGAACTATATTTTTTTACTTTTCAATACGTGTATTGATATTTACTTTTCAATACGTGTATTGATATTAGCTACTTTCTTAAGTACAAATAAGTGTGCAAACTAGCACTTTCATATGTGGTCGTAGGAAAACTATTTTATTAGACTATTACATCTAAGACTATTTATATGTCATGACCAAATTACAGCTAGGTATGTCAATAAAGGTGATAAACAATAAAGTCTACTCATTAAATAAATGAGATTCTTTGTATTTGTAAATTGAGAAGAGTGAAGCCCAAAAGCTTAATTAGACCCCATTGTGCTTCTCTCTAAGTCAGTTCCTCGGTTTTGTCCTTAACATACTAATGTAAAGTAGTCAACTACGTCTTAGCTGTCTAGTGTTGGTCAGTACTCGTTAAGGTAGGATTTCCGTTTAGTTGAGAGAACCGAGCAGTTTCACAGGATGTACTCAATTGTTTCTTCTTGATAATCGTAGTAATAAAACTCAAAGTCTATCCACAACGTTTAATAGTAAGGTTCACAAGTTAATGCGCAACATGTTTCGGTCTTCAGACCATCATCAGGCTATAAAGAAAACAATAGTATCAGGAAAGTCAAACATAGTAATAAAATGAGCGAGTGGTGTCTGTTATCAGATTACATTACATTACATTACCTCAAATATTAAAGTCAAACTATTTCAAATCTGACAAATAATTACAAAAAGAAATAAACTACAAGTTTAAAGCAAAAGTTAAATACATGGTTTTGTAATAAGTTAAACTATGGCAAAACAGCAAGATAATTATGTTATACAACCAATCTAAACTCACCTGTATGTGCAGAATGTAGGCATTGCAAATAATTCAAAATTTAAAACTTAAACATCCATGAAAAAATGAAGAATAATGGATGAATAAGAGAGTTATTATATAAAAAGAAGAGGAAAAAGGAAATTCATAAGTTATAAAATATAGAATGATGGGTGTGTTGATTGAATTAAAGTGGATAGAAAAGTGGGACAATGATCATACTAAGAATGTTGTATCCCAAAAGGAAATGCAAATAACAAGTGTTACATTAATAAGAGAAACAAGAAGGAAAAACTTATATGAAGAGAAAAAATGGAGTGATTGTAAAAACAATCAAAAAAAGGAGAGATACATGGTAAAGGTTCAATCTCCTTTTGATTAAGAAGACAGGTCGATCCTAAACTGTGAGTGAAGGTTCTTGTTAGTCCTCTCAATCTCAGCAATAATGCTATGTAAATTAGGATAAATAACATCAAGTACATTTCAAAAAAGCCTAACTGGAAAAGTTGTACCAGCACCAACGCACTTGAAGAACTGTATAAGTATGAAGGGCAATTACAGTTAAAGAAAGCATAAAGAGGAAGTAGTTTAGTGCCAACCTACATCCGGAAGGGTTACCAAATGAATAACTAATCAAGAAGGGATATTACTTTTACTATTACTATTACTATTAAACGTTGTGGATAGACTTTGAGTTTTATTACTACGATTATCTACATCATCCACATTTGAGAGATGGATTTCCTTTTCAATTTGTTTCTTCTTGGTCACATTCTCTTCTTAGAGGTGCGTGCCTATTATTATCCTATATAGGTGTCTTGGAGACCCCAGTGACCGCTTAGAATTCCTGACATATTTGGATAGCTAAGCAGCCCCTTTGCTATAGCTTTCTGTGCCATCTCAACTCTCTGTAAATAATAGATGGAAGTTATTGGGTTAGTCAATGCTGGTCTTGTTAGGCCTGTAAGGGATCGGGTCATAAGATCATGGATCGAGTAGCTGGTAAAAAGCCAGCGATATAGTTACCTTCTGAACTGGCTTACGCTTTCGTCCAGATAACTGTAATTTTATTCTCCGCAGTTGTCTTAGCATATCTGTTGGTTATTTCATCTCCTGCTATGCCCCATAATAACAGCAGCGAAGGAAAAAAGAAATATTGAAGTTATTGAAGTTAAATCTTGGCTGAAGATGAAACTAGCGACTGTTGCCCAAAAAAGTAAAATTTAAGTCGTATCAAAAAATAAAAAATGCATAAAATTGTTTTATTTTGCATGAATATTGTCCAGAAATTTATATTAATTGGTACACGAAATTCTGATTTCTGTCTCTATTGAAATATCGTGTTAGTGTTGCAAACCGGTTGGAACGGTGTGAAAATATGAAAATCTAATAAATTAAATCATATATAATGAAATCCATTTAACTGGTCAAACGGCTCCGCCTATTGGTAGAAAATTAACCACGGTAAATAACATAGCCGAAGCATTACAGTTCCATTAGCATAACATTATAGAAATAAGTAGTTGGAGAAATAACAGGTTATTAAAATAATGGGTCGGAAACTCACATAACAATATACCCTGGAGCCAAACGAAAAATTTGTAATTTCTCGCAGGTATATATTTACAGGGACGTTTATTTTAAGGGGGATCAGAAAGATAAAAAATATATTCCATCCGTTGAGGGTCTCCAAAACGTTCCAAACATTGTAATTGTGGATGAATTTCAGTAAACATAAATTATAATGCAATGTTATAAGTTTTTTATTTTCAATCATTTATTTACAGGTTATTGTATCACATAAAATTATTTATGTTTCACATAAAATTATTTAAATTTGGTCTCTAACCAAAAACTGCTTCCCTTATTGGGTAGTTTTGGTACTACAATAATAAGAAACAATCAATATTTAAGATTTTACATGCATCTGAAACAATAAGGTATACAAATATAAAAATATAATAAGTAATTCATGACTCACCGAATACCAAATGAAATTATTAGAAATAGCATTTTTCTAAGATTATTATTTAACCAGCATTGTACAGTAACTGATCATTTAATGAAACCAGCTGACAGCCTCTTAATAATAACTAATTTATAAACTTGTTAGTATTCACGTTTAACTACGAAGTGTCTGTAGTCGGTGTTTTTAAAGAATTCTTTACGATTATTACCAAGAATGGTTGTGGCAAAGCAATAATGTAAATCACTTATAACTCGATTTTGTATTACAACAGTACATCGACCATAAATAATTGACGGACTATTGTTCGATACGTACAGTAAACTCTCTTCAATGGTTATAAAATTTTTCCGAAAAAAAAAACGGTTTTGTTCTGCTCGAGTTGCGACACAAACCAACTTGAGGAGTAAAATGAAATTGATTTTCAATGTTTGTACAATGTTAGTAAGGTTTATTAAGTCGAATTAAAGAAAAAAAATCAATAAAAAATGTAAACTGTACAAATTTTGACGTTAATGCGTGAATAGGTACAATTTATTTGATGGAAATCTAAAGTAACAGGAAATTGTTTGGGAAAACAAGAAAAATAAGCAAGGAAGACATCTGATAAATTAAATGTCTCATTGTTTTTTTTAAATAAGATTCAAATAAAAGGTTTTGATTGTATATATCCAAGTTAGAGCAAGATTAATTTTTTATTAATACTTTTAAATTTTTAATAATTGTCTTTTTATAGTCTATATAGAAAGGACAAGAAATAATAAATCATTCATTTAAGAAGATTTCATAGACGTACCAAAATATATTTTAAGAGGGTATACCGTGTTGATGAAAGTGTTGATGATATTGTGGAATTAACGGCTGCTATGTTGTGTGTTGCTAAATCAACAATTTATAGATTACTAAAAGAAAGCAAGAATGAAACTCTTCAACCCCCTAAAACTCCTTCAGGCCGAAAACCAATTGAGATCGATGAGTCATTAAAAGACTAAGGGGTAAAGTTCATAGATTTTACTTACGAAAGGAAATTCCAACACTTGACAAAATTATGACATCAGTGCAAAAAGATACGGACTATACAAAATTCTCCAGAATGACATTATGCAAACTTTTGAAAGATGTGGGTTTCAGATATACAAAACATAATAGAAAATCTCTCTTGATAGATAAACCGGAAATAGTTTTTTGGAGAAGAGACTATTTAAGAAGCATTCGACATGCCAGAGAACAAAATTTGAAAATCTTCTACTTAGACGAAACATGGATAAATGCTGGATATACAGTTTCCAAATCTTGGCAAGATGAAAACATTAAAAGCGGAAGGCAGGCATTCGTGGAAGGTTTGTCGTTAGGTTTGCAGCCACCATCTGGAAAAGGAAAAAGACATCATTGTCCATGTTGGAAGTTCTGAAGGTTTTGTTGATGGTGGATTATTAACTTTTATTTCAAAACGCACGGGGGACTATCACGAAGATATGAATGGGGATGTCTTCGAGGAATGGTTTGTTCAAATGTTGGATCTGATTCCAAAAGGGGCTGTTATTGTTATGGACAACGCAAGTTACCATTCACGGTTACGAGAAGCATTGCCCACAAGTCGTTGGCGTAAAGCAGAGCTTTTGGAGTGGCTTATTTCGAAAAATATTAAGTTTCCAAAAGATCCACTAAGGAAAGAACTTTACAGAATTGCAAAAATGAACAAGAATAAATACAAAACCTACATTGTAAAAGAAATGGCTTCTTCTCGTGGTATATCAGTTCTTCGACTTCCCCCTTATCATTGTGAACTTAATCCCATAGAATTAATATGGGCTTAGGTAAAGGGGGAAGTTGAAAAAAAAAATACTACTTTTAAAATAAACGATGTTGTGAAATTGTTTGAGAGTGCTGTAAGTCATGTTAGTAAGGAAAATTGGACAAACTGTATCGAGCATGTTATCAAAGTAGAGGCAAATATGTGGAAAATTGACAATATTTATGATGATTTAATCGACCCTATTATTATTAATGTCAACGATTTTTCCTCTTCCGAGTGGGATATAGAATAAAATGTAAATAATAAATGTATTTCAATAATTATTTCTTTTTATTTTTTATTATATTATAATTTAAAACGTATTTTTTTTCCAAAATACACACCACTGCATTGCGTTATTGCTTATCTGCTAATCCTTTAACAATGAAGAAACCCTAAACTTTGCTACAACTGAAACAAATACTCGGTCGATCTACCTGGTTTTTAGATTTACGGAAGAAATGTAATTTAAAGTAAGAGATTTATCAAAAATTTCATGGTGCTACCTGTAAAGGTTTTGCATACTTAATTAGGGTTTATTACTCCTCGTACTTTTTGTACAGACTATAGTTTTATAAACACCATTAATATTAAATATAGAATCTTGCTGTACAAATGTCCTTCTATTAAATAAAATATCTTTTACAGAGAAACAATTATACTCTGTTAATTACTATTTTTTATAGTAGGTCGTTGCACCAATGCGAAGTTGATACAATCAACTAATTGTTATGGACTTGCAATCTTAATGGAATTGAGAGGATTCAAATAGGTCATCGGGGAGTTGTCTAAGTATACTTTTTTTTTACTTTGTCAGCTTCCTAATGAGCAGGGTCATCAGTATTACAAATTACACGTTTCTTGCAAGAACCAGGTAGTTAAAGGCATACCAGACTATATAATTAGACATTCTCGTTCGATCAAACTTTATAATTGAAGATATTTAAAAATAGTTAACCGGTATATTAACTTAAATACACCTAAAGCTGTTATAGTTGTTTGTATTAATATATAAATTATTGAAGTTGCATAAATTACTAGCTGTCGCCTGCGGCTTTTTTATGATCTCAGTTTAAAGTATATTTAAGTGAAAATCTCGTAAATTACACAGAAAGCTTTTAGTATTGGATTTTTTATAAAACAGAGTATAGTGTATAAGCACGATGTAATATTTTTTTCCTGGTTTTTCTATAATATTGCATCAAATGCCAATCTGTAAGAATATTCATTTGAGACCGCATGTTATTGATAAAAAAGTTAATTGTTCCAATCAAATTTGTTAAGCAGTTGTTTGTTTAGTGTTCTTAATTATGGAATAAAATGTGACCGCAATGATATCATGTGAATGAATAGATTTCAAAGTCATCTAATCTCAAGGTCGGGTAACTAAACCACAACAATTATATAGAAAGATAATTATTATTCTTTTTATTTTTTATCCAATGTTGTTATTAACGTATGGCTTTTATTATTGATAATTAACAATATTTTATATAAAATCCACTTGAGAATGGTATAAGACGATTTTTAGATCGTCATTAAATCTGTTAGTTTCTTGTCGTACCATTTCTGTCAAATAATATTTTCTAGGAAAGTAAATTTGCTTTTAGAAGGACCTAGCTAGTTTTTAGGAAGATTTAGAATGGAAACATTTTTTACTATAAGCCTAAATACCTAACTTTATTGACTTTTGTTAAGGTAGTAAAGTTGTTCATTTTTAACCAAGGTAGAAAAAGACAGGGACTACTTGATTAGTACTAAATCTCAATCCATTTGACAGAATGTGCCGTTAACTGATGCAAACACAATGAAAAAATATTCTTCCAATCAAAACAGCTATTAATGAGATTTCAAAGAAGCTTTCTGACAGTGGGTGGCAGTTATCACTCCACAAAACCAGAAGCATTACATTCACTTGTCAAACATCAATTCACCAAGACCTCACCTTGACAATAAACAACCAAAATATACCAAATGTTGATAAAGTCAGGTATCTAGGAATGCTCATTGACAAGAAACTAAACTGGAAATTACACATGGAACAACTAAAAGCATCATGTCTTCCAGGAATGAACATGCTTAAAATATTATCGAACGTGAATTGGGGAAGCGACCGAAAAACAGTGCTATACATTTATGGCAGTTTTATTAGATCACGCGTAGATTATGGATCAATAATCTATGCATCAGCAAGCAAAAGAACACTAAATAAATTAGATGGCATACAGCGCACGGCACTGCGACTCACACCTGGAGCATTCTGCCCTTAGAATTTCGTAGAGAATTTCAAAGTATCTCATACTGCATGAAACCATTTAACTCTGGGAATTTTTGGATTAAAACTGTTAAAACCAGTGACGGATTTTTCATATTCTTGTTGCAAAGACATTTTTTATTTTAGGGATACCTTCGTTAACAGGTCTGTATAAGGGAGAATATATATTGTTGTTTTAGGATATTTAGTTTAATATGATGTGATATTTGATTTGTCTTATGTATGTTCTTAAATTTCTCTACACAACTGTTACTATTTGTGAAAATAATATAATTTTTATCCTTGAGCATTCGGACGTGTTTAATTGCATGGTATATAGCAAGCATTTCTATGGAGCAAAATTATATCGACTATAGAAATTAGTTTGCTTATCATAAAAGATGTGGAGTCTTCCCAGAGTCCCCACCTCTTAATCTAGTATTTTGCTTGCCGGACCACTGCAGTGTTCTTCAAGCGAAAAGGGTCGCTATAATTGAGACAGTTAAATGAATACTTCAAACTGGATTTGCATCCAATGAAATATCTATCCTAACTGACAGTCAAACATCTAAACTCACCTCAAAGGTTAATGTTGCCTGGGTACCCGGACAGGGAATTAGCAGGCAGAAAAGGAAGGGCTGGTATGACACTGAAAGAAGGTTGCTCCTACGAAAGGAAGTACTCCGTCTAACCAACCTTGGATGGCGAGAGGAGTCCTCCTGCACCTCGTCAAGACAGGTATGGGCATTGCTTGACCTGCGACGAACCAAAGATATTTTATCCCTACCCAGTAACTCTATATGTGAAACGCGAATGGAGGATTCCACGTCGCAAGTATGGTAATCCTGCAACATAACGACTTCTGTAGAAGATGGAGGAAGAGATGATGGTCCACCTACTCTGCCACTGTCCTGCCCTATCCGGGAGAAGATTTTCTGCTCTGCTTCTGCAGAATCCGATCTGCAGAATCATAATGTTGTTCATCAACAGCAGCCACTAGTTCTCACGGTAGATGTGGGAGTAGTGACCGTGACCACCCTATACGGCATCACAAGGGGCCCCTGGCCTAAGTGGGTGCTAACCCGAACCACCGTATTAAACTAACCTTAGCTATTTGGTATATTTTTGCCAGAAACAACTGATAGTTTAAATAATCTTATTTTGTTGATTAGAAACTGTTCAATTTATATCTATAACCTGCTAGAAAACTAGTAACCAACATCTTCGTTAATAAAGCGTTCCTAATCTAGAAATGACTAAAAAACTGTAATCAAATATTTGTCACGTTGAAACGCTGCACTTTGCATATCGAATTACCATTTGCAGTTCTTTATAATGAAAGGATGGACATTGACATGTACGACGGTATATATTTCAGGATATCACGTTCCACGAAATTGCTCAGCTTTATTAGTATGTCCGTCAAGAGAGTTGCGTAATTCACAAAAATCGATTTAGATTGTGATTATAAAGCAAAAAACAAGTTGAATGGAATTTGCTATTAGAACAGCTGCGGTTGCAATAATTTATTTGTTTAAAAAGAAGTTGTTAGTCCTACAGAAAATTTTCACTTATAATACCACAAGAACTTAAATTATTTTCGGAAATTTTTTTTGAGGGCACGAACATTTTGAAAATTATCCCGTAGGAAAATTATTAGTTTAAACGTCTGTACACAGAGAAATATAATAAATTTTATTTGTCTCGGTACGTTGATGTTTAAAAGTTCTCTATGGTTTCAGCTACTATAAAATTTTCACTTAAATATCGCGGCGCTATGAAAAAATTTTCGGAAATTTTTTAGTTAAATTAAGGCATTTTATTGGTTAAAAGGTAGAGGTGTGAAATTTTTTATTAAACCTTTAGAATGAATACCATTATAAGCCATTTAACAAAATTGACTTTTATTTTATTGTAATTCCACTCGATAAAATGATTTTTTTTCTTTTTCAAGGTTTTGAAGAATAACCGATGTATCATGAAACAAAATAAGGAATGATAATTTTAACAGTATGCTTTATTGAAAATGGAAGATCAAAATTAATGCGGAAAAATCGCAATTAATCAATTTAGTCTAATCAATTAGTCCTTCATATCAAAAGACAGTAACAGGTCGGCTGAAAAGTCCCCGGTCTACCATAGTAAAACACAATATTTTGACAAAATTCATTTTTTTTATTCAACATAGTTGCCTTCAAGGGCGATACAGCGATTATAGCGACCTTCCAACTTTTCGATACCATTTTTGTAGTACTCCTTCGGTTTGAACTCAAAATAGGCTTCAGTTTCGGCGATTACCTCAGTATCACAGCCAAATTTTTTTCCCGCGAGCATTCTCTTCAGGTCAGAGAAAAGGAAAAAGTCGCTGGGGGCTAGATCTGGAGAATACGGTGGGTGAGGAAGCAATTCGAAGCCCAATTCATGCAATTTTGCCATCGTTTTCGATGATTTGTGACACGGTGCATTGTCTTGATGAAACAACACTTTTTTCTTCTTCATATGGGGCCGTTTTTTCGCGATTTCGGTCTTCAATCGCTCCAATAATGCACAGTATTAGTCGCTGTTGATTGTTTTTCCCTTTTCCAAATAGTCGATGAACAATATACCGTGTGTATCCCAAAAAACTGAGGCCATAACTTTGCCAGCTGACTGTTGAGTCTTTCCACGCTTTGGTGGCGGTTCACCGGCCGCAGTCCACTCAGCTGACTGTCGATTGGACTCAGGCGTGTAGTGATGGAGCCAAGTTTCATCCATAGTCACATATCGACGCAAAAAATCGGGTTTATTATGACTTAACAGCTGCAAAAACTGCACAGATTCATCAATTCGTTGCTGTTTTTGGTCGATTGTGAGCACGCGCGGCACCCATTTCGCACAGAGCTTCCGCATACCCAAATATTAGTGAACGATATGTCCAACACGTTCCTTAGATATCTTTAGAGTGTCAGCTATCTCGATCATATTCACTTTACGGTCACTCAAAATCATTTTGTGGATTTTTTTGGGCGTCCACTGCATTCACCGTCTTCGGTGCTCATTTCACCACGCTTGAATTTTGCGTACCAGTCAATGATTGTTGATTTTCCTGGCGCAGAGTCCGGAAACTCATTATCAAGCCATGCTTTTGCTTCAACTGTATTTTTTCCTTTCAAATAACAATATTTAATAAGCACACGAAATTCTTTTTTTTCCATCTTTTTGAAAATAACAAAAGTTGCTTCACTAAAAATGCAATATCTTACAAACTAATAGTCCGACAGCTGTCAAATTTTTACACGAATCTTTTGAAGGTTGATACTATCTAAAAATGAAATGGATTTAATTCTAGTGTCGTCATCTATAGGTCAGACCGGGGACTTTTCAGCCGACCTGTTAAATTGAATTTAAGACATAAACTGACGTTATACAAGACTTGTATACTTCCACAAATGACTTACGCTTCGACCGTCTGGGGCCAGACTGCCATCACTCACTTCCGTAGACTTGAGACTGTGCAGAATAAAACCTTACGACTAATCACTGGAGCCCCCTGGTTTCTATGTAATTCCAACATCAGACGTGACTTAATGGTGGACTCCATCAGCCACCAAATCCGAGTAAGAAACCAAGAGAAAATTAATGAATTCACTTGTCATACTAACCCACTAATGAGGAGGGCACTTAACTATGACCAGGACGAACATCCGAGAATTAAAAGGCCTAAATTGGTTTTAGAGAACCCACTTTAAGTTTAGGAAGAATTTCAAAATGTTTCTGTTTCAAAAGTTAAAACAAAATTCAAAAAAAAAGGTGAAAGTTTTAGATAAAACTAGCCTAACCAAACATCAAAGATCCCAGAGAGAGTATGCCTTATTTAAAAAGCGTAAACTCATTAAATATTATTGTTTGTTATTTTTATACGTAGAATCGTTTAACATAACACCTGTTGGTTATAAATTACAAGAAATATACTTACTTATGGTACTGTGCTTGTAAAAAACTGAATTCTTCTTTAATCCTATCACACGATTCTCCGACAGTAAATTTAAAGGGTTGACCTGGTTGCGGAGGTCCCTGAAAATAAAATAAATTTATTAAACAACAAAAACCTACCAGTTTTCAATAAAATTATACAAGTTAAAAATGTTATTGATGGGACCAGAGATAAAAATAAATTAAGTATCCCGACATTCAATATGTGGTCCAGAACAAGCAGAAGAGCATGCAGAGACCATGTCGACAGAATGCCAGACAATTGGCAGGAAGATCCCCTAAACCTTGGACATCGGAGTCATAACTTAAGCTACAACTTCGAAAAACAAAACATTGTTTAAAAAAAGAAGAAGAAAAAGAAGAATTAATTTAAAAATATAAAAACATAGATACACACAAGTTTGAAACCATGTTCCTATAATAATTCACGTTTAATTATGCTTAAATTCCTGGATTATGATTAAATCACATTTAATTATTGTCTGCCATCGACTTAAACCACGGATTAATTGTTTCCTACATTTACCGAACCCCAGAAATCACTTATCCCAGCAAACATTACATTATTAATTCTCTAATCAATAGCTGTGGTCGCAGTAATAATCGGAGAGACATTAATGTAATATATAATAATATTAAGGGCATAAAAGTAGTTCGTTAAATTTTATATTATTAATAATTGGGACAAGATTAGTACGATAAAACTGTACTTATTCCCCGGAATAATCTTACAGTTTCCAATAAATGTAGCCGTCTCTATGACCATTAATAAAGCTCATTAGCAACTCAATAAAGCTTCCCGATACTACATCGTCTTCGCCTGAATACTGAATGATGACACGTTGTACCCGGCCACATTCATCGGCCACATTCATTCGTCCTAGCTCGCTAATGTAGAATGTAGCCCCAGTATTAAAGAAACCTATCGTCAAAAATCAATGCTGATCACATAAATACTGCTACTATTGTTTTTAAAGGAGTTTTATTAAATAAAACAGTAAAAATAAATTCCGGAGTAAGTGCCAATCTATAAAATGTTGAGGAGAGCCTTTTAAAGAACGGTAATCAACTAAATGGTTGAATTAACCTTCACTATTTATTCGCAAAATATGAAATGCAATGACGACCGTTCGCTGGAGAATTAGCATCGTCAGATTAACATATTGAAGTTACATTTTGTTTGTTTGTAACTAGGTACCTGATGTTGATTAGGTAGTAGGCTAGACCAAGTATGGAAGTAAAAGACATAACAATATTAAAGCCTAGATGTTATTAGCCCTAAGGGATTATTATCCGATCAGTATAACTGTGCAATGATATAGAAAAACCAGGAAAAAACTATATTATACTGATCTTTACAATAACTTAATATATTTGTGTCTTATCTGTGTATAAAATGAAGAATCAATCAAAGTAAACAGTTTAATAGTGGTGAACTTCCAAGATTTATTTGTTCATTAACTACTTTATATTGTTGATCTCCTAGATGTCTTTTTATTTCAAGTTCTTCGAGGAAATCTAAATTTTGTATTTTATCACAAGTGTGTAGTATTTGGATACCATTGGTGTGTATGAGTGAGTGTGGATATTCAAGAACGTGTTTTGCATAGTTTGACTAATCTGGTTGTTGTAATCTATATGCTCTTAAGTGTTCATTGAATCTTATTTCAAAATTTCCATGTGTTTAACCTATATACAGGGTGATTGATTAGTGTGAGGAAGCTCAGTAGATCTGTTATAGTAAAATTTACAAAAAAAAGTTATTAACAAAAGTTGTAGGCAGCTTTAAACTCCATATTTTAAAATTAGTTACAATCTTACAGGGTGTTCCATAAGATGGTGGCACACCAAACTTGTTTTTTTTTTTTAAATGGAATACCCTGTATTTTATTTTAAATTCGAAATCTGCATCACTTCCACATCACAACAATGTAAAGTTTTATTATGTTATACCGGGTATTTAAAAAGTTATAACCAATATTACCTGAAAATCGTATCAGGTTTAACCCCCTGTATAATTAAAAAGGAGTATAGGAACATTGATCTATTGCAACCATAGTTTTTTAATAATTCTTAAAAATTATAAAACATATTCGTTTTCATAATATTCGTTAAATCAAATACAGGGTAAGTCAAAATGCTAGTACATTATTTTCTTGGTAATTTTAAATGGAACACCCTGTATTTTATATCACTATCGAAAAGTACTAATATCATACTTCAAATTTTATGAAGTACTCCCTATACCTAAAGTTATCAGTTATTTTTATTTTTCCATCAAAGTATTGATTTGATAGATATTTTAACGTTTACCAATAATTATTGTGAGTTGGCCATGATTGGTTTGTCAGAAACTGACAGTTTGACATTATTGTTTATTAATTCAGTATTGTGGTACACCGTAAATTAGCAACAATTATTATTAGCAACAATATCAATTTAATTTAAATTAGAAATAATGAATTTTACTACTAATGAATTGGTAGATATGATCTGGATTTTGGGGGAATGCAATAAAAATTCATTACTCTCCGCTAGAATTTATCAAGAACGGTTTCCAGATAGGCGGCAACCTAGACAAGATACATTTGAAAAATTGAAAGATCGATTTAACTGCACTGGTTCAGTGAAATATGAAAAACATGAACGAACAAAACCGAGTGTGACAGAGGAAAACGAAATGAGTGTGTTGATGGCAGTTACAGAAAACCCACACACAAGTATAAGGAGCATTTCCCATGAACAAGAACTTAGTTACTATTCTGTTCAAAACATTCTATCTAAAAACAAGATGCACCCTTATCATATTCAAAAGCATCAAGAATTAAACAATGATGATTTTCAGAAACGAATAGTGTTTTGTGAATGGGCTTTAGAAAAAATTAATGAGCAGAGAGATTTTTTTGATTATGTCCTATTTGGTGATGAAGCTACATTCCATCGAAACGGTTCTGTTAATAGGCATAACTTTCACTACTATTCAACAAGTCCATACCACATAGTAACACATAGTCAAACAAGATGGTCTCTAAATGTGTGGGGAGGTATCGTCGGTAACTATGTAATAGGTCTAGATAACTTAAATGGTGAGATTTACTTAGATTTTATCGCAAATCAGTTACCGATATTATTAGAAGAGGTTCCACTTAATATACGTGAACAAATGTGGTTTCTACATGACGGTGCTCCTGCGCACCACAACGAATTAGTACGTGGTGAACTTAATGATCAGTTTGGAGAAAGATGGATCGGAAGGGATGGACCGGTCAGGTGGCCCCCAAGGTCACCAGATTTCAATAAAATGGACTCATTTTTTTGGGGTTACGTTAAGAACGAAGTGTATAAAATACCTCCAACAACAAGGGATGATATGAAAGATAGAATCCGAATTGCATTTCAAAATATTTCTTTACAAATACTTAATAATGTAAGCAACTCTTTCAATGACCGCTTTCAAGCATGCATAAATGTTTTAGGAGGTCATTTTGAACATCTTACTTGAGTAAGATAAGTTAAAATTACTGTTGTTTTTTATTTTTCTCTGTTGTTAATTTTTTTTCTTAATTTTCAGTCGGTTATTTTATATAAAATTTTTTTGAAATAAATTGTTTTCTTTTCTGTAACGCTATTACTAAATTAATAAACAATAATGTCAAATTGTTAGTTTCTGACAAACCAATCATGGCCAACTCACAATAATTATTGGTAAACGTTAAAATATCTACCAAATCAATACTTTGATGAAAAAATAAAAATATCTAGAAAACTGATAACTTTAGGTATAGGGAGTACTTCATAAAATTTGAAGTATAATATTAGTACTTTTCGATAGTGATATAAAATACAGGGTGTTCCATTTAAAATTACCAAGAAAATAATGTACTAGCATTTTGACTTACCCTGTATTTGATTTAACGAATATTATGAAAACGAATATGTTTTATAATTTTTAACAATTATTAAAAAACTATGGTTGCAATAGATCAATGTTCCTATACTCCTTTTTAATTATACAGGGGGTTAAACTTGATACGATTTTCAGTTAATATTGGTTATAACTTTTTAAATACCCAGTATAACATAATAAAACTTTACATTGTTGTGATGTGGAAGTTAAGCAGATTTCAAATTTAAAATAAAATACAGGGTGTTCCATTTAAAAAAACATAAGTTTGGTATGCCACCATCTTATGGAACACCCTGTAAGATAGTAACTAATTTTAAAATATGGAGTTTAAAGCTGCCTACAATTTTTGTTAATAACTTTTTTTTGTAAATTTTACTATAACAGATCTACTGAGCTTCCTCACACTAATCAATCACCCTGTATACAACATTACATTTTGGACAATTATTTTGTAAACACCAGATTTTTTTAATTTAGGTAAATTTGTTTTTACATTTAACAATTTTGTACCAACATTATTGTGTGATTTGAATGAAATTAATGCAGATGTTGCCGAAGATATTATTTTTGAAATTTTATCAGAAATATTTCCACAATATGTAATACTTTTATAACTTTTAATTTCTTTAGTTTTTTGAGGAAATATTAGTTGTAGTGACATTTTCTGTTCTTTCTTATTAATTAATTTATTTATCAAATGTATTGGATAGCCATTAGATGTAGTTATTAGTTTTATAATCTCAATTTCTTTATTAAAATTATTTTTGTTCATTGGAATTGAAAATACTGTATATACCATAGAATTATAATTATTACATCTAAATAAAGAGTTCAAATGCAAAAACACATTTACAAAATTTAACAGAAACTTATATTCTTAACAAAAATGATAAATGTGAAAAACAGGACAAACAATATTTTTTAATATTGGCAATATTTTAATTTTGAAATGTAGCATTGCAAACAGTCTATTTTAAAATATATATTTAAATAACGTAAAAAAAATAAATTTATTGAATACATTACAGGGTATAATCTTACAATCAGTTAATAAGATTACATAAAAGCATATGGGGAATTTCAATAAAGTGACTCCCAACATTATTTATTATTGATTAAAAAAACAGTTCAAGGTTTGGTAATGCCAATATTAAATTATTACTTAACTATTAAATTAACTGAAACTATGATAACTCAAAACATAAAAATAAATAAAAATTAGTAATGGTTCTTGCCGGAAATTCGATACACAGTATATTGACAGTAAACTGTGGATTCTGAGAAACAGCATTACCTGATTTACCAAGTAAAATATTGGTTTGACATTGAGTGATGGTATTATTCGAACTTTATGAATAGATTGTGGATGTTGCGGTTGAAAACGTTTCAAGACATGGCCGTAACAGAGGATGTTAACCTTAACCAATTTAGCAGCATTTATAATTTTTTATGAATATTTCGATGGTTAAAAATCCTAGAAACGCTCTACTTTACTTTAAAGTTGAACTAGTACGGTTGCCAGAACATTGATGTATTTTTAGTAAAGAACAATATGAAGAGCTTCTAAGAAAAGGTTCAGTAAAACTATATAATCAATCCTGGGGCTACGGTAAGAATAAGTAACATGTTATACCTACCAATAGTGATAAAAACAAGTAAATCTTAGTAGGAATATGAGTCTACTATAGACTTTCACCAAAAAAGAAGCAGACCCTAACAGACAAACCAAAAGATCTTCTACTGCCATTTGGACAACACTAAAGTGATAAGAAGATTAAAGATTATTAGTCAACCCGCTGAATGTTTAAGTAAATTTTGTTTGGTAAATTTTAACAATGTTTTCAGAACATGTTTTGTTTTCGCCATTTTCAAATTTATTCGTGGATAATTTTTTTTTATTCATTATTTTAATTATATTGTATAATGTCGTATTTTACGGATAAATAGTGGAAGTTTCATTCAACCATTTAGTTGTTTACTGATCTTAATAACATGGACTTTTACTCAGTAAGGGGTAGTACAATAAATTTCATCACTATTATTAATAATAAATTTTTAAAATACATAAAAAGAATCAATATTTTTTTATAAAAACCCTAATGGTTTTAACATATTTTGATAAAATGTGAAATAATAACGTCACTTTAAAATATTTTCCTAAGGTCCTGGCTGCATTTCTTTGTGGCGTATCCGTTACAAAGACAAATTTAGACCCAAGTAAATATATGGAGCATTCTTAGCAGTCCGGACGTTATATTGACACAACAAATAGCGAAATTTGTCGCTTAATCAAAACTCAAACATCACCTTGAGTAAATATTGGTTTTAGATATGCTGGTACTTTCCTTATGTATATTTGTAGAAGAAACTGGTACGTTCTAAAACATTTTTATCCAACGGATTGCACTAAACTAAATAAAATAAAATAAGCTGGTATAGAACATTGTAAAATAAATAAATAATCCCATGCTACTAAAATAATTTCTTACATTCGCTTTGGAAACTATTATTAATACAGTTATTTCGATTCATCCATAATTGCTTCAATGAATTATTCAAACCGTTCTTACTTAATAATTTGTACCAAAAGAAATAATAAGTAAGAAAGCAATACAAGCAGTTAAGGATTACGTGTAAGACCTACAAACGTTTGGTAATATTCTCTATTCTAAACAGGTGCATTGAGCGGAAGCAGGTCCGGTATTAAAATTCTGTTCGAACAAAATATAAAATTATTTACTCAGCATACATTAGAGAAACAATTTATACAAATTGTATTTATTTTGCTAGTTATTTTTGCTTTTAGAATATTATTGTATTATTCATTTCAAGATCCTGCGAACTGACTATCTTATTTTTTATTATTCTTGTTATTTAGTGTTGTTATTTTATTTATTAGCTATTAATCGTAGTAATAAAACTCAAAGTCTACCCACAACATTTAATAGTAAGGTTCACAAATTTAATGCGACATGTTTCAGTCTTCAGACCATCATCAGGCTATAAAGAAACAATGGTGTCAGGAGAATCAAAAATAGTTATATAAAGAGCGAATAGTGACGGTTGTCCGATTACATCAATGATAAAGTTAAAACATTTCAAGTATAATTACAAATAGAAGTAAAATTCAAAATTAAAGCAAAAAGTTAAAGGTAAATGATATTGCAATAAGTAAAACTACGACAAAACTATTATTAATTTAAATTTATTTAAACTTTATTAGCTATTAATAGCATTCAAATCGAATTGAAAAGGAAAGAAGTGATAGATTGTGCGGGAACAACTTTGTGGCGATTTTTGAAGAACAACGGATTTATATTTAAGACTATCGATAAACGTTAGTCTATTATGGAGAGCAAGAGACTGGTACGACACACTTGCAACGGTGAAGAAAGGATGGGCTGATCAAAACCATCGAAAATGCAGTGTAGACGTTCCTTCAAACAAAGGAAAAAGAATTAGCATTCTACATTGTGGCAGTTCTGACAGTTAGGTTGAAGGAGCGCTCCTTCTTTCTGCTAAAAACTGTAACAATATCCTTCCAAAGAGACAGGGCGCCAATTTGTAACAATACTAGTTCCAAAAAGTGGTATATAAGGGTTAAGGGCGCCACTATCTTTTTATACGTTTACGATTAAACAACTGAAAATACACAAAACAGAATAATCTTTACTATGAAGAGTGCTACACAAAAAAACAATTATTAGAAGTGTTAGGTACCAAAACGTTCAAAAAAGAGTATGTCATTGACTGTTTGGCAAAACAAGCAGGTCATGAAGTACTAAGGCTACCTCCCTATTACTGCCTCCTAAATCCTCTAGAGCTACTTTGGGGTCAGTTGAAAAGGAACATTGCCAAAACTAAGTGCATTTGTGATAAATCTACACTGGACAAGTTGCATTGAACATGTTAATCAAGTAGAGGTAAAATACTTACAGGCATTTTATAATGTAATTAAATTGATTATAATTGTAAACAGTAGTGATGACGATGAAATCGATACTGATATTGCGATACTTAAATGAAATTATCACCATGATTTTAGTAATTCATCAATAGGTGACGTTTGTGAAATATGAAACAATATTGAAGCAGTTATTGTAATTATTTATAGCTTTCACTGCTACAAGCAAACACAAAATCGATTTCCCCAATACAGGCCCTACAAGGTAATAATTAATAACAACGCTCAAAATGCATTGGCGACAGGTACTAGCTGTATCTTCATTGATGGATTTAAAACAAAAAGTTAATTATTTGGCATTTATTCCAGATCCTTAAACTTACATATCAAATGGGCAAAGGGTTGTAATGACAGTGTAGCTCAAACAGGGCTCACTACTATCTCCATGGTGGCAAAAGAGATTACCAAAATAGAAATAACTGGTGATAACATCCGCATTCTAATGGACAACAGATAAGCACTTTTAATCCTAAATAGACCGCGAAACACATCAGATCTAGTATTAGAATATCATCTGTCCCTTTCCAAAGTCTAGAACAACAATGTGGTTGGTCTAGGTTGGATAAAAGGTCATGGAGTTTCAAAAGTCAGCCGGATAGCTGACTCGTTACCTAGGAAAGCTGCCTCCTAAAGGATTTTGGGACCTGGCACTTTCATCAGCTTGCCAGCATCAGTGGTGGTTGATCTAGTAAAGGAATGTCTTGACAAATTCAAGGGTAGGCATGGGCAGTCGAAAAGGTTGCAGACTATCCAAGGAACTTCTAAAGTATCCGAATAGCTGAGCAGCCAGAGAAATACGTGGCCATGACCAGAAAGAGAAGCCTAAGTGCTATGGCGTGACCCACCTTTCAATAATTACAGATACAGACAGAGATGTAGTTATTTATATATTTTGTTAGCTTAACGTTAAGCTGGCAGAACCAAATTTTAGGCTCACATTGCGTTACAGAATTTTTTGGTTGCATTTAAAAAAATCCAAATTATTGTTCAACGGATTTTTTCCCCGTTGTTAAGCAGAATTTAAAAAAAAATGGAATCCAAAAAAATCTGCAATGGGTGCCAACGTGACCCTAAAAAAACTTAAAATTAGCATTTTATATATTATCATTTTACATAAATATTCGTTTAGAGGTTTGATTTTGTTAGCTTTACGTTAAGATAGCTGAACCGGAGATGTTTCCTACAATTGAAGAGCAAAAACCTCGGCAAAATTAGTCTAAAATTATGGCATAAACAGTTTTTTTACTTCAAAGTGTTTTGCTATTTTTACTGGGGTAATGACAAAAAAATAACAAGAATATTATGCTCAAGAAAGGACTGACTTATACTTTTGCTGTGTTGACATGAGGTGAAGATGTGTGAGTCACGTGTTGCCGACACACCACTTTCTTCTTCTTCCTTCTTGTATAGAGGCTTTAAGCCTGTTTCTTCTTCAATATCAGCCTCCTGTATTGTTTAAACTATCACACGATCTTCTCCTTGGCCTACCAACACTTCTTCGTCCATTTGGTGACTTGTCTCGTGCTACTCTTACTATCCTATCTTCTGCCATTCGACTAATGTGTTCGTTCCATTCCTGTTTCCGTTTTGTCACCCATTTATTTATGTCTTCCACATTGCATGCCCTCCTTATGTTTTCGCTTCTCTCCCTATCTAGCAAACTTTTCCCTTCTAAGTATTTTCATCTTTGTTGTTTCCAATATTCTTCTCGTTTTGGATGTGTCGGGTCTCGTCTCTATTCTTGCTTTTGTGTCTTGTCTTAGGTGTTTGTTCTTCCAGATTGAATCATTGAGTGATCCCGCCACTTTGCTTGCTTTTAGACTTTGTTGTCGTACTTCTTCTTCAACATCTCCATAGCTAGTTATCTCTATTCCCAAGTATCTAAATTTTGCTTCCTGTTTTATTATTTTTCCGTCAATTTCTATTTTACATCGCCGGGGGTATTTAGATGTTGTCATACACTTTGTTTTTTCTGCTGATATTGTCATATTGTATTTTTTGCCCATTGTATTGAAGATGTGCGTTAATCTTTGGAGATTGTCTTCTGTCTCAGCGATTAGTACGGCATCGTCAGCATAGCATAGTATTTGGATTTCTTTATTTACCATTCTGTAACCATGGTCTTGACGTACTGCTTGTATTATTTCGTCCATTATTATATTAAATAGCAGTGGGCTTAACGAGTCTCCTTGTCTAATTCCCCTTTGTACTGGTATAGACTGTGTTAGTTTTCCATTTATCTTCGCCTGCATTCGGTTATGGGAGTAGATGTTTTCGATGGTTTGTACAATATTTATTGGTATGTCCTTTTTGTACAATAGGTGTAGGACGTCTTTGACTTGGATGCGGTCAAAAGCCTTTGTCAGGTCTTCCCACTTTCTTGATTTAATCATTTGATTTCTTGGTTGGTTGGAAATGAAAAGCTAGTTGACTGTAGGTAAAATTTTATGCATAAATATTGTAGAACAAGCAGATTAGACATTTGGGAATTTATTTACATGCCTATTAGTACTTGTGGTGTTTGGTTTAGCGAAAGGACTTACAGAATCGCAAAAAACTTTCCCATGAGTAGTTACAGTCTTGGCGTTTACACCCCATTACCGTTTTTAATTTCGATTAATTCCTTAGTAAGACAGTATTAGACTTGTATTAGATTAGGGGTCTTCAACCTTTTTTACTGCAAGGGCCAAACATCGATTTCACATCGTCCGGAGGGACACAGTGTTCCACTTAGTATACTATACATACATAATTTCAAGGTTCAATCATCTTTATTTGTTAATAAATCTGATTTTTTTATTTTTTACGAGTCTATCAATATTTGTTTTTATTTTTGTGGTTGCAACCC
Organism: Ophraella communa; assembly: GCA_035357415.1. Classification (NCBI taxonomy): domain Eukaryota; kingdom Metazoa; phylum Arthropoda; class Insecta; order Coleoptera; family Chrysomelidae; genus Ophraella; species Ophraella communa. The sequence continues at coordinate 12,760,781 of CM068984.1, forward strand.
GCAGATGTGCATCTGTAATTCTCGACCTTGTTTTTCCAGTTGACATAATTCATACGAGAAAACACATAGGTGCTCCCAAATAGAGACATAATTTTCTGGACATGTTTTCAGATTTCAGGTAATGTTTGACATATTTAGTATAAAAATCAAAAAGACCCACGTCGAACTTGTCTTTCAGTTCCGAATTACACTGCAAACCTCGATTGGAACTAATTTTTTAGTAAATTTATTGCCACGACATATTTATCCACAACTGTACATTCGCTGCTCTTCAGTTAAGGAAAGTGTGTCAACTCTTTTTTCAATAACTGATTTTTCCATAAATGTTTTCTTTAGCCCTGAGGGTCGTGGGCCGCAAGAAATTAGCTGGCGGGCCGCAGGTTGAAGACATACGTATTAGATGTTAGCTGGATGGATAATGTTTAACTGCAGAAATTAATACTAACTAAAAATAAATAGTTCTGCTTATTCTAAAGCTCCTATAAATATTTTACTTTATAACAGTAGGTCAACATTTACTTAAAAACACTTTTTATTAAACATCTTATCAATTGCATAATGAATAAACTGAAACAATTTTGATGAGTAAACTATTCCATACTATTCCGTAGTTATCATTGTAAACTACTTTTAAAATCAATATTTAATCTAGAAAGAGAGAATATATAATGGCGAGGAAACGATATGAAGCTTGTATACATTTCGAATGGCCGAGAACTAATATTTGCTTGGAACAAATAAATGCGTCAGTGACGTTACATCCGGCAGCTATTTTCTACCACATCATCAATACAAAGCGACCAGTAAAACGGCATGCTTAACAAAACAGGTAAAAATTCTACTATTAAGTAAACGTTATCAACAACAAGCCTGTTGATTATGTATTATAAAAAACTAAGTACATAATTTTACTTAAGTACATAAGTAATACAACTGCAAGATATTTGATATACAAAATGTTTGTTACAAGTAGGTAGGGGAGAGTAGGTACACTTGATCCCATGGGAGACTTGATCCCCCATTTAAATTTCGCGCTCAAATGACTTTTTTGCGAGAATATTGGCAACATTGTATAGAATAGACCACATGTTAGCTTATAAACAACATTTAGACGAGCCGATTGTACGCATGGTGTAAAAAGTTTGTGATTTTTCGGGTGTGAAACATATTTTACGGTAAGTTTTATGTTTGTTTTAATCTATCAGGATGGGATTGTGGTTTGCGGCTAGTTTTGATGCTTTCTTACAAACATTTTGATATATTTGGAAACCTGGTTTGAGAGCTTATGTTTTGGGTGCTACCAATATTAAAATTAAATGCATTTTGGGGAGAGTTGATCCCTGTTGCGAGAGTGAGACATGATTCTAGGATCAAGTCTCCCCTATGAATATTTTTTTGATTTATGTTAAGAGGCACGTTCTTATTTATTTATTTGTTAGGTATTACAGATGCCAAGAATTTATAAACCAATGGAAGGAGCAACACCGAGAGTACTGCCTGATGCCGAAACCGTTGCAGCAGCTGTTGCAGAAGTTAAAAATGGGGCTTCCTATATAGGCGCTGCAAAAAAGTACCATATTAATGTTATGACCTTCAAACGAGTGATCCGTAGGGGGGATGATCATCCACCTGGGTTCCAAAAATCACTAATTTTTACTAACGCAGAAGAAAAACAGATTACAGATTACCTACTACATGCATCCCGCCTAAATTATGGTCTACCCATTCTTAAGATAAGACAATTGGCATATGAGTTTACAGTTGCAAACAGTAAAAAAGTTCCGTCATTTTGAGATTGTCTTGGACAATCTTATCCAAAGGCATTCTCTCCAGCAAACATTGTAAGTGGCTTCCGCGTGTCATTTTTAAAGAGGATGAGTTTTACACTTGCTTGGTGACTGACAGACCAGATCGAGCAGGAGAGAGTAACCGCTGTGAACAAAAACCAATTTTACCACCTGCAGGCCCTTCGGAATCCTCACTCCAGTCGGAAGTGATAAACTTAGCTTCGACCGTAAAGACAACAGAGGAAGTTCGACCATTCCCAAAGGCACCTCCAAGGTCAGAAAATTCTTTATCAAAAGGACGTAAAAGAGGTCGTTGTAGGGTTATAACTGAAACGCCGGAAAAGCAGGAGTTAGAAGCAGAGCGCGAAGAAAGAGAAAAAAAGACTTCGAGTGTAAAAAGAAGTTTTGCTGGTAGAGCAGAAAAGATTGAAGTAAATAAAAGCAAAAAAAAAGAGAAAAGAGAAGAAAATTGAAAGTGATAGTTTAGAATACACAGAGTCTTGGAAATATAGCGGCGACAGTTTGGATAATATTGATCTCAGGGCTGAAGAAACATAAGTGAGGACGGGTTTTTTGAAATATGCTGCCCAAAAATTAAAAACTTTGTGTTGGTAGAATTTCAAACGAAAAAAGGAAAATCATATTTTGTGGTAGAGGTGACCGAAAATGATATTTTAAGCACCGAAATATTAGTGAACTTTTTAAGAATACGTAAAAAGCACTTCTATTGGCCCACAATTAAAGATGAGGGATTATATAATAATATAACAATCGTGCACCAAGTAACCATATGAACTATATTCTTAAACAACAATAACGGATTATTTAACTTCCGTACAAGCATTTTATCTTATAGTATATCATTTAAACAAAACGATCGTCTTTCAGATTGCAACCTGACATTTATAAGCATGCTACAAGAAATTTATAAAATTATAGAATGCATCAAACAACGAGATCGTGACCGAACAGAAGCTTTTAGTTTCGACGTACGTCTACTTCAGTATCTTGTAAGACATCTTGAGAACCAAACGCCGACCTATCGATCATGTCTAGTTAGATAAATAGAAGTGATAAGACGTTTTGTGATGGTCTGGTCGGTTGTTGTAGTTCAGTAATTGTGTACCTGATTCGCCGCATAAAATATAGAAATTTATTGACCTCAATTGTTAAAAATAATAAAACAATGTAAAAAATAACATAAAAACAACTTTGGATGAAGATACAAAAATTACGTTATGAAATCAATAAAGCTTCTAATGATGCTACATGTTTGTAAGTTAACTTCCGTCGAATTTAAACTTGTTTTTTAAAAACAGTTGTTTTAAACTTGAACTAACAGAAATTACAAAGAATGAAACTTGAACTAAAATATTTTACAATTGTTCTAATCTTTCTAGCTAGTTATCTAACTCTAACTACCAAAAACAATATTTCTTCTTTATATAATAAGTATACGTTATATTTACTCATATATCAGATTACAATTAAAATGCGCAATTAAAGCTTAAAAAATAAAAGTATTAAATTAAACAAAGCGTGGCGTCTCCTACGTAATAATAAATAATACCTTAAATTTATTGTACTAACTTTTTGGAAGTCCATCTCATTAAGAATAATAAAAAACTCTTCGTTTGAACTTAACTTCCAAGTTTATTTGAAAATATTAGGTTATACATTACAATGACGGCCGTTTCGCTAAGATTAGCATCGATGCTAAGAGATTACTCATATTTTATTGAAATTATTAATCTTCTATTTAAGATTCACAATAAATTACAATAAATTAGTATTATAGTATATAACAGAAAATTTACTAAAAAGAAATGAAGTTGCATACAAAATTGTACGACTTTTACTATTAACTATTATTTTAAACAAATTGTTTATTTAATTGATAAGAGGTATGATACTATATGGCTTGTCCAGTATAAATATAAGTGCATGATGTGTTTGTTTTCCCCCTTCCAACTTTTGCTCGTTTATGCCAATAAGGCTTTCCAAATCACGTGACATAAAGATGGCATCTATGGGCAAACCTTAGAACATAACACTGTCAAAGTCATAGACCACATATAATCAAAGTTTCACAACCAACCACAAGGCATGTAACAGGAATTTTTTCAACTTATAACGTTAACAAGGTCAAATAATATATAAAATCTATTTTATAAAGTCACAAAATATTCTCACAACAATAAAAAAAAACTTCTACACCAACTTAAAGAAAGAAAGCACTATGACAACAATACAAAACAATACTATTGTTTGCCCACAGCCGCCATATTGAATAATTTTTGACAGGTCGTTGGAAAGCTTAATTACAAATAATAATTAAATGCTATAAGAAAAGTTTCGTAATTAATTTTATATCAAATATCAAATGCAACTCCTGGACTAATAAAATATACTTCAAACGAACATAACTCGTGCTAAAATATTTTATATGTTGGCACAATTGCACCATGTTGCCGCGCTCAAACATAGCGTAGTAATGTAGTTAAATAAAAAGAAGAATGTTATAGAAACTTCGTTTGAGATTTATTAGATTCTAATACTATTTTAAATGCTTGGCAACACAGTCCCGTTCTGACAGCTGTGACGTACAATTATATTTATACTGGACAAGCCATATATATAGTTTGCAACGAGTGGGAAAAGTTAAACTTTTCTCAATCGTATGTATGCGGCATTCGCCCCTCAGGATCGCGACACCAACTTCCATACTCGATAGAAAAGTTTAACTTTCCCCACTAGTTGCACAATATACTGTTGTCTCTCCGTTTAGACATGCATTTTTACAAATTGGCATACATTTTTCATACGACAAAAACAACTGTTATTGTATAAACTCTATTCGTCGTATATACCTGGGTGTTTTAATATTATCTAAACCGTAGTTATAAGGATATATCCACGTAAACCGGTCTGATCCATAGAAAGTACCTTTTAAAGTTGGATTAAAAGGATTAATTTAACCGCAGGACATATGTCCTGTTTAATCCCGTTTTATGTATATACCTACAAGCCTTTTTACGTTAATCCAAATTAATGGCTTACTCAATCAATGGGATGCACAAACATTGTTTTCAATTAATATATGTTTGATTATAGGTGAGCTACATAATGTACATAGACATGTAGTCAATAACAATGTACCCTCCAATGATGAATGTGTTATTCTTTTGTAAAAGTATTAGGTAAAGTATGTAGAATGTATTGTATAATATTATTAAAGTTACATTATTAATTAATTATATATTTAAGATATACATACAAATAATTTTTTTTATTTAAAATGATTTTATAGTTAGTTAGCTCAGAAATTTTGGTTATTTGAGCTTATTTGAAATTTGAGCTTATCCATCGAATAGTGTCAAAAAAGTTCGAATTTGCACAAATGGTTACGTTATTCATTTGGTCTTGCTAACTTAGATTCCGGGGAAGTAGGAGATAGTTTTACGTAAGATATTTTTGAAGAAATGCCCAAAAATAAACTATAGTCTATACAAAAAGTACGAGGAGTAATAAACCCTAATTAAGTATACAAAACCTTTACAGGGAGCACCATGAAATTTTTGATAAATCTCTTACTTTAAATTACATTTCTTCCGTAAATCTAAAAACCAGGTAGATCGACCCCGTATTTGTTTCAGTTGTAGCAAAGTTTAGGGTTTTCTTCATTGTTAAAAGATTAGCAGATAAGCAATAACGCAATGCAGTGGTGTGTATTTTGGGAAAAAATACGTTTTAAATTATAATATAATAAAAAATGAAAATAAATAATTATTGGAATACATTTATTACTTACATTTTATTCTATATCCGACTCGGAAGAGGAAGAATCGTTGTTGACATTAATAATAATAGGGTCGATTAAATCATCACAAATATTGTCAATTTTCCACATATTTGCCTCTACTTTGATAACATGCTCGATACAGTTTGTCCAATTTTCCTTACTAACATGACTTACAGCACTCTCAAACAATTTCACAACATCGTTTATTTTAAAAGTAGTATTTTTTTCCAACTTCCCATTTACCTGAGCCCATGTTAATTCTATGGGATAAGGTTCACAATGATAAGGGGGAAGTCGAAGAACTGATATATCACGAGAAGCCATTTCTTCTACAATGTAGGTTTTGTATTTATTCTTGTTCATTTTTGCAATTCTGTAAAGTTCTTTCCTTAGTGGATCTTTTGGAAACTTAATATTTTTCGAAATAAGCCACTCCAAAAGCTCTGCTTTACGCCAACGACTTGTGGGCAATGCTTCTCGTAACCGTTAATGGTAACTTGCGTTGTCCATAACACAACAATGGCATGTCGAATGCTTCTTAAATAGTCTCTTCTCCAAAAAACTATTTCCGGTTTATCTATCAAGAGAGATTTTCTATTATGTTTTGTATATCTGAAACCCACATCTTTCAAAAGTTTGCATAATGTCATTCTGGAGAATTTTGTATAGTCCTTATCGTCTTGTACTGATGTCATAATTTTGTCAAGTGTTGGAATTTCCTTTCGTAAGTAAAATCCATGGACTTTACCCCTTAGTCTTTGTTTTAATGACTCATCGATCTCAATTGGTTTTCTTCCTGAAGGAGTTTTAGGGGGTTGAAGAGTTCCATTCTTGCTTTCTTTTAGTAATCTATAAATTGTTGATTTAGCGACACACAACATAGCAGCCGTTAATTGCACAATATCATCAACACTTGCATCAACACCGTATACCCTCTTAAAATATATTTTGGTACGTCTATGAAATCTACTTAAATGAATGAGTTATTACTTCCTTGTCCTTTCTATATAGACTATATTACTGCAAAACTACGATTAGTTAGTGGACAACTATGTCGATTATGACAACAAACGCGTGTGAATCAATTCAAATCTGAATTTAATTCGCCCTTTTATTCATCTCATCCAAATTTATTTACTTTTATAGAAACATTACTTTATTCATAAAACACAAAAAATCCATTAGGTTCAATAAATTCTGACGATTCCATGTTTTGCATTGCAAAATTAATTAGTGCCATAAATGTTTAAAGTTTTATTTTTATTATTATTTTTAATAACTTATCAAAGTATTTAAAAAAGTAATATGAAAATTTAACTCTGTAAAGGTGGTCATTTAATTAACATTTTCAACGCAGTGCGACTCACAATAATTAAAACTCATTAAATTATCAAAAAGCAATTACATTTCTATATAAATTAATTGAATTGTTTACATATTTGTTAATGTGTTCTCGGTCTAAAGCTCTCGCGTTCAATCCAACTGACACTGTAAAAGATTAATGATAATTGCGAATTATATATTTATGGCACTGCTTAATGGCCGTTTCGGTAAAAATTAACCTCGTAATGTTCACGCTTGAATTCGTACCAGTTATTTGGATATGATGTAAGTATTTGTAGCTAAATAAAACCGTTAGCTATTGTACGGTATAATTATAATTAACAAACGCTTATTTTCAAAAACAGAAACAATGAGAAAACTTTATCACCAATTTATTTTATTTATAAGGTAACATTAAAATGTGTGGGGCATTACATATCGTTGGGGCAAGGGAGTTTGCACCAGCTTTAGACATGCAAAAGTCATCTAAATCTGGTTTAACTTGTTTTCATCCTCAATTCTCGACATTTAGGTTATGGAGGGTGGAGGTAAGGAGGACCTACTTGTATATGAATAATATCGAAAAATGTCCAGCGGTAAGGAGCAAATAGTAGATGGCGCGAGAGTAGCAAAAGGGTAAAAAGACAACTTCAAGTCAGTAGCCCTCTACAGTTGACAGAAGCAAACATGAACCCTGGGTGGGTGTGTCCTTGTCGCTGTAGTTGTATTTTCATCTCACTTATGCAGCCACTAAAATCGATATTATCGTTAACATTGGCTCGTGATTGGCTGATTGTGATAACCTTGAAATTAGTTGGCATATTTTCCGCGGATCATGTTTGCTTCTGTCGACTGTATATAGGTTACACTTACCCTTACTACTGTGGCGCCACCAATTTGTTTTCTTTCTATCGACACTTTTTAATACATTGAATTGGTTCTCATTCCTTCTACCCTCCAAATTTGCACCTGGCTCCCGGGCTATAAATGCTCCCTAGTATATCAGAAACAGCGACATCTACAGAGATACTTAAGTGAAAGAAGCCTTTTGAGTTAGTGATGTGATTTTTTTTAAAAACATAGCATAGTGCGGTATAGTTTGGTGAAATTATAAGTTATGTAGTACCTAAGTAGTAAGTTCTTTGGTTTTTATAATTTAAGCTAGAACAGAAGTATTAATTGATGAAATGTTACCAGTGTAACGGAGTATTTAAAAAATTTCTTAGTTGACAAAAATTATTCCAATCAAAGTAAAAAATCGCACTATATAATTACAGCGTACAAAATTAAAAAAAAAATTGAAAGCTCCTATTATAATTTCTATAAAACAAATCGGAAACTTTTTAAAAAATCTACAATGCAGATAATTTTACTAATAACTGAAAAATTTTGCTTGAAACGTAAAAATTTGTTTACAATAGTTTGCAGTAATAATAAAGTTTAACTACTGTCACCGTTCTTCCACTGTGACCTTCACGACAAATGTTTTTGTTAGAATATAATATGACTAGATATTTATCCAGACAAACCTTAGGTACATCTATACAGAGATTCTTTAAGATCCTTCGTGTCTGATTTATCGTTCAGAAATAAAAAACTTATGTTTTAAGTACCTATAATTTTTAAATTATTCATTGGAATACCATAAACTTTTAATGGGTAATTTAGTACGTATACAGTGAATGACTATAAAAGAATATACCTACACTGTTCTTAGAAAATCAGAGGTGGTGTGTAACCAAGTTTTTACAAGGAAACGCTTCCCCTAAAATGTTTAATGACACAAAGATTGACACAGACCATTTGAATTAATTATAATTAAGTACTTAATTATTTGTGATATTAAACAATATATTTAGATATATTTATTTGTTAGTACAGACAATCTTAGAAAGATACATAGAGTATGAAAATACATGGAGATAGTCAACCATTCATAAAATCTCAGTCCTATTGTAACCAACATATCCGATGGACAAGAGCGGAGTCAATAACAAACAAAGAAGAGTGGGGGTCGAGTTTGAGCCGAAATTAAGTCAGATTTGAAACCCGTTGTTGGGATTTAAATAATTATTATTTTTGCAAATAAAACACTTCCGAAACATTATGATTTCATTTCTAAAGTTTCTTTCTTTCTAGTTACATAACTAGAAAAAACACAATATTTAATAATGGCTATTTACTCTAGTTAAATAAGTCTCCGTGACCATGGATATCTCTCTGTGAAAAGAGTAAGAAGTATCCTGAAACGTAAAACGCAGTAATTCTACGATGGACATTTTTACAGTGTTGTCGTACTTTGCAAAAATGTATCTGTGACAAAAATCAAATGCCTAATATTTTTAAGTAATTTACATTAGCTTCTACATTAAAAAGTAGCAAATATTCATCAATGTGTTTTAAGTATCTCCAAAAATTGTTATTGAAAAAATAAGGTTGCAGATGTAGGATTCTTAAGAGACTGAGTACCTGGACATACTGGGATTCTTAGATCCAGAGCCATTCAATGGCATAGAGAATAGCGTAAACAGAGGGTTTAAGACACTTAAATGCATTCGTAAGGGATATCTCTAAAAAAACCTCGAGAGCTGCTGAATATGAGGACACAGGACCTATACGAATAGATGATTCCAGTAATCCTTTCAATGTTGCCCTAACAAAATTCCCAGGTCTAAAATGTGTGCCATTTTCTAGGCCTTTTTAGGTACGATTCAAACTCGAGATATAATTTTTGATCTCAAAGATTTCTAGATGTTTCCGAATATTAAATTACCTAGGGGATTAGAACTAGAAACCTATGAATTCTATGCCACATGTCTTATTTTTAACATTTGAATTTCAGTTTTGGTTTTGTTTTTCTTTTCAAACGTGCATCTAATCTGAGTGAATAATTTTCGTGTGTAATCTAGTTTATTTCGTGGATAATTGTCATCTTATTACACTGGCTGGGTTGTCCTCTTTTTTAGTATTTGTCCTTTTTGTCCTGCTTTAAAAAAATTTCCTATTTTAAAAATAATTTTTAAAAAATGCAAAATGCAAGCAGTAAAAGCTAACCGATCTCCCCTGAAATTATCAACTGTTTGAGTAATGGAAATACAATACAATAATATAATTTTCTGGCTTTAAAAAAATGAAAAATTATGATTTTAATGATGACAGTAAAATATTGATGAAATTATAAGGTTCTAAGGGTTTTTAAAAAGTTTCAAAATGATAACGACTTCAAAAATGTATGGATTATGTAAAAGCTCTAAAATAAAGCCTCTGTGGATCGAATTTTATATTATTTGGCCTCTGTGGATCGAATTTTTTATCATTTCCTAGACGACAAAATACAAAAATCGCCTTTTTATTGAATCAGTCAAAGAAATAGTATTGCCGAGAGTATTGGTTAAATACAATTTTAAAAATTATGCTTTTCTGATTTTTATAACAGTGAAATGGCATATCAAATTAAGTTTGAATTTAACATTTATGTGTAATATAATCTGCAAAAAATGTATTAAATTTTTGATTCAATTGTTATACTTTTATATAATGCCCTTTGGCAACCCGACTTAAATGTACTTTTGGATATATCGGATTAGCCTCGCTGTATTCCATCTATTATCCTTTCCCAATGCTCGTATAGAAATAGAATTAAAATCTTTTTAATTAAAATTAAAAGATAATCCTCTGTATGGCAGATGATAGAGATGTTCACATAATTAAAAATCTGTACTGGAATTAAGCGCACAGGTAAAAATAGGCATTATTAAAACAGAACTTATTATTTCTCACACAAGAAACTTTTAAAATTGACGAAGTTAAACATTTGCTTTTTGAAGCAATCTAAAAACAGTGAAAATGCAGAAATGCATACAATTGAGCCAATTATTATTAACATTCGTTTTAAAAGTTCATCTCCTGACTCTGATTTGGATTTGTAATAGTAATTGTTAGTTTTTACATTAAAATATTTAGTGTATCTTTTTTTATTTCATACTGCATCGTAACATCCACAAGTCAACGATTTGAGTCTAAACATTAAGAGGGGCGTTTCTAATTTGGTAAGCCTGCCTGAATTTAGTGAAAAATGTGGTTATTTTTAAATTACAAGAATGAACAGTAGATGGCGATAGTGGTTTCAAATTAGTATTTTTGTTATAAATTTGAATATTTTTAGAGCTTGTTGACTTTCTTTGTCTAAGACAGAGATGAAAATATGAATTTTGCTTCGTAAATCTTTGAATGTTTCCACGACACACACATACATTTGACCTTGAGACCATAAACAGATGAAAAATACCTGTATAATTTTTATTAAATATCCTATTTGAATATGTTTTCGAAGTTTTGTTGTGATATTGTTGTGTCATAGGCGTAACAAATTAATTGTTTTTAGGATTTAAAATATGGATATATAAAAAAATAAAATAAAATAAGATTTCGGCATTCCTAACAAATAATTAATTAATGAAATTTATTGTACTAACCAGAGTTGGGTCGGATATTGAAAAAAGTATCCGGATACCGGATACGGATACTCAAAATGTATCCGGATACTTTTTTAAAAAGTTGGAATACTTTCATTTAAAAATGTATTCAGATACAAGTACCTATCCGGATACTTCCTAGGATACTTTGAAGGATACTTTTTTAAAAAGGACAAATTATTAGTATTAAAACTATGTGATGTGCAGGTATTTTTAATGTAATATATAATAATAAAAATACATTTAACTAACGAAAAATTTTTCGTGTCACTGCCTGAACTTTTGATATTGAATTTGGCCAGCGTCGGACCAGCCGAGTTTCCAAACTTTTTAGGGGTGTACTTATTTGTACTTGTAGGTACACTAAAATAAAAATATAAATATTAGGATGTCCTTTATTATAATATCCGAAAAATAATTTCTTCTAATAATTATAAATACAGGGTACAAAGGGGTTCTTGAAAAGAGAGATATAGAAAATATAAAAAATAAATAACGTATGTACTTATGAAACTTTATAGGTAAAAACAAAGCTCCATTAGAATATAATAATATATTATAACGGTGACCAGTACGAAAAGTGGGATTTAACATGTTAGACACATCTGAATTAAAGGAAGGGCAGTGTTGTGCCTACGTTAGGTGCATTATCGGAGGGCGATATTTAAAAGTATCCGAATATCAAAAACAGTATCCGAATACCGGATACTTTAAAATTTGGTCACGAATACGGATACCGGGTACAAAATTTAAAAAGTATCTGGATTCAGCTTTGGGATACATAATAAGTATCCGGATATTGTATCCGTATACTACCCAGCTCTGGTACTAACCCTTACTAATTAAGGTATTTATTAGAATAAATATATTAATTATAATAAAAACATATTACGGTTTCTGAATATATACACATCAACATGGTAAAAAGAAAAATTGAAATAAAGTGGAAAGTATGTAATTATACCTTTTTTAAAATTGAGATTGAAATGTATTGGCAACAATGCAAAATTAAACAAGGTTAGTTTGATGATCAGAAGATCAGAGATTATTGTATTTACTTTCTGATGGATGTTATTTGAAGGTGTTGAAGTAGATGTAAATTTTTAAAATATATTTGTGGGGAAAAATTTAAATACTTTTTCAAAACGTTTGATGATTATTGCAAAAGTGTTACTATAATGTTTGTAAACATTAACAGGTTAGTCTGTCTTCAATATGACTTCAAGTAAGTACCTTGCTAATTAGTTACTGCCTAAATAAATAAATATCATTTATTTTTTAGAAAGTATTGGACATTTCTAAATTACCACCCAGATCCATGATTTAATGAAAGCTTACCTATACCTAGTTTATTTTTATTTTGAGAATGTGGCGCAAGAAAAAAATATTTCCATGTTTTCAATAACCTACGATAATAACTAACCAATCTAGAATCTATAGAAATACACTTTGTGCACCTGTTTTCAAGATACCCAACAATACTCTTGCAAGTACTAAACATAATTGTTAATGTTATGGGTATATCTTAATAAAACTAATTGTATCATTTATGGCTATTAATTATATTCCAAAAATGTCAACCCCATACTTTGTGGAATCAATTGAAATTAAAATGTATCCAATAGGATTGTAACTTTAATTTTTTAATTGGTATCTTTCACACAAATGAAAAAATCTTATTTATTTTATAAATATCCATATTTTATTTACATTTGAAAGCACTCTCCATCTGGTAATCAGAAGTGATATCAGGTAAGTTTTAATTTGTTTATTTACTGGTTTAATTTTTTTTACTATTAATAGGTATTATTTATTTTATTATCTATGATTCAGATGTATTGATATAGGTATTTTGCATATTAGATATATGAATTTTCTTCTTTTTGAGTACCTACCAATAGTAGGTATTTGCTTGCCCATGTTGAAGTACTTTCTTTGGAAAATTGAAATCAGTGGTATTTTGTGTACTACTGCTACTGTGTGCTTATTCCCCTGTGAATTTGCCTCTTGATACTAAATAATCAGCATTACCAGAGAAGTGTTAATGCTACTCGTCCACTTTGAGCCATCCTTTGTCTACTTTAAATACTAGGATAGACCAATATTAATATCATTTTCTAAATCAAAACTTTTAGATTATTTTTTTAGGTAGAGTAAGGTAAACAAAATATTTCTATAAGATTCAATAGGTTACTACTTTTCTAAAGTATTTCAAAAATGCCCTGAAAATACTATTTTTAGCAATATACTTTTTCTGGCAACCATATATGTTATTTCATCTATGTTTAGATAATTAAATTGTTGGAGAAATAAATCAATGGTTTTCAAAATATATGCTACTGTTTCCTCAAAAACTTTGGACCTCAAGTAACTGCCTACACAGGTTTTATTCTATTTATATTAAATAACTTTACTGTTAATTCTAATCTTTTATTTTTAGAACTCTTTCTTCAAAAACATTGAATCTGGACCCTTATAGAATCCATGTTTATTTTAGGGTTCAGTTACATATTACATTTTAACTGCATATTATTAGTAAATAACAAGTAAATGTTTTATGTTTTTCTTTTTAGGACTCATTTTCTCAATTATATGTACCAGTTCACCATATTATGGAAATATATGAACTTCATTCTGAATTTGTAAAACTGTTTTAATAAAAAATATTACATATTTGACTGTAAATTTTAATTCTTCACATTATCTAAAGAGAAGGCTATTATATTTATGCATATTGAACTTGTAAATATTGTAGAAACCCTTACTTTGTGGACATTATTATCATGCCTATTTGGAAAAACAGTTTAACACTTAGCTGTTAATATTTACATAAGTATGTGGTTTAAATTTATAAATGTAAATCCCTTTAGGTTGGGTTTAGTTATTTAACAAATAAAGATATAAGATAATGATTAGGTACCTAACTTAAAAGATTAAAAAAAATTATAAACAAAAATCGGGTCTCTCAAAACTCACATTTTTACCAATTCGACTAAAATAAGAAAGTAATTTATGAAATAACAACGGTTCATAACACTAAATTCCTTGTACATATCACAGTTGGATAATCCTATAAACGATGTAAAAACCAACGCAAATTGTGAAAATACTTTAAAATTAATTTTTATAACTTCTGGTAAATTATAAACGAATATTAATATAGACAATTATATATTTAAAAGCAAAACACTAAAATTAATATATTTTGACGTTATAAACGAGAAATAAGGTTAGGTTGGTTATGTTAAGTGAAGTTTGGATTTGGAGAATTAGAATAGACATACGTCTTTAAAAAAAGCGCCACCAAAACTGTTGAACTAATTTGACAGATAAGTGCAATGTTCAAATTTTGCGTGCAACAAATCTCAAAAAATACACCTTTCTTTAACTTCATATTTTGCTAGTCGCATTCTCTATGCTTTCTTTAGGAGTTAAGCTTCTGGCGTTAAAATTCGTGATCACAAATTGTCAAACTTTTTAAAAACATACCATCACTTAAACACCAATATCTCTTTTATTACAATATAAAACTTAACTAAAAAACCTTATCTCCTAGAGAAAGGTCTGAGCTATATCCTGTTAAAATTTGAATACGTAATTTAAAGGCGTTCTTTAGATTTGTTGTTTACAAAATGATTGAAATTTTGGGTACAATTCAGGCTTGCCACCCGTTTTCAGCTGTCACATTTTTGACGCCCCTCTTAAAAGTAACATGAATTATGCAATCTGTATTCCCAGTTATTTCAAGTTTCGGTAAACCATCGTGGAGAGTGGAACTCGAGCAAGTACTTGTACTAATAATTTCTTTAGATTTCTCAGTTAAGACTTGCACAAAACTTTCTCCTTCCTGGATCATTTTAGCCACTTTGTTCTTTCCTTCCAACGAATCCTCAATATACTTTTCTTCCACGGAGGAACTCTTCCATCCTCCATGTCTTTTGAGAATGGAAAGTTCCTCTCCCGCCGATGTGCGGCGATAACTATGGCCGGTGTACTTACAACTCGGGATATGCTAATCCTAGAAATTCCGCTATTTTCTTGGGAACTCCACTGACTGTGTGAATTCCAACGCGCTGGGAAATGCACTTGCCATTACGGTATCCTACGAACAATTTGTTATGACCCAAACCTTTGGGCCGCAAGATAACGTATCTGCGGAACAGTTCCAACAGTTTTTGAGATAGGGATTGTGATTACCAATTGTGTAGAAGTTTCCTGGATATCATCCAAAGACATTTCATATATCTCTTCGCGGCGACAACCACCAGCGACGGTGATTAAACCAACAATCTAACAAGAACACAAAATTATCAGTAATTATGGAAAACTTATATGCTGATATTCTCATTAACCATATTCATTGATTTTACCATCGAGTATTTGGACCATAATGAAGAAGGGTTCAATGTTTTTGACTGAAAATTTAAACTGTTGAAAAGAATATTCTTTAAAAAAAAATGTTCTTGCCACATCCAAAAAGTAAGCCAACGTCACATTTTCATCAGCACTACCTTTCAAATTGTGTTATTCACGCCAGTTGCAAAACAGCGCATATTCTTTTTCATATCTTTTCGCAGACTAATTAGGTCGGCTGAAAAGTCCCCGGTCTGACCTATGGATGATGACACTAAAATTAAATCCATTTCATTTTTAGATAGTATCAACCTTCAAAAGATTCGTGTAAAAATTTGACAGATGTCGGACTATTAGTTTGTGAGATATTGCAAGCAACTTTTGTTATTTTCAAAAAGATGGAAAAAAAAGAATTTCGTGTGCTTTTTAAATATTGTTATTTGAAAGGAAAAAATACAGTTGAAGCAAAAGCTTGGCTTGATAATGAGTTTCCGGACTCTGCGCCAGGAAAATCAACAATCATTGACTGGTAGGCAAAATTCAAGCGTGGTGAAATGAGCACCGAAGACGGTGAACGCAGTAAAGTGAATATGATCGAGATAGCTGACACTCTAAAGATATCTAAGGAACGTGTTGGACATATCGTTCACGAATATTTGGGTATGCGGAAGCTCTGTGCGAAATGGGTGCCGCGCGTGCTCACAATCGACCAAAAACAGCACTGAATTGATGATTCTGAACAGTGTTTGCAGCTGTTAAGTCGTAATAAACCCGATTTTTTGCGTCGATATGTGACTTAGCTCCATCACTATACGCCTGAGTCCAATCGACAGTCAGCTGAGTGGACTGCGGCCGGTGAACCGCCACCAAAGCGTGGAAAGACTCAACAGTCAGCTGGCAAAGTTATGGCCTCAGTTTTTTGGGATACACACAGTATATTCAGAACAATAAACAACTAAAAGGTTGAATTAACTTCCACTATTTATTCTATAAATACTTTAAATTCAATGACAGCCGTTTCGCTATCGGAATAGCATCGTCAGATTGACATATGTCAATCGACATAAAACAATCAACAGCGACTATTACTGTGCATTATTGGAGCGATTGAAGACCGAAATCGCGAAAAAACGGCCCCATATGAAGAAGACAAAAGTGTTGTTTTATCAAGACAATGCACCGTGTCACAAATCATCGAAAACGATGGCAAAATTGCATGAATTGGGCTTCGAATTGCTTCCTCACCCACCGTATTCTCCAGATCTAGCCCCCAGCGACTTTTTCCTTTTCTCTGACCTGAAGAGAATGCTCGCGGGAAAAAAATTTGGCTCTGATACTGAGGTAATCACCGAAAGTGAAGCCTATTTTGAGGACAAACCGAAGGAGTACTACAAAAATGGCATCGAAAAGTTGGAAGGTCGCTATAATCGCTGTATCGCCCTTGAAGGCAACTATGTTGAATAAAATAAATGAATTTTGTCAAAATATTGTGTTTTACTATGGTAGACCGGGTACTTTACAGCCGACCTAGAATTATTATTTGCCCTATATATAGTACCACTTCCCGGTCTCGTAACGTAAATAACTATTATTGTAAAATTTTCTAATTAGATACCTTGTTATTATTTAAAATAAAATTTACATTGTACAAAAATTCGTTTTTATTTTCAACGAGATTATCAATTAATTAGAAATTATAATAAGTACTCGTACTTTAATTGGTTAAAACTATAATGTACACTCAATAAATAAATTTTATTGTTTTTTAAAAACCTATTAAAAAAAAGTGGTACGCCTATGGGTCACGAATTCTTTATTACTTTCTTTAGTGTTTTTAAAAGAAGTCTCGTAGATTGAATGCTAATTGACAGATGGGCGTTGACGAATTTAGCTTGTAATAAGACTAAAAAATAATAATATACGAAACAGTAAATATCAAAAGAAAAATGTCTACAGTCTCTTAACCATAAAAAATATAGTTACAAAATACTTATGACGTAATTAATTGTATGGTCATTCATATAAAAGTAAAAGTAATGCGAACAAATAAAATGGCGGGTGCATACTCGACGCATTTTACCCCAACTAACCAGTCAAAGTTTGTTGTCGGTCAGAAACAACGGTTACTGGAAGAAGAAGTTAAAACTGAAAAATCACCAACCTCGCTGTTCTCACTGTTTCTCATTTTCTTTATTATTTCCTCATGAAACTCTTTATCAAGTTGTAAATAAGGTTTTATTGAATTGACATTTCCATGTCCCGTTATTTTCGTTAGCTGGTTTTCGTTTACCCCAACCTTGGCTAGATGGCTTACGGCAGTTGCTCGATGAGAATGGTTTGTGAATTTGAACTTTTCGCTATCGAGACCTGCTTCTTGGACAGACAGCTTTGTCCATTTTGCGATCTCGTTTCTACCAGCTGGGATGTTCTTGAACCATATACCACTATTTTGCCATTCTCGATTCGGTGTAAGAAACAGACGGTTCGTTTTCACGTTAGATCCTCGTTTTGACAAAAGTTTTCTGTATAATCTTGAAAAAAAGCATTGAAAAGTAAAATTAAATAAAAAACCCTTAATTTGACCTACCTAACGGGGCAGATGTCTTCATTACTAATGTTTCGGATTAACCATTTACTGTCCGCTAATCTACGGCCTCCTCCTTTTCAGGTTTTTGAAAATACTGGATTATATTTTATTCTATTTGTGCTTGTTCCATCATGAAACTTTTCTTCTTGAAAAAAATCCGTCAAACAGTTGACTGCCTCACCTCCTCGAAATGCTAGCTCATAAGATATGTGATGAAAAAATTTTTTCTGCAGACCTTCCGGCTCGTTTTCATCGTAAAGCTTCGAAATTTGTAGCAATTCTTTGTGAGTAAAAGCCGATGAGCTTTCTTTTCTCTTTTCCGGGTTCATTTGTAATATTTTGCGCGTACATCTCGTGCACTGCTAGCAGATTTAAATCTTACATCATTAAATGGATCTATTACAATACCGAAATCTTCGCAATATTTTTCCTGGACAAATTTTGCTGTTACGTTCCACATTGTTTTCACTACACTTTTTTTATAGAAGGATCCATCTTTCTAGCGCATGTTGCTTGCCCAGTCCTTTAGAGTGAAGGCAATTTTTTCCACCGAAGTTCTTCGTTCTAATAAGTGATTTCTTTCAGCACAAAACTCTTGAAATTGTCTCCATACTGACATTTTTTACTTTTTCGTATTCGTTGGCGTAAGATTGTCTATATTCTTGTCAATATCTACAGCAGAAGCATTTCCAAATCGCGACATTGTACAATATTGTTATCGCCACAGATGACGCCAATGTGACAGCAACTGATAGTGACACAAAACGATTTGATTTATTCATAAACTTTTCTCATAAAAATTATAGTCGCCACAGTTGATGTCAATGTGACAGCAAACGACAGAGGCACAATACGATTTGTTTGATTCAAAAAATTTTCTTATAAAATTCAACTCGTGCAATGAAAATGAATCGATAATTTCTGACAAATCTGCTCTCACGCAAGTTAAATTGAAAAAGGCACTCGTGCTCTTTTTTAACTTAACTGAAAATTCCTGTAATAAAAACACAATAGAAATTCACTCACAACTATACCTGTAGAATAATTAAAATAAAAAAAAAAATTTCTAAAACAAACTTGCTCCATTAAACTAAAATTAAAATAACAGTTTATCTAAAACAGCAACTATTAAAAATAATTTTATTGACAATCTAGGATATTCTATCCATTTAATGTGGTAACTATATTTCAGAACAAATTAATATTTATAACTTATAGTTTAAACCCATTTATAAAACTATTAGTGAAGTCATTGCGTTGTTTTATAGCCACTAAAAATTCTATTCAGGTTGTGACTTGTTTCATTTCTAACAGCAATAAAATAAATTTATAGATCTTTACATTAACTACTACATTTTATATCTTTAAAAAACCTTGACCGAAAAACAGGCTAGGCTGTCACTTTTATTTATATGTATTTAATTTGAGCAAAAAGGAGAGATAAAGAGTATTTGACATAAAATCAAACGAATAGTAGGTACTACAACATACAAAAATTATCATGTAATACAATCTAATCGACACCTGGCAATAGAAGGGAATCAGAAATCGAAAGCTCATAAAAAATTGAACATTTATTATGCTATAAATTTTAATGATTTCCCACGATCGATAATTAACTAATAAAATGGTTTCTAACTGTATTGTCAGAAATTTATTATCATAATTAAATTTTCTTAGAGACGTCGATTTAGTATGTTTTATTGTATCTGTTGGAGATTCAAAAATAAATATTTTTATATTTTATCTTTCATTTTATGGAATGTTATTTATTATTTCTAATAACCTAAAAAAAGGAAATCAAAAAAATGTTTTAAAAAGGGATTTTAATCCCATACAAACATTTATTATCGAGGGTTCCAAACTAAGTGATATTTGGACGCATCCCAACTCGTGCCCACTAATCCCTTAAAAGGTAGAGGCCGAGGATTCTGAGTAGACCCGTGACGTCGTAAATAGTTGCTATAATTAAAATACACTAAACTAAATAATATAATTTAAAAATTTACTGCGCTATTCAAAGAGACAATACGACGTAAACGGCGGACTGACCAGAATGAATCAGTAAGGACTGTAATTATTAGTATAGTTAAGGACGGGGTATCGCTGTACATCAGAATGGCACCTGCAGACCAAAAGTTTATTCTAAATTTCTCCGTTATTATAACTCAAATCGTTTTATTTTTTTCACTAAATTGCATATAAAGGTCTAACTTAGGTAAGGATTACATTTATTTTTTGTTAATTAATTGTTTAATATTGAAAAAGAGCTGTTGAATGCGAACTATTTTAGACCTTTACATTTGTATAAATAAACAACAATCTAAATAAATTTTCTTAAAATGAAACTAAACCTTTCCTAAGTTGAACATTTTTCTATCAAATAGCCCAATCAGAATGTTCTAAAGAGATCAGACCTAAGAAATAGTTAGAAACTAAAATCATGCTGCATTTTATTTTTATTTTTTCACTTTGGATCAAAAATGGACGTAGTTAATGACGAAATAATTGTACTTTAGTTTATAACTTTTATCATAGATGGAACTAGGCACTATGTATTTTTTCCTCTTTTTTAATAACGAAGTCAAAAAAATTTTTGTATTATAAATTAATGTAACGTTTTTTAAATATTTTACGATATTTACAAAACAATTATTCAATAAAACAAATTAGTAAAATGAAAAAAAGAATACTGATTTGCGGATATTGATTGTCAGCAGACCAGTTATATCATTGTTATATCTTGAAGAAATTTTAATTATAATATGCCCAGCGTACGGCTGGCCATCTATAGTTATATATGAGGGTAAATAAAATTATTGTTTGTGTGCCGAGCGATCGCTTACAGAATAAGTGTTTATTATTCCATTTTCCCAGCACAATTAAAAAACCATTAGACACAGAATAAACATCGTTGTAAATAAATATAAAAATTATAAAATTGTTAATAACAAAAAACTGTAAATTCAAAATTCTTGAAAAAATACCAATTATTGGTGGCCATATAGACACTTCTTGGTCAAATTTTGGAAGAAATCTGGTCACAGGTTTCTGAGAGAAAAAAATGTTAGCGTAAATTTTGTATACGTGGTATTCTGAATTAAGTAAAAAGAAAAACTGGCATCAAAATATTTTATTTGAAAAATATACTTTTATTATTATTACATTTAAATATTTTCTGGTGGATCTTTATATTTTAATCTTTTGCCTCTCCTGTTTAAAATAACTTCCGGCCCAACGCAATCCTCATAGAATCGTCTCAACTTTTCTACCATATTGTTAAAAAAATTTTCGTTGAAATATATATTTTCGGTAAAAAGTGGATTCATATCTCCTGTATAAATAATAAAATGGCATGTTTTTCTTCTTGTGATGCCGAGTTGTCCTTGTATCTAAAAACAATAATTTGTAATATTCTAAACAAATTAGTAAAATGAAAAGCCAGTAACAAATCTTACCTGATAATAATAATTGTGGTTTTCCTTCAAGTGAATTTCACTATTTTCAATTTTTAAGCAAGGAACCATACGCTTTTCTACGGCCTCTCTCAATGATATTTTTGATGTGACTACGGCCTCTCTCAATGATATTTTTGATGTGACTACTTTTAAAAAACATTTAACTTCAACAAGTTCATCTGAATCAATTAAACCTAAAACATAATAAGTTATTAAACTCTGATATGTATATAATAGTTACAATAATTCGTTTACCATCAGGCGATGCACCTAAGAAACCGTATTTCAAGTCAACAAATAATCCTGAAGGTTTAACATTCGGGTAGTAATAGTGAGTTTCCAGCACTTCATCAAATTTTAAAACATTAGTTTAAATTCAGCAACGTTTTAGAAGACATCATTATTCTTCATAAGTATCTAGTCTCCGAATTTTCGACGCAAGTAAATAGGTATTACAAAATTAAAATATGTTGACCACTTTAATGTGTCATTTGTAAATGCATCGCCTCTAAGTTAATAATATTTTATTAATTTTTTGACACTTACCTAGAACTGATCTAAAAAGAATCACACACAACTATTGTATAAACTTATAAAAATAATAAACTTACCCTACCGGTGATTAGGTATATATATATATATAGAATTAAAAATACAAATAAAAAATGTTTTTAATAAAAACTAAAGATAAAAGTAATAATTACTATAGAGCACCTATTGATATTACTAAATGTTGATCTACCCTCGTTCTTTCCCGAGATAAAATACAAAATATATTTTGTTGGCTAGCAAGGTCTAGAAATAAGAATTATATAACTGGTTTTTAGCCCTAAAACATGTGTTTTTAGCAGGTAAAATTTTTTCCGATGAATAGAGCAATTTAGTGAAAGGATTCTATTATTATTTCTGTTAGTTTATCCTATTACTAAGAGATGTCTGCACTTCATGGACAAAAAAATCATTGACACATTTTCGTTTCCGACTGCATGGGATACGGGCTCCTTAATAGGACAATTTTCAAACACAAATTTGTGTACTGCGCCGGTTGACGTCACAGGTCTACTCAGAATCCACGGCCTCTAATAAATAAAGTATTAATGTTACTGGTGAACTATAGTTAATTTTGGCAGCACACTGAATTCATTATAAACGCAAATCCTTTCTATTGAAACATAGTCATAGATTTTTCAAAGAGACCACCCTGTAATTAGGGATTAACTAACCCAAACACAATAGAAACCCTAGATAATATTGTCACAACAGGTAGCTGAATAGGTCCCATGATCATAGAAACTACATTTTGTTAACAAATAAAAAATACTATCTACAAATTAAAAATTGTCAAATTACTTACTCTAAAATAGTTACAAAATGTTGGAGGATTACATAAAAAAGTATATCATGTGAAATTTTTTATATTATTATATATTTTTTATATGTCAAAGTTAGGTCTAAATGCTCATTGTCATTTATTTTAATGAAATTTTTAAATTCATTTTTCGAAAAACAGTAAAGAGTCGTTATCGGTGGAAAATTAGTCAAATAATAAAATAAAAAAAAATAGTTTTTCTTATTTGTTTAAACAATTGCGGTTTAAACAATTTCTGACCAAGATACAAGCTGGCAACATATATCTTTGTAATCAGCATTTTATTCTGAACATGATTCTGCAAAAAAATTCCATCAGAACAATTTTTGATACTTTAGTGCCAATAACTCCTAGTCTATCTGTCTTCTAATCGTTTGGTTCTTTTGTTGAATAAGTAAATATTCTCTCAACCATCTGTTCCAGATTTTATCTGCCAATTTTTGAGCGCAGATTCACTGTTTTCTTGGTACAACTGCTGTGCATATAGCCAAAAATTGACTGTATACAAATTTAGGCCGTTTAAACCATTCAGAATTTTCTTCAAGTTTGGCCATTTTATTATCTCGAATTGCCTTGACGGTACCCATCTCCCAGATTGAACATCGGTATTTTCCAAAATCTCTTTTAATATATGCACTCAATTTTAGTTTGTCTGATTTTAACCATCCAAGGACGCAAGTTTAGATGATTATTTTTTATTACACTAACTCCCAAATAATATTGGAGACACCTCTTAAAAGTAAATTAATGGAATGCTGGTTTCGACGCGAGCAAAAGACGAAGTGCCTCATCACAGAAGGGGAAAATTACCCTCGTTACACATAAAAATTAATCACGTAGACACTTGTCCTAGATAAATAATTAAAAGCACCTGTGAACAGTCAGAACAGAAAGAAAGTTATAAAGACGTAAGAGATACTACATTTTTTAAAGAAGTCGGTTTACTAACAACATGAGATATTGCTTCGTTGAAATAATGAATAATTTTTATTTTTTGTATTGACTTTTCAGTTTTCATTTATTTTTATGTAGTTAACCTTATTAACTTTACATTCCGTCTAGTTGTAATTTTACCGTGCTACTACCCACTTGAGTTTCTGGTTTTGCCGCCTAATTAATGTTCCACGAAACGAACGAGACACATATAGATGAGTAAAAATAACAAAGAAAAAAATTGGATTTCACACCGAACAACTAGTTTTCTTTTTTTTACTTCCAAACGGAGATCAGCCAAGATTATGTCGCGTATACCTCTTTGTATAACCTTGTTTTACTTGTGTTGCACGAGTAGCACTGCTGTTTTTATTCCACTTTTTTTCTTTTAATTTAATTGGCAAATGTCACTTCGTTTGGCACAAAGCAATCTACATGATTTCGCTAATAACATTGAACGTGCACTGCACTTACATGGCATTTAGGAATAAACAACTTTGTGTTTGTAAATGTAAGAGATATTTGATGGAATTAGTTATATATTTTTAAAATTTTTTAAAACTAATTTTTCATTTTTTAGAGCTTGAAAGATTATACTCATTATTATTAATTCAATATCGTGGAGGATTTCGAAGATAATATCTCCGAGAATATCTCAAAAAAATAATAATTAGGGAATATCTAAAAAAAATATGAAAAAGTAAATTAACAACGTATAATATTTTTTTTTAAAAACGTGTTAAAAATGCCATTTTTAGCACTCCATAGAAGCCTTAAAAATGTCACTTTAAGGCACTGAGTGCTTCACATGCGTGCCTTAACATATGCCAATCTAAGGTTAAAAGGAAAATGTTTGGCATTGGAATAAAACCAATCAAAACAAGGCCCTGATTCTAAGTGAAAATTTCGGCTAAAAATTGTCCGCCATGACAGTCGAAATCTGGGTGATTTTCTGGCAAACTTTAATCATAAAATTGTGTTGCCTCATAGAGAAATCTTAATTAATATCAATCAGTACGCTGAATTTAATTTACGCTCGATTTAACATAATAATTTTAATTCGTATAATTCATTAATGTAATGGCAGTCATGTCCCGAATAATGTTTTATATTTCACATCACAATTGACATATTTAATTTAAGGTTTGTCAAATATTGCTTCACGGAGACACAAATATTTATATATTTTTTGTTTGCTACGAGTTAATATTTGTATCAAATATTTGTAGAGTTTATTACTCTTTCATATGTTGACTTTGTATGTTCGTAAGTACATTCTAGTATACATAAATATTCATCGTACCAGGAGACGTAGCA
Source organism: Ophraella communa (assembly GCA_035357415.1). Classification (NCBI taxonomy): domain Eukaryota; kingdom Metazoa; phylum Arthropoda; class Insecta; order Coleoptera; family Chrysomelidae; genus Ophraella; species Ophraella communa. The sequence goes on from CM068984.1 coordinate 12,786,185, forward strand.
AACTTAATGGATTGACATTACAAGTTCAAGGAATGTTGGGTATGTACAGAATGTTTTTGAAGTTGAACATCTATGCTTTATAGTTATATTTTATTATATTTATTTTCTTTTTTTAATTGTAACCATACGTAAATGCCTAAATCTTACCTTAATTAAAATTATGATCCTTAAAAATTTCATTGAAATGAGCTACACTGACAGAGACAAAGTCAAACCACAGACCTTTGTTGTATTAACATTAAATAGCGCAACTAGTTTCGGTTTCAATCAGACCATCTTCAGTCTGTGAAGAACAAAATAACATTGATTTTCAAGAAAGAACGATTGTAATAGTAAGAATAATAAAAAACTCTTCGTTTTAGTAAGATGGACTTCTAAAAAGTAAGGGTTAGTAAAATAAATTTGATTATAAAAGTGATACAATAGCCGTGAATAGTAAGATTATCAAAAGGTTAACATCGAAACAATAAATAAAATATAAAACCTATTATTATTGAAAATATTTCAGACTGAACAGATTAAAAACTATAACACAATCGCAAAAATTTCCAAACTTTACTATTTCAGTATAACAATACGTACCAGAGTCATAAAGGTTGAAAATGAGGATATTAACACCCAGTAGAACTGGGTGTACGATATAATTTAAAGATTAAATTAATTATTTTGAAAGGGTAAGATGTATGGATCCAAAAAGTCCAATGTAAAAAACTAAGATGAGGAGAAAGTTCTACTAGATGGGGTAAAAAATCAAAGAAATGAGGTAATATGGGGAAAAAAGAAAGAACAGGAATTTTAGGACTGGTTTCCACTAGATAGTGTAAGAAACCAAAAGCAGGAATGAAATTGGGGAATGAAAGAAACTACAATTTAGGGGTATGTCCCACTAGATAAAGTAAGAACCAAAAGTAGGATAAATGATAAACCCTCATTTAGTTTACATCAGTTTAAATCAGCCCTCTATTATTAATTTTCTTCCATTCCACTACCCTACTCTACCGGAAGTGTTTAGCTACACTTAACTAGCCTAGGGTATTCGTATTTGAGGGTAATACAAACTAACTCATGAGTTTTTAAATAAAAAATTACTATTCTTCTAAAAAATATTCGAAAACTTATTTAATTAGATTAAATGAAAATCATTTCATTTTAAAAAGCAAATGAAATTTATACCTTTTATAAATTTAAAGGAAGTAACATAAAAAACGTACAACATGAATACTATTAGCATTATCTCGGATGAGCTTACACCATGAACCTAGAAGATCGTGTAAGTACAAAATTAAACGGCAGGTGGCCGACTTTCAACACACCCACACGCCTCTAAACTGCACTTTGTATCTTCTAATTACAACATTTCAGCGCTTAATTGCCTCTAAGCAGTCCATGAGCCGCGACTGAGATGGGTACGTCGCCATTGATTCAGTCGCTTTTCTTGTATGACTTGTCGCTTGAAGTTGCACTTCATCGAGGTGCTTTAAGTTTCTTGTTATATATTTTTTAATAAATTACCTATAAAGTACACTCAAAAAAACTATTTTAAAACATAAAAAATAATTAACAAAATATAAAGTTCCAGTATGAATGTTCTGTTGGTAGATTAAATAACTGAGGACACATTTAAAAACTAAATTTATTAAATAATAAATTATAAATTATAGGTATAAAGAGAAATTTCCTAAATTTAGTTGATCATTTTTTATTCTTTAACAATGTTCATCAAAATTTACCTTTTTATACGTATATTTTACCTTACTTTGAACTTTCTTTTTCTGATTAAGAATACAAAATAAATAACAGTAAAATATACAGCCTCCTTCCTTATTTTTTTGTTCATCCCTCATCCCTTTTGTGGTTTCATATTCCAATTATTCATTTTCATTGTTAATTTTTCAAACCAAATCCTTTACACTTATTTGTACCCTAAAAATGTATATTAAAATGTATTCCTAACGCCTTTTTACTCTGGTAAGTATTTATAATCTTGATTGATTTTTTATCTTATCTGAACCCCTAGATTTCTATATTTAACGATATTTTCAAAGAGTTTTTTCACGAACTTTTCACACCTCTACTTTTTAACCAATAAGTTGCCTTAATTTAATCTAGTTGGCAACTAAAAAAATTTCTGAAAATTTTTTGATAGCTGAAACCATAGAAAACGCTGAAACCTCAACGTATAGACCACGGATAAATATGTTATATTTTTGTATGGTGCAGGCATTTAAACTAGTAATTATATTTCCAGAAATATTTCCAGAAATATTTTAAGCTCTTGTGATATTATAAGTAAATATCTTGAGTGAATATTATTATTGAATATTAGAGATTTTATCTATTATGTATTTTAATATCTGGTCTGTTCCATCTAATCCTTGGCAGCCACCTGTTATTTTTGACATCCATCCATACCGACATTTGTCGTTCTGTACTGTATAACTTGATACTGGATTGTAAGTAGGAATCCTTCTATACTGCCCACATAACCTTGGGAAAACTCATTAAGATTTCGGCCATGGAGGGATTTCTACATCTTGACTATTTTTTTGTGACCAGGAATTTGATGTTCTCTTATTTTAGTCGCAATGATGTGGCACCATTTAATGCTTTTACAACATGATGTACTGTTGAAGTTTCTGTCTTTTTATGAAAGAAAGAGGGCAATTTAAGCATTAGAAAAATAATAAGAAAATGTAAAACAAGAAAATAATAAATTAAAAAAAAAATAAATAAATAATAGTTTAACAAAACTTCCTCTGACCGTAAAAAATCAACTTAACCTAACCTAACCGTAAAAAATCAACTTTATCATAAATCACAAGTGATAAATAACTGATTTTTTATACTTAAAATGTAGAAGGTCAAACTGTTGTTTATTTTGTGTTCCTAATATGATGGACTTAATACTGTTGGGAAATAAGAATAACTGGTTTAAATAAAATGTCTTTTTGTATATTTAATATATTTTATCTACGATTATAGCATAATTCTGAGTAGACCTGTGACGTCAACCGGCGCAGTACACAAATTTGTGTTTGAAAATTGTCCTATTAACTATACTAATAATTGCAGCCCTTACTGATTCATTCTGGTCAGTCCGCCGTTTACGTCGTATCGTCTCTTTGAATAACGCAGTAAATTTTGCTTATTTTTAAATTATATTATTTAGTTTAGTGTATTTTAATTATAGCTGTGCACCGCTGCCATTCAGTTGTGCGCAACTATTTACGACGTCACTGGTCTACTCAGAATCCACGGCCTCTACCTTTAATATAAAAAACTTTTTCTACCAATTGTAATTTAACTATGTTAAAATGTCAGTTTTGACTACTTTTTACTAGTAAAAACCAGTGAATTTAGTTTGCGAAGTGTAAGAAAAGACATTTCGAATTGTCTAGTATCAATAAAACCGTAAACACATCCTCCGTTATAAACTTCAAAGTCCCTGGGTAACACCTGAAAGTTAATCTCACAAGGACCAACAATATGGCAACGTTGCGGGTATATTTTAAACTATAGTCAGTTTAAACCGCAAAACCGCCGGCCTGTGCTTACCGCCACCACCACCACCGCCACCACAGCCGCTCTGCCGCCGCCTGTTAAACTTCCACGACCTACTAGGGTGTAATCCGATCATTCTCTTCATTTTGTCATTACCGAAGCCAGATAACTTTCATAGTGGACGGATCATTTGCTATGTTATAGTTAAACCGTGTCAAATTAAATTGTGCGCTTGTGATTCTCGATTCGGATGCCGATCTTGGATTAAGTTTTGCGGAGGAAGATTAATTTAATTTTAAAGTTAATACTATTAAAGAGGATTTAGTTAAGATTAATTTCCAACAATACATTACTCTGTCTAAGTAAATTATGCTTTAAAAACAGTCAGTCAATAATTCAATCGATAGGAATTGTTCATTTGTTAGTTTTAACTACAAAAAATGGGATTTTATGTTAGATAGAGTGAAAAGAATACAGATACAAGCTAACGCAAATATTAAAATGGCGCTCTGAAATGTCAGCTCTCCCTCTCCAAACGCTCCATCATTGTTCAAGTTAGTGATTCCCTTCTAAGCGTTCAAGTTCCTGTTTCTACCTTGTTCGGTCATCTATGTCTTTAAAAGTATGACGTTATGAGCGGGCCTCCTATTCTTTGTACTTGATAGGTCCACCTAGTAGGCGATTAACCTATTGCTGTATACCCGAAACATTTCCAGACACAATAGGTCTGTTCCAACACAAAAGAAAACCGTACAAAAATCGGTAATTTCCATTCGACCAGCTGTTTAATCCTAAGAGATGTATTACCCGCCATGCTACCTTTCCCCTGTCCGAACCCTAAAATCAACCCAGACCGACTGTATACTAGACACAACCTTATCATCGTTACCAAACCCATCCCTACAACAGAACGTACCCGAAACAAAACCCTTACCAACGAACGTAACCGGAAACCCCTGTCAATACTGCTATAAATTAGGGCAAACACCTCGTTTTATTTCTTTTCGTCCAAACAACCCCTAGTGGAAAGTTGTCCGCGAGACTTAGACAATACATTCCCTAGTAGGGAGCAATATACCCGCTAGCAGGGAAAAATATAGCTAAAGTAGCAGTTCCTTTTGATGCAGAAATATACCCATTATAGTAGCAGTTCCTTTTGACGAAGAATCAACCACCATCAGCCAACACCCCAACTACAAGCATCGGTACACAAACCGAGACTACCGGATCATTCTACTAACCAAGATCAAATCCATTAGTACATTCCCGTTTGTACTTCCTTTGGCAATTTACCATTTTTTTATTAATAAACAAATATTCATTAATAACCCTTTGATTCATATATCCACGGACTATAAGTCTTGAGGGTGCAGCGTGTTCGGTTGACATTAAATGTAGTCTCTTTTTGCTTTCAAATTCAGTCTAATTACAAGGTGTTTCTATCTTTTTCACCTTAGTTTTTGTGTAGTTTTTGTTGTTTATTCGTAACGTATAAAAAGATAGAGGCGCCCTTAACCCTTAGATACCACCAAACCTTTCTATAGTAAGCATTAACTTGGAGTGGAATCACTCCTTCAGAGAGTCTCATAGCCGGGATCCCTTTTTGGAATTAGTATTGTTACAAATTGGCGCCTTTTGAGAACTAAGATGTTTACAGATTAAACAACTAAACGAATAGAAATGACCAATTTGTGTACGGTTTCCTTTTGTGTTGAAACAGACCTAATAAGACCTAAATTATCTTCACCTCGACGGGCTATATGACCAAAAAACTTAATAATTCATTGCAGGCAGATACGTCTCCAACACCACATTAGTGTTGAGAAAATGGGTTAGTCTTGGTCTTGGTCTTGCATACAAGGTCTTGGTCTTGCAGTCAAATAAGCAATCTTGGTCTTGGTCTTGGTCTTGTTCTTGCAGGGTCCAGTCTTGGTCTTGGTCTTGCACCAAGACCCTTGCAAGTCTTGCACTTTTTTTAGATTTACTGGGGTCCGTTTTTACAAAAAAAAGAAAAAATAGTTTTTAAAATCATTACAAGTAAAGAAAGATTAAATGAAAAGGACAGTATTTTTCATTATAAATTTTTTTTTGTATTACATTGCAGCGATCAGGTCATCATTGCCAAGTCCAAGTCATCCATTTTTTGATTTTAATACAGAAACACTCTTATTATTTTAAAATAATTAAGCGTTTTCATTGGATAAATGTAATGTAAATCATTAAGTAACTTGAGATTTTTTTATTTTTACGTGTAACTTTATGTGAAAACCGCTTAATCATTATTTTGGATCTGACATTTGATTGTTTTTGTCCTTTTAAATTTCTAAGAATTATTGTAATTTTTAAAATGCCTTCTTATCTGTCCATTTTAGGTTGGATTAAGTATCTTTTTGTTTTTATAAACGTATTTACTGTAGAGTATAAGTCCAGACCTAAGCATACTTTAACATACTTCTACTTAAATAGGCATATCATACATGTACTCTTATGTTTTCGAATTTCCTAAACCACTTTCTGTTTAAACCCACCATCGTATCAAGTCTTGTCCAACACCTAAAAACCAAGTAAGTAAGCAGAGAAAACGTGGTGCTTAATACCTTGGGTAAATAACACATGGAATTCTTTATAAGGAAAGATCAACTGGTGATTGTATGTTAAAATCTGCGGCTGTTATTCGCTAATAATTTATTAGCTTTTAAGTATCCATTTTCTACAACGAGATCGTGTTATTTACTTTTCTTGTGTCATATAATTAGATTTGCAGAACTACTTTCTTGTAACGAATAAAAGAGGTGTATCTTAATTATTCGACTTGGCAGATCTACAACGCAGTAATTAAACAAATAATTAGTTGAGTGTATGAATACAATTAAGAAATGTTACTGTTTTTCCTGTTAGTTACGTTTAAAGCACGCATGGGTGATTTTTAGACATTTATTGTGATAGGAAGTGTTTTTTTTTTAATTTAGATAATCGATAAATCGATTACGATTACGGGAACACGAAGCGAAACATCACGTCGATATTTGTACCACAACTAGAAAGAAAAAGGTTCATAATCCAACATGAATATTCGACACAGAATGTTCAGAAAACGTATTTCCTTAATCCCTTTATTGCCAATAAAATCTGCACCTTCCAATTTGATATTTTTATAATTAACAGGTAAATTTCTTACACTTAGGTACAATTTTCTCAGTTTTGTTAATAATTGTGAGTTTTAATGTTGTTTTGTTAAAATGAGTATAATTAAAAGTTGTCCTAATAGAGATTTGCTATTGTTAGAAAATTATACATTTTCTAAAAGTAGTAGGTTAGGTTAGGATTAGGTTAGGTTAGGTTAGGTTAGGTTAGGTTAGATATTTATATAAAAATAAATAGTCTTAGCAAAACAGCAAAAATTATAGAGCGGGTCATAGTTATTATGCAGCATTGCGTTTATGGACGACGGCGTTGCCATATCGGCATGTTCTTCGAATTTGGTGCCAACTGGCGCGGGAATATAACTTGCCATTGTGTTACTATTATGATTTAAATGTTGACTAAATTATTAATTTGAAAATCGTTTAGTGAGTAATTAAGAATATTTATAATTATGCTTTTAGATAAATTTTACGCGTTTAAAGGAAAATATTGTAAATCCGCTAAAATATTCAAATTTTATTTTAATTATCACGTATAAAGAAATAAATAAATACAGCGGCCTTACAAAAGACCTTTGTCAAATTATGAAATAATAATATAATAATATAATTAATAATAAAAATATGTCAATAATAATATACACATAAATTACAAGACGAGCAGTAAAAAAGTCAGCTGTCATCTAAATTTTAAGGGAGAACGATTAACAGAGAAAAGCTAATGAAATCTTGCCGATGTTTCGATGATTTTTCCGAGGATTTTTCTTCTTCTGGTAGGTTGTTGTAACAAACAAAACATAGAATAAGTAAATGAATTATATTACGTTATATCCTTCTTCGCGGAACTTCTTCACTGATCTATTAGAATCGAGTCTCTTCCTCTCTTTCCATAAACAAACCCCATATCATTAAGGAAGCGTCTTAGCTTACTTTTAGAAAAATTTGGTACATTTTCGTCTGAATTTATTTTAGCAAGAACCTTTGCCAGTGCAAATTCATGCACAGCTTTTCGTATTTGCGATTGGATACCTTCATCGTAGGTGATCAGTCTTGAATTCGACTGGCTGCTGTTCCGTCTTCGTTTTTTTGGCGATGTCAAAGGTCCAGTAGCGGCTTCGCTTTTCAGATTATACACTGTTCTCACACTAAGGCCAGTCATTTCAGAAATCAGTTCTATTTTCACTGTCACACTTTTGTCATATTTTGTATTTAACGTATACGTTAAAATATTCAATAAAAGCCTCTTGGTTTGACGATGAAGATTTTCACCTTGTTTAAATTTTTCAAACGGTGCTGCTAACTGCATGGCTGTTGTTTCAATAATGCCCTTTCGTTAATCAGCAGAAACAGATAGGTACCTGCCTATGTTATTACTTACCTGTACATTTACTTACCTCTAGGTAAGTATCTAGAGGATTTATTACCTTAGAATATTATTATAATTATTATTCATTAAACATTGAAAATAAAAATATTGCTAGTCGTGATTAAAAAATATACAAACAAATTACAAAAAACGCACAATGCATTATCCATATTCAGTAAACAATAAACAATGCAAATCAGTTGGAAGAATAAATGGTTTATTACTTTTAATTTAATTGTTATTGATTATTTAATGATAGGATACAATAAATAATAAAGCAGTGGATAGCAGTAATATTAATTCAACATTATCTGCGCATATAATAATATTTCAACGAACTTATAAATTATTTTATGACGGTAACATTACATTTATAATTAATAACTCGACTAGCTCAAATATTCAAATGTACTTAATTTGTTCGATGCAAATCAAATGTTAAAAAGATATGATCAATATTTCTGTTTGGGACTACTTAATAGGTACATTACCAGAAACTCCGGTGTGTCATTCGATACAATAAGTTTTGTTAAACAGTTATTTGTTTTTTGTTCTAAATATGATGGACTTCCACAAACTAAGGGTTGGTACAATAAAATTCGTTAACCTGTTTGTTTACATTAAAACAACTACTAATTATTTTTACCACTAGTGGAAATTTATTAATATTTTAATATATTTTAATATGTAAACAAAAATAACTAATACATTTCTGTTATCTGAAAATGAAATACATTTCAGGTATTCAATTTTAAACAAATAATTATACTTAATAGTGCAATTAGAATATGTAATGAAAAAATAGTAGAATTTAATGAGATGCACCTCGTTAGTATGAATAAATTATCCACCAGCAAGTCTTCTATTTTTTTTTTATCTTAATGACCCCGCTGATATTGTTTAATGGCATAATAGACCATATTATCTCGAAAATTAACTGGTTGTCTACATTTTTTTCATGCTATCTGGTATTTTATAACTATTAGGTAGGATAAATAGTCGAGCTATTTATTACATTCATTCTCTTAATAGCACGATAAGTATATAGGTAATTCTAGAACAAATACAACAAGGTAATAAATAATGCATTAACAAATAGTTAATTGTACTTAGTTACAATAAGTTTAAAATGCAGATACGATAATATCATCATACCTTTTTTATCGTTTTTAGGATAGAAATGTGAGTTAATGTACAAGATATTTTACTTAGTAAGGAACATTACACTGATTAGGCCAAGCAATAAGACGTGATGGTAGGAACCAAAATCTTTGTAAAAAACGGATGGGACCATCATCTAAATGATAGACCGAGTGATATGTACTTGATCAGCCTCAAATGTAAACGTAAATGTGAGAAATGACATCTACGCAAGCGCAGTATACATTTTCTCACGTAACGTTGGAAAAGTCTTTAGTTTACGTACGTATTTTAACTCACGGTTCGCAGGTTGAACGTGAGATATAATCGTACGTTGACTATGAAAATTCGACAGCTTTTGAAATTAAATAAAGATTTTGCTAAATTCCTAATGCGGACCTGATAAACTAGATTTAATAGGTGATAGATAATGATAGATAATGCTCACACTAATTTGGGAATAATTTTTTAAGATTCCTTATTAGAAAAAGAATAAATAATTTAAAAATTAAAAGAGAAATTATAACCCATTACTTATTATCCCATTACGAGACTAGGCTTAAAATTTGTGTTTTGAAGAGTAGAATTTTTGAGAATTTTTTAAAAAAATTTGAAGGATACAAACAATCTTAAAATTCTTGTTTTAACTTTGGAATGAAAAAAAAAACAATCAAATTTATGATGAATAATTTTTTGCATAAATTTTTCAAAAAGTTCATCAAAAAACACGAAATTTAAAAAAAAACAGAAAATATTTATAAATAAAAGCCATGTTGCAGCAATCTGATGCGATACCAGTAGCTGAACTTTTAGGTTAGGTAGTATCCTGAGAATCGCCTAGATTCACTATTGTATTTAAATAAAATGATCTCAACTACAAACATTATTTTGCTGAAGTAACGCCTTAATGGATTCATCTGAATAAGTCGTTACATATCAGAAACAACCATACTGAATTGTGTAATCAGTAAACAACTGGGTTAAAACAAGAACACTTTACGCTATTATTAAATTTTTACACTTGAGATCATATTGTTAAAGCAATAGTGTTGAAAGATCCGACTTTTTCTTGGCTACAACAAGATTGTAATTAAATGCAATTGAATACCGACGGGCGTAACTAATATGTGGGAATGTTACATTGTGGTTTGTGATTTATTTACCTGTGGGTTACAACTCGTTTAATGACATTTTATATAATAGTGATTGTAGGCATTTAAAAGCGATTTAAAGGTTATTGCCTTTAATACAAAGGTATGATAGGCATTAGCACAATTTTAGCAATTAAATAATTGTATAAAATGAAAATATTGAAAACAGTAGAAGTCATAAGAACTATTAATAAGTTATGAAACGAACTTTTGATGAAAATGTTCACTTTTATTTAAAAAATTAACTTTTATAGTACAATGACAGCTGTTTCGGATGTATTAGTACTATTAAGAACAATAAATAACTGAACGGTTGAACAAAAATTCCACTATTTATTCGAAAAAATACGTTTTAAAATGCAATTACAGCTGTTTCGCTAATAACTAGCATCGTCAGATTGACATATTGAAGTTACATTTTGTTTGTTTGTTGCTAGGTACTTGATGTTGATAAGTAGTTAAGGCTAGACCAAGTAAGGAAGTAATAAGACATAACAATATTAAAGCCTAGATGTTATTAGCCCTAAGGGATTATCCTGGATGTAATTCCCTCTAAGATCAGTATAACTGTGCAATGATATAGAAAAACCAGGTAAAAACTATATCATGCTGATCTTTACAATAACTTAATATATTTTATGTTACAATAATGTCTTATCTATGTATAAAATGAAGACTCAATCAAAGTAAACAGTTTGATACACAAATTTTAAATGGGTTAGTTAATTTAGGTACTGGGAGAAATTGTGAAGATGATGATGGCATCCTCCTTCCAAACTTAAACAATTTTTTAAAACCAAAGGAAACAGAAACATTGGAGGGTGGCGCACTTAAAAAGCTAGGCAGTAATATACAAATAGAAAATTTGGCATCTGATATTGCTAATGCAGTTGATATTGGTTTCATATCATCTGTTTCAGTTGCATATGTTGGAGGCTTTATTATTAAAAAAAAATTACATTGTGTTAATAATTGTATTGATTGTAGCAGTATTTTATTGTCAGATCCATCATCACCTCACAATATATTCATTAGTTTTAAGGAATGGTCTCAGAACCAAATAAAATTAATATATCCTTGTTGGGATTGCTATAAATTTCATCAAACTGTTTTTACAGATATAGAAGCATTTCATTTACGTTTTCATTTGCTAAAAACAATTTTACAAGTGTTCTTGACCATTTATTCAGTATATTTTTGTTTTGAAATCGTGGATTCAACCAGATGCCAGATATATATTAATTTGTATTTGCCGCCAAGTCTTCTTTTTTCATTGTTTAAAAATCGGCCTCCTATACTTGATTAATAAACTACATTTGATTTTTTCTAAAAGAAGACTACAGCGCCATCTATTTACATCTTATATTCCAATCGCCCAAATCAAGTATTGTCGAACAGATGTTATACATTGTCACCTTGTCTCTGATAAGAAAAATGTTTTTAATTATATTATATTTAAATAACTTTTTAAATCATCCTCCCTGTAACGCTAAATTTGGAAATATCTAGCATTAAGCATTAAGTATCAAGCACAAACCACGTTTTTTAACAAAGACGTATAATGACTTCGTTCGAAATCCATCTTGTTTGTAATAATTATCGAATAGTGCATTGTTAATGATCATAACAATGTTGATAGGCTATTAGTAAACGGAGAAGTGGTCGATAGTACGGATAATTACGTTGTACTGATTGTCACATATGCTCAAGGCACCTTGTAATGCATAACATAAACCTGTTGTTACATCGAATGGTAACTAAATTGATATATTTCATTGGCATACAGTTAATACAACAAAAACATTCTTGTCTACATATGGAGTTAATTAGCAAAACTGTTTTAATATTTAATAAATACTAGTTTATTTTTTTATATCTTCACGGCAAAATTATCCTTGACATCCTACCACCAATTTAATTTTATTTTAATCCTTTGATTAGGCAATTGGAGGCTACCAGAAATAATTTTAATGAATAAAAAGATAATAAGACATAAAATAAAGAATAATAAAATACAAAAACAGTAAAATATAAATGACGTTCATCTTCAGGTGAATAAACGATAAAAAGTTAATTTTTAGAATAAATTGTAAAAGTTTGTCTTAACCAAGTCAAGAAAACCTCGAGAAAACCATTTTATTAATATTAGTTCTCAATTTGATAATTATAAGGTTAGTGGCCCAAAGTTAAGTCGTAAATTATACCGTTGTATCCCTGTAATTTTTTATTTAACCACTATAAATTATACCAAGTATTTTGCAAATTTTTCTTAGGTGTGGAATAAAAAAACTAGGATGTCCGGAAAAAAATTAATTTAATTATTGGTTGCCGAGCTCAGAAGAGAACCAGAAAAACGAAATTAATGTTGGTAAAAAAAAACTCTGCAACTACTTGAATGCATGAACCCCAAATCGGTAGAATTCAAGATCCCTCCAGCAAATTACCCCAGCATATATCTAACCAAATATATGAGTTATCCCAGCATCATTCAGTCAAAGAGATGAGATAGCCCAACAGACGACAACTACCACCACTAAAATAATTTACTTCGTAAAAACAAGATGGATTTCCACAAATTAAGAGGCAGTACAATAAATTTCACTAATAAAACTAATCCAAAAATTATGGCTGGCTTTTCTCTAATATGTTATTAATGCTTACTTAATTCAAAAATTTCAAATAATTCTTATAAAATATTAAAAAGAAAAACACCAAAAATTACCAAGTTTAAACATTCAAGTTCTAAAATTACATACAATTTATATTATACTTTTTTTAATTGCAGGGTAAGACAAAAGTACTTTTTATAATCTCTAACTCTTAATGAAAGCCGATCAAAAACCTTCATTATTTTGCTCTTCTGCAATTGAACTCAATTTTTAATAAAAGATTAATGATGATGTAAGTTTACCCATCTAAAATACCGGATTTACAATTTGACTTTAATAATGTTCATTGGGATAATTTTGATATCAAGCTCGTTAGTATAATTGGATTTATTATAGTAAGGGAAAGTTAATAAATATTAAATAGGACATTACATACAGTAGTAAGCAGTAATGTAAAAATATTGAAGTTAATTGAAAAAGAAATAAGAGTATATAAAATAAATCAAACAATGGTGTGACTCGGGGGGACCTAACCCCACCACACTAGTAGCCTTTACAAGGGAAAATGAATCTAATTTAAACACCATAAAAATAGGGTAGAACATCGTCGAGTGGAAAACAGAGGTCTAATATTAAGGGTCAGTCCTAGATATCAGGCTACTCTGAAACTGAAAACCCACCAACGCCCTCATGGTGTACAAGAGCATATCAGAAAAAAACTGGGAATGTAACCCACTTATTCTGCAAAGGACGTGCAAAGTAATAATGAGACCTTTAATCACATATGGGGTAGTGACTTGGGACACAAGAGCTAATCTGAGTACTACGAGGAGAAACCTCTGGAAGATTCAGAGACTAGCCTTGCATGTATTACTGGAGAAATGGAAACTTGCCCCACTGCTGCTATGAAAGTGATTCTAAATTTGACCCATTCAACTACAAAAGGTAAGGAAGAAAACAATATACAGAAGGATCAAAGAAGGAATTATCAGAGAAAACCTCAATTTGATCAAACTTGAAAAATGTCCCAAGATGATAATGCCAAAAAAATTCAATTCATACAGAATTCAAACCAAAATGCCATAAAGTAGTATACGGATGGTTCCAAGCTAAAAGAGGGAATTGGAAGAGGAGTCTAAGCCGAGAGCTAAATACTCAGAAAACTTGTGTACATACACTCAGTTTGAAAATGGTTTGGGACTGCCTAAGCAAGCTAAATGAACTATGCCAGAAGAACACTTTTACCCTGCTATGGGTCACAGGACACATAGGAATAAAAAGGAACGAAACAGCCGAAAAGCTGGCAAAAAATGGGGCTGAAACCCCACATCCGGGACCAGAATCATCTAGTGGGATCAGCCGTTAAGAAATAGAGAGGGAAAAATCCAAGAACTGGAATCAGCTGGAAGAATTGAGACAAGCTAAGATACTTCTGGGAAACTACGACCAGAGGCTCTTTTAATGGTGTCGTTCAAAAGAAAATGGCGAGAGTGGCGGCCTGCGCCGTTTTTGCTAGATAACCCATGAGTCCTTTGATCAGTGACTAATTCACCACAAATATGAGGTTTGCATATACTGGTTCCTAAACTTAGGACCATAGAGATTCGGAATGTATTGTTCAAAAAAGTTCCAACGGATCTGGAGGGAATTGCACTCATCCATGAGCTTGATTTTTTTAGGCTAGCTAAATATAATGCTTTGTCTGTCTTGGAGTCGAAGGTCAGTTGGTGATGATTCTCCTACAAATGTGGATATCCCAATTATGTTGATTATCGGGAGCAGAGGGGACGAAGGTTAAATCAAAATCAAGATGACTGTTCCAAACATTGAACGCGTCCGAATAACAAGTGATTTCAGAATTGTCCGAGATAGATTGAGATCCAATTCTTCCGAAACGAATGGGCAATGAGGCGATTTGGTATTGTTAAGTTTAATTTTCAAATTTCTAAATATTTCATACCAATTTGTACTCTTAACTTATAATATGCACTGATAACCTCGCTTTTACCACTTTTCAGATGTTTCCTCACCACCTTAAACTATTTTTGAACTGAAAAAATAAGTTTTCTCATTTTTAAAAGATTTTTTAAAATTGGGTTCAAGTAGCCCTGCGGTGGGCTATGATTTAGAAAGAAAACTCTAAAGAAACGTTTTAGCAAGCAAAAAAGTTTATTCAAATCAATATAATAGATAATATACGTACAATATGTGAAAAATGGATCCTATCTATAAATTGGGAACATGGAAAATTCCTCTTTTCAGCAATTTTGTAATATTACAAACACCGTTAGTTTACAATATAACTCGCAATATTGTGTGCAATCTGCCTGATTCTGATAACTCGGAAAATTGTGGAAGTCCCTGATTGGTCGGTTTAGCTACATCATAAAGTTAGGAAATAAACAGAGGAATTGAAAAAGGAAATACACATAACTTGTTTGAGATCGTTACCATTATTTTTTAATATTAATGTTTCGTGCCGGCGGTTAATTAAAATTCATAATACACAAATTGAAAACACGAAAAGTATAATATAAATATAGGTTATTTTCGGCGAATAACAGTAAATTATTTATTACTAACACTATTTAAATAATATTCAACAGTATTACTTTGTAATTTTAACTTCAATTCCCTCTTTTTTCTAAACTCTATGGTAAAATACGAAATAGTAATAAACCAAGAGTTTTATAAACTAACAAAAGATGATAATACGTTAAATTTTTAATGGTTTGGTTCAGTTCACAATTTTTCGATAGTTTCCAATATCGCGTTATATAATCGGTTTTTCTTATCATATTCTGAAATAAACCTGTGTACTATTTTTTCAACAACGGGATAGAGATTAGATTCTAACAATATTTAATAATTAGTTAATCAAATTGATTGTACTAACCCTTACTTTTTGGAAGTCCATCTTATTAAGAATAATAAAAAACTCTTCGTTTTAACAAAACTTCCAATATTTATTTAAAAAATTGCTTTTTTAACTAGCGAAACGGCTGTCATTAAAGTTAAAAAAGCAATTTTTTAAATAAATATTGGAAGTTTTGTTAAAACGAAGAGTTTTTTATTATTCTTAATTAGTTAATCGCTTATATTGATTTGTGCCCCTGGTTGTGCTCTTAATAAATATTTTAAATAGCTTTATTAATTTGGTAGTAACTAAAATAAAAAAAGGGTTCTTTAAATAGTATATTAGAAAAGCACCATTTTGCGAACAACTTAAAATTTATTAATTCCTTGGCGTTGGTTTCTATTAAAAATGTCCATTTGCGTGCGATAAAAATGGAGTCGTCATTCTAAATTACAGGTTTATCAGTAAGTAGGTGATAATGTAGACTTGCGTGTCAAACAAGAATAGAAAATAAATATATGCGTGCCATTCCTCTGTTCAGAGTTCAGATTCGAGTTAGTTTGCCATGCTGGTAAAAGCAGTTCGTGTGGTCGTTTTTTATTGATAGTCTTGTCAAATTAAATAAAAAAAAGTATGGAGAAATATCACCGATTCGACCTGCAAAACGCGACACGCGAAATATTAAATGTGCAATTACTACAGGAATTAATTTGCTTGTTTTGTTCGCGACAAGCAACTGAAATGTCATTTAGTTTAATTTATTTTCTTTTATGTACCAAAGAGTTGAAATTGTTTAAAATTATTTGCTGCGATGTGTAAACTCTTCTCCAAACTATATATTTATTTATACTTATATCTCCACTAATATTGAGTTTGACTTTTTTAAAATAAACCTACTTCAATCAAATTTCAGATGTTTTGCATTTTTAGGGAAATCCATTTTTAGATAAAGATGTTTTTAAATTTTTGACTTTGTTACTTATCTGTTACATTGTATTATTTAGCTTAAATATACACCAAGGTCTCACTGTATAGACTAGTGCACTTTTTTCTTAGATTTTTTCTGCTTCTAGGTAAATTCTGGTTATGGTTCTTGAACATTTTATCTTCTCAGTATATTTACCTTCAGGAAGGTGTAGTGATATGTTACGTACCTATATGTGTGGGATTTGTTGATTCCATGTTTCCATCTCATTGGAGATAGACGGATAGACTCTTAATTTTTCTCCCAACTACGAGGTTTTCCATACCACCTGTTCTTCTGGCTATGTGGCCAAAGTAACAAATATGATTTATTAATTTGGTTTAATTGACGCTTTCCGATTTTTAATTCGTATACAAGAGAAGCATTTGTTCTATGACACGTCTGTACACTCACTATAGGATTTATTGTGTTCCCACTCTAATTGCCATGGGTCTGATGTTTTCTCATACTTATAGCAGCTCTTCTAGGCCTATTTTACTAATAAAGTTTGGATATCGTCGGGCTTCAAATCAGGTAGATCCTCCTCTTCTATTTCATGTGCTCCTAGGTAACTAGATAATATTCCGAGAGTATGTGTATTGAGGTTTCATCCTCTTCCTCGCAGAATCTGCACTTTGCTTCATCCACAAACCCTAGTTTCTTCATGTGACTTCTTAACCGGTAATGCCCGGTAAATATACCCGTTAAAATTCGGAACCTTTTTTTACTAAGGTAGATAAAACAGGAGAACCACGATCTAAATCCTACCTCATGCAAATAATGAGTATCGCTATCCAAATTGGAAACGCTGCATGCGTTATGGGAAGTATTCCCCTCAGTTCGATGGAGAAAATCTATCTTTGATATGTTTTACTTTATTTTTCTATAAATTAATACTAGTGAAATGTTAAATTTAATAATAAACCTATTATTCATTAATATTTCTTAAACAAAATGAAGGCTCAATAAAAGCAAACAGGAGAACTTCTTAAAAAGTGAATAAAAATTATCAGCATACTTCAAACAGATCACTATAAAAATAAAAAGCTTTTATCTGTACAAACCCACTTCATAATATATTATATCATCCTACCCATAATGTTTCGTTGTAAACATCTAAAACTTGGTTCGTGTTTATGACCGTTTTATTTGCAGTAATAAAACGTATATATATTGAACATTGCAAATAACACTTATTCATATGGTTTCATTACTTCCATCCGGATTTTAGACATGCTCCAAATGTTACATGTTTATTGAACTAACTCGGCTACTGATACCACACGATATTGTATAAAATACTTACTGATGTTTATGAGTTGTTATATATAAATATTATTATTATTTCAGTCGATATTGGTTTGTTGAATAGTAAATAAGAAATTTCTAATATTTTATATTATTTAACGATGCTTTTATAGATAGCTGATAAACGAAATAAATATCCTTTCTACCAGTGTTGTCGAGATGAGCAGATCTGTTTTAAAAATCTTATTTGAAAATAATGTTACTGTGTGGTTATCCCAATGACACAAGACCAATCAAAAATTCCAAAAAATAGCATATTTGGTTCTCCTAAACTACTGTGAGAACATTTGAAGAATGGGTTTTGGGTCTTCCTCAGAATAGGAAAGAGAAATCTTGAAATCTTACAATGTACCTACTATAAATAACAGGTCGACTGAAAAGTCCCCGGTCTGACCTATAGATGACGACACTAGAATTAAATCCATTTCATTTTTAGATAGTATCAACCTTCAAAAGATTCGTGTAAAAATTTGACAGCTGTCGGACTATTAGTTTGTGAGATATTGCATTTTTAGTGAAGCAACTTTTGTTATTTTCAAAAAGATGGAAAAAAAGAATTTCGTGTGCTTATTAAATATTGTTATTTGAAAGGAAAAAATACAGTTGAAGCAAAAGCTTGGCTTGATAATGAGTTTCCGGACTCTGCGCCAGGAAAATCAACAATCATTGACTGGTACGCAAAATTCAAGTGTGGTGAAATGAGCACCAAAGACGGTGAACGCAGTGGACGCCCAAAAGAGGTGGTTACCGACGAAAATATCGAAAAAATCCACAAAATGATTTTGAGTGACCGTAAAGTGAATATGATCGAGATAGCTGACACTCTAAAGATATCTAAAGAACGTGTTGGACATATCGTTCACGAATATTTGGGTATGCGGAAGCTCTGTGCGAAATGGGTGCCGCGCGTGCTCACAATCGACCAAAAACAGCAACGAATTGATGATTCTGAGCAGTGTTTGCAGCTGTTAAGTCGTAATAAACCCGATTTTTTGCGTCGATATGTGACTATGGATGAAACTTGGCTCCATCACTACACGCCTGAGTCCAATCGACAATCAGCTGAGTGGACTGCGGCCGGTGAACCGCCACCAAAGCGTGGAAAGACTCAACAGTCAGCTGGCAAAGTTATGGCCTCAGTTTTTTGGGATACACACGGTATATTGTTCATCGACTATTTGGAAAAGGGAAAAACAATCAACAGCGACTATTACTGTGCATTATTGGAGCGATTGAAGACCAAAATCGCGAAAAAACGGCCCCATATGAAAAAGAAAAAAGTGTTGTTTCATCAAGACAATGCACCGTGTCACAAATCATCGAAAACGATGGCAAAATTGCATGAATTGGGCTTCGAATTGCTTCCTCCCCCACTTTATTCTCCAGATCTAGCCCCCAGCGACTTTTTCCTTTTCTCTGACCTGAAGAGAAAGCTCGCGGGAAAAAAATTTGGCTCTGATACTGAGGTAATCGCCGAAACTGAAGTCTACTTTGAGGACAAACCGAAGGAGTACTACAAAAATGGTATCGAAAAGTTGGAAGGTCGCTATAATCGCTGTATCGCCCTTGAAGGCAACTATGTTGAATAAAAAAAATGAATTTTGTCAAAATATCGTGTTTTACTATGGTAGACCGGGGACTTTTCAGCCGACCTGTTAACATATAATTCCATAATATTAAATTAATAAAAAATACCTAAACGACATTTTTAATGTTCCACAACTAGTAATCTTTTCATGCTAGTAAAAATAGATACTTTATTGTGAAACATGACAAGAATCCATCTAGAAAGTATGATTCCAATTCAGGGGTACCTCAAGGATCAAATTTGGGGCCTCTACTGTTTTTAACGTTTATTAATGATATGGTAAATAGTCTAAATTCTGGTTATTTAATCTTTGCTGATTATTTTGAGTTATTTAAACAAGTAAAAACTGTTAAAGTTTGCGTTTCTCTTCAAAAAGATATCAATAAAAGTTTTGAGTGGAGTATAGCTAATAAACCCGCTTTACTTTTGATTATATGATGGATAGAGAGGTACTAGAAAGAAAACGAGAAGTTAAAGATCTGCGTGTTATTTTATAAAAACACATTTTCTTTCCACAACCATATAAAAAGCATTAAAAACCATGCAAATAAAATGTTGGGATTTGTTATAAGAAATTGTAAAAATGTTAATAACATAAATACAAGGAAAGTACTATATTACAGTTTGGTGAGATCAAAACTTGAATTTGCATCTATTATCTGGTATGGTGAATATAAAACCATACTGAAAGATATTGAAATCATCCAAAACAAATTTTTTAGATACTTGTATTATGGAAAATATCAAAAATGTCCAGATTATAACTTAAAAAGAACTTCTCAGTTGAGAAATAAGAGATAACTTTCATTAGAACAAAGGAGGGATATAACAGCTAGTATTTTTACACAAAATAATTAACGTCAAAATATTCAACTGCCAAAAATTCAACTACTAATACTAGCTCTTATCTCTATTAATGTTTTCGTTAGAAATATTTGTACCTTTCCAATGTTCAAATAACTGGAATTTTCCTGACCGCACATTAAATAAAACAATTTAAAATTTTCTGCGATATTCTCCATAAGTGTAATGTGTTAAAGAGCGACAGAAAACTAATTTTCGATAAATTAACAACAAAAATTACCTCAAAACCTCTTAAAATCCGTAATAAAAATTTCAGGGTCATATTTAAAAACCCAGGGTTGTATCATTTATTATGGTTGCCAGGAAACGAAACGTCAGATTAAGAGCAGGAAAAGAGAGAATGTGAAATTTGTATTGTCATATCATTCTGAATAGAGAAAACAAAAACGAAATCGGAAAAAATTGTTTTTTTTCAAATATCTTTGGCACTAATCGGAATTTCTTATATTTTAAAACATGACGTTGTAGGGTTTGCCAAGGCGCAACTTACTCCTGATTTAATCAGATCTGTATCTTTTCTGGTTTACGAGGTCCCTACCTATCCTAATATGGGACACCCTATAGAGTACTCCATAAAGTTTTATTGACTGGTCGGGGATAATTTACAAGATGTTTGGTGAGGGTATAAGACAATTTTCGAAGAATAATATATTCAAGTTCATGTTTTTCATATCATAGCTTGAAACTGGATTTGGTCAGATTTTTTGGAAATATTAAAATGCAGGAGGTGCTCGAGGAGGTGGGTGTTGCCATTGAAGGAAAAAATAGCGCCGCAGGCAAAACGTTTTTGGGGTGCCATTCCCTAACTATGCAACATTTTGTCATAAAAAATCATATTTTATTACATTTTTGTGTGGCTTATTAATCTGTGGGATCCTTGGAATGTTGATTAAGCTAGTTTTTGCATGATTGCTACATTAATTGGTGTTTTTAAAATGGTTATATTTAAAAGAAAACAAAATAATATTATATTGAATTCAAACCTCGATTCAAACTAACTATGGCATTTAATATGCCCTTTATTTTGATATAATTAAATTGGAATTCGATCAAAGTGGAGGGCTGCCTTGACCTCAACCTAGCACCCCCCATTTTCAAGGCGATTTTTCTCGATTATCGCGGTGGTACAAATTTTAATTTTTGTGGTACAAATTAGCCTTTAATATGCCCTTTAGTTTAATGTAATTGAATTGGAATTCGATCAAAGTGGGGGTGCTGCCTTGATCTCAACCTAGCACCCCCCATTTTCAAGGCGATTTTTCTCGATTATCGCGGTGGTACAAATTTTAATTTTTGTGGTACAAATTAGCCTTTAATTAGCACTTAATTATGGGCTACTTTTTTTTTAATTTAGTCAGTGTGGGGGTGCTAGCTTGATTGTTATCTAGTCTTAATACTTCCTAATCAACATCAGGTACCTAACTACAAACCAACAAAATGTAACTTCAATATGTCAATCTGACGATGCTAATTCTAGCAAAACGGCTGTCATTGAGTTAAAAAAGCAATTTTTTAATAAATAGTGGAAGTTTTGTTAAAACGAAGAGATTTTTATTAGTCTTAATTAAAAATGAGATAATATCTAACCCACAACGAAACATTTACATTTACTCAATAGAAATCACTTAAACAAAACATTTATGTTGTGTCATAAAGCACTTGAATTATTGTCTAGCTACTGTTTGCTGTTATTGAAATTGGCGCAACAGAAATCCCAACATTTTCTTTTAGCTACATAAACTCTTCTTTGATTCTACTTATAGGTACAATTAATTTACTAACGACTAGCACGCATATTATACCGAGAGATATATAGTACTGCAAATAAATGTATTTTCGATAATTGCAAAATAAAATTAACGAGCAAAAATGGTGTCGGCACAAAAAAATAAAACAGTTAGAGTCCCCGTAACTCTTACAAAGTGATTATAACGATGCCTCCCAGGGGTGATGAGTGATGGTATTGCGTGGTGGGACTACGCGCCCATGCCGTGAATGTATAATCACCAATTTTTTTTCATTCTGCTCTCTTCCTTCGCTTTGTGTGGGTTACTTTATCACTGAATATTATCTTGTCACGGTTTGGCTTTTGAAATACTTAATTCCGATCTTTTCAGTTTTATTCAAGCGTAAAAGAATGGAAACCGCTGTTGCCATAACTATTAAAATATGCATATTATTATGATTAATTAGAAATTTTGTCAAAGTAATGTACAAAAGTAATACGTAATAAATGCAAGACGTAAGTTATAGATAAACTACACTTTAGGATTCCCCTCAGACTATGAATAAAAGATATTCACAAGATTCCCTTCAGAAAACCTCATTTGCTTACAATTGAACGAAAAAGCACTTATGAGGTAGTCTGCAGTCTTATTGCTGCGTGCATCCTTGCTATTTAATATTGTGTCATGCATCAATCACAATGCTTTGTGAGACTTGAACCCCCGCTGTCTGCCTGAAAGACAAGCACGTATATCACTGCACCAGCAGGCGTTTTAGAAAACATTGTAGAATTTACGTATTTGCTCATCTCCATCATGAGATATTCAAAATCGTCGCAACCAAGACATCTTCAGAGATTTGGAAGTCGAAAGAGTTCTAGTTCTTATGAAAGATAGGACGGAAGTAAGACTGATCACAACTTTTTTATGTTTCAGGTAAACCACGAAGAAGACCCAAAGAAAAACACGAGGCCGATGTAATCGGATAACACGGGAAGACGAAAGAAGCCCACCAAAACAGAGAGGGACAAGAGGATACCAGAAAAAGATGCCTAGCATCAACTGGTTCAATGGACAGGACAACAAGTCTGTTCTTTGAACTGAAGAATGATGTTTAGTTTATAAAAAGTCAACCATTTGTGTATGAATTTAAAAATTTTATTAAAGTGTTTACACTCGGGGGGTCGTATCTGTACAATTCTCGGAGATGACGTTCAAGCCCAGATTTCGGTGCACCAGGTGCCGAGCTTCGTTTTTAAATATTCTTGCATAAAATCCATCAATCTTAGTTACTTTCGAAATTTGCCCTCCATATGAATAAAAAGTACACAAGAAATTTGAGCAGTGTTGTCATGATGTATTTTTAAGATGTGATTGCAAGGGCTAAAAAGTTCAATAATGTAATAAATTTTATTTATCCAAATAGCAAAAAATACCAACTTCTACTGAATATTCACATAAATATTCATTTAAAAAAATATACCCACATACCTTTCGTAATGAAACAGTATTTATTTGTGTAATGAACCACTTTCACTAATGACCATGAATTTGTAGTTTTAATCTCGATGCCAACTGTAATCTTCGATGTAACTTTTATTAAAATTTTTATGTAATTAATCATGCTGTAAAATTGCACGAAATAAGCAGGTGGTAAGCTCAAATGAAAAAATATGAAAAAAAATATAAACCGTTTACACATGCATAATACAAATGATTGACAAAACCAAGTAGAGTATACCCCTAACACACAGTTTTACAACTTCAAAAATTAGTAATATTATACGCGTTCGAAAAAATAGGAAAAGAAGAAGCAATATCACGCACAAAACGTAATAATTTAAGCAAGAATAATTAATAAAAAATGGTTTTTTTCTGAATAAATCACATTGGTTTGTTTAATTTTATCAAAAAATAATATATTTTGGTAAAATACATAAATACCTATGTCAAATTAATACTTTTATAAAAAAATATGTAGGTATGAGTTATGCAATCAAATATACATATTGAGATAATTTTTCTCAATACAAATTTAATTTTAAGTTTGAATTTGTTATTTTTCTTTATTTAATAAGGGTAGGGTTGAAACAAAATTTATTTTAAATTTTTTTTTTTTATTAAATTGAATTTTGAATGTTTAACCAAATAAACCTTTATCAAGTGATGCCTAACTAATTCCTTTCTATTTTCCTAAATAAATCCTATCTAATCTTAACTACCTAAACTAACCTTATCTACCGCAATGTTCTTTTTTTTATTGTCTTATTGTCCAATAGCCTCTTTTCTTCAAACTGCTTATTGGTCTAGTCAGACACCTTTTCCAACGTTCCAACACTATTATCCTCTTCTTCTGTATTTGGTTACTTTATTCTGTTTACATATGTTTTTATTTATTGATTTAATTTTTTTTAACAATTTACTTTGAATAATTGATAATTATATTAACTCTTTTACTTTTTTCTTCTAAAATCTCCAACCAAAAATGTCAAAAAAAAATCTTTCTCCATAAACCGTATCTGTTACTGCTTTGCTATAACTGGCACCTTCTTTATTTCTTATTAATTAAAACTTCTGCTATTCGACCTTTACTTTCTTTTAAATTATACTTGTTCAACTTATATCACTTGTTTTTAAAACATCAAATTCATTTCCTTCTTCTCGTGACTTTTTCCAAAAACTAACTGTCAAAACTTCTATCCCCTGGCAACGAAACTTCTTCATCACTATCACTTACACTTCTTATCTATACTTAAAATTAATACAATGTTTGTTTACATTACAGAAATTTTTTATTATTTTATTTTACCTAATTTAAATTTGACATAAACTTCAAATTTTGACATATCTCCGAAATTAATAATTAAACTAAAATAAATTTTGATTTCACCCCTAAAGCATACCTTTACAATATATATAGGTATGGTATGCTTTTGGTATATTTTTTACATCATCAGAAAGAAGATATTTCAACGAACAAAAAGCCCCCAAACTTTTTGAAAAAAGCTGATATTTTGATGTCAGAATTTTCGATTGAAAATTAGGTTGAAAATTAGGGTGCTTTTTTTGATATTAAGTGAAAATAAGGCGAAAAAATTCATGATTAGAAAAAATATAGGGGTCGTAGGAAAAATCGTGTACATAAATCGTTGGAAAGTGTATTTCTTGCACTCGTTACTAAAACTAATAGAATTTACTTTTCCGCAGTAGTGCTATTTTCCGCACGTTTGTAGAAAAAAAAATCAAAATATTTTCACTAAAAACTATACGAGTTTAAAGAGTAATGTATGAAAACAATAATATTGATACTAAAAATGGACCCTACAAATAATTAGGTAGGACAATAAATGCCGAGAACTGAAGGAGAAGCAACACACAGTATTCTCGGAATGTTTATCGTCCAATTAAATCAAAATGGATGTTGCTGCAGCAACGTTCGGCAAAGGCAATACATCAGATCGTAGATAGCCAAGATGTGTATTCAAAAGAATACAATGAATGCACTCGAATAAACCGCAAATCTGGTAAACGACATTTTATCTGATTTATCTGACTTATATTGATTGAATTTCAGCAGCATAAAATCGGTTTTTAAAGGAATTCGATTACTTATTTCTCGGTATAAAAATCAGATAAGTCGCATATTTAAACAACTGTTCTATACTCATTGTGAATAATTGTACCATATATGCATAAACGACGAGATAAAGTGTTTTACACAAACGTTAATTAATTTTCACAAACTTAATGGTTATGGTTTGCTTATAGGTAACTAACTGTAACTGTATTTTTTTCTGTAGAAACAACATAACATATTTGTTATTCAAATAGCATTAAAAGAGGCTTAAAAGGTAAAATTTTACTGAAAGGTTATTATTAAATCAATTGACAATGGCACAATGGCGTTAAGTAAACAGAAAATAATGGAGTTTAAAAAAGCATAAACCGAGGCATAAACTAAAAAAACATAAAACTTAGTGTTTTTTAAGAATACAGAATAAAGTGCTGTTTAATTCTTTTACTTCTTCTAGAATAATAACCAGACTTTAGTATTATTATTTTTTATTTCTTCAATACTTCGCTTGATGTCAATCAAGATAACACCCCCACATTGATTAAATTAAAAATAAAGCAGCCCATAATTAAGAGCTAATTAAAGGCTAATTTGTACCAAAAAAATTAAAATTTGTACCAATGCGATAATCGAAAAAAACTGCCTTGAATATGGGGAGTGCTAGGTTGAGTTCAAAGTAGCTCCCCCACTTTGCTAGAATTCAAATTCAATTACATCCAAATAAAGGGCATTTTGTTCCACAAAAAGTTAATCTATATTAATATTTATAACGTCAAAAAATAAAATCGAATGCTGTAAATATCGCTGCTCTATAATTTTAGCGCCCTTAGTCAATGTGGGGGTGCTAGCTTGATTGACATCTTCGGTTGGGTATAAATATCAGCTGTTGAAAATATTAGCAATAAAACTCGAAGTCAACCCACAGTATATAATTAATTCAATCTTAAAAGTTATATCAGTGTTGCGACATGTTTTGGTCAACAGACCATCATCAGGCTCTATGAAGAGAACATATAATGTCAGAATAAAGGTCACAATATATATAATACTAACATGATTAAAAATGAAGAACATGGTTAATTAAAAATATCAGCAATATACAATCAAATAAATTTAGATAATAACAAAAATAACATTAAAACTAAATAATTATTACATATTCAAAACAGACTTACCCATTTGTATAGACTGGTATGTTCTTGAAAACATGTATATAAAAATTTTATATTTATCTCAACTAAATCTAAAAAAAATTAATTTTTGAAGCAATAATAGAAATACTACAATGTTAGCAAATAATAAGTAGGTCTTTTTTGTTTTAATTATTTTTATACCTCAAATTATCTTGTTATTATTATATATGGCCATCAACCAGTCAAATGTTTTAATTGTGGCCCTTGGAGCCTTGCAAGTTTGACACCCCAGAGCTATTTATTTATGGTTTAACTTGTGTATTTATTTTTAAGCAACGTAAAATATTAATTAGATAACTCGTTCGATAATGTTTAATATGTAGTTATAATAATAATTTTGTACAATTTTCTTCTCAAAGTACGACCCTGGTGAAAAAAAGTAAATCGTTATACTTTGCAATTCAATATTTTTACTGTCTGTCAGATAAATGAAGGTCACAGACTTTCTTTAAATACACGACCGACTTCCAAGAACCTTTTTACAAAATGTGCACTCTATAATACGATCCCTTGAGGCCTTTATAATAATATCAATCGTTCTTTTCCACCTGTCTTGACTGTTACACCCAGAAAATTATAATAAATTTCAAAACAAAAACCAATAATTGATCTCTATTTTATGTTTATTATACATAGATAATAAAAGTCATATCGGTACACAGTTTAATTGCGTTATTAGTTGGAAAAAATATTTAGATATTTTTTATTATATTTTTTATGGTAAAACACAGAAAATTAAGAGGCCTTGTGTTATTGAAATCAAGAAACTTTATGATGTGACTTCAGAATTTAATTAAATGGTAAATTTAGATCCTTCTTAAGACATTCTTGTCTGTTGTTTGTTGTTGTTTTAGGATGCCTTACACTTTTTCTCATGTAAAGTACGTTTTACAATAATTCGTTGACTTGGTACCTGCTCTTAACTGCTCTTAAGGGATTACTAATAAAAGGTGGTTAATATTTCTTCAAACATTTACAGAAAGGTATTATTTATTTTTGTCCAGGAAGATATATTTTGGATTTTTTATTTTTCAGGTAAAATTTTAAATTATTATTACTGACCATCAATAGTAAATCATTAGTAAATGATTTTTGATTTTCTT
Organism: Ophraella communa; assembly: GCA_035357415.1. Classification (NCBI taxonomy): domain Eukaryota; kingdom Metazoa; phylum Arthropoda; class Insecta; order Coleoptera; family Chrysomelidae; genus Ophraella; species Ophraella communa. The sequence goes on from CM068984.1 coordinate 12,814,270, forward strand.
AATCATCTTGGAAGAGAAAGTGGGAGTTTCGGGGTAATTTGTTTTTAAAATTCTCTCCTAGAATTTTAGTTTTTACTAAACATTATTACTCTGAAAGTAATCTTGTGTTTATAACTAAGTATATGGCGTCCTTGGGCAAAAAAAGTGCATTTATCGCCGGATGCGAAACAAATTGTGAAAAATGTGTTTGAATAATGGAGGTTATAGTGTAACCGATGCAGCAGAAGAAACATATAAGTTAACCAAAACCCCAATATCCACAGTAAAATATATTATCAATAAGCCAATAAGTAAACGAAAAAAACGAAGTTACGTTAATAATACCAAATGTGTTGATGAAATACAAAAAGATATAATCCGACGAACGATATATGTCCTATACCAAGAACAAATATGATACCAACCCTAGATTGTATAAAAAAAACGGTTACTTAAAGACGACACGGGAATTATTTGTAGCCGTACAAGTTTGTGGAAAATTATTTCTCAAATGGGATTTAAATATTGTACCATTAATAAAAGACAAGTGATAATGGAGTTATATCGTTTACGAATGTGGCGTTGTCATTACTTACAAGCTATTCAAAAATATAGAAGTGAAAACCTTTCAATTATCTACCTCGACGAGACATGGTATGACACCCATGATACTCCAACGAAGGGTTTTGTTGATTCATCGAGAAATTGCAAAACAAAGGCTCCATCAAATAGAGGACAAAGAATTACAATAATACATGCCGGATCAGAAACAGGTTGGGTTCCAAACGCTTTATTGTTATCAGCAAAGAATATTAAAGATTCAAGTTTAGATTATCACGAAGATACGACAGCAGAACTTTTTGAAGATTGGTTTGAGAATTATTTATTGCCGAATATACCGGAAAAAAGTATAATTGTAATGGGCAATGCAATTTATCATAGCCGTCAATTAAATAAAGTACCAAATAGCAACAAGAATAAATGGGAAATTCAAGAGTATTTGTTAAAAAATGACCTTTATTTTAAAGAATCGTACACAAAACGTGATCTCTTACAAGTTGTAGCAGCGTTCGGTATTGAAAAAGAATACGTTTGTGATACTATTGCTAAAAATATGGGCCACACAGTGTTACGGCTTCCCCCATATTATTGCATGTTCAATCCTATAGAACACATGTGGCATCAGCTAAAATCCAAAGTTAGATCGGAAAACGTTTCACCCACATTAAACTCAAGTGTTATAGAGTTAATCAGAAATGTGACAAGTAATATTCCCATTGATAGCTGGAAAAATTCGATTCAGCATGTTATTAAGGTTGAAGGTACATATCGAAATGTTAATGTAACTGTAGCACCCTTAGTTATTAATTTAAATGAAGACGATAGTGATACTGAACTACATTTAGATTAAATAGTTGTAAATAATGTAGAATTAGTTCATTTGTTTAATCGCAATTAATAAATAAAGTTAAAATTTGTTTTTAAAAAATTTCGTGATTTTTTTTACAAAATAAATTTAAGTTTTAGTAAATGTTACTGAGTTTTATTTAAATCTATTTTGAAAACCGGATTACGGATCTGTTAATGTTTACTGTACAGTGAGAAATTTATAACCTTTCATTACTAATCAGGTACCGAGTCAACGAATTATTGTGAAACGTAGAATTTAAATTTAGATTTTTACTATTATTGGTGACTTGCTCTATTAAGACAAAAAATACGCTAGTAGAGTGATAAATATGAAAAAATCTTACATCAAACTCAACAAGAGCAATTGCTTGACATTAAAAACACAAGGCATCACAAGAAAAGGTGTCCCATAAAAAAATATCTTTTAACACAGAATTTTAATCCAATATATTGCGTGACCGCGCGACCGATTTTCGTGGATCTTAGCGTGCATATCGGCTAAGGTGGAGAATCGGACAAAATCTATTTTTCACCACCCCTCTACGATCAACCCTTAGTTTTTATTTGTTAATTGAATTTTTTTTGCAAGGACTATTGTCAGGAGATTGTTCTTATGAAAGAAAACATTTAAAAAATTGGGTGGGAAAATAGAAAATTTTAGAATACTTATTTAATAATACTTCTATCTAACCTTATCGCTTTGGGCAATGTAAATTTTTTTTTAATGTAACATTGTGACAATTGACATAGAATTGGCAGAATGTGTACTGCAAATATCATCAAAGTTTATAGGCGCTTTCTTTCGTGCTAAACATTTGTACACATACGAGGGTGTATCAAAAGGTAGATGGTAGACGGCCAAGGATGTTATTTAACAAAAATGTAATGCGAGAATATATTAAAAAGTTGGTAGATGTCGAAAGGATACTATTTAAAAAAAAATTTAATCGGAGTTACATAAAAAAGTTGGCATATAGAAAATAGATATTATAAAAAAAAATATAATACGAGGGTACATAAACAAGTTGAAAGAAGGAGAAAGGCCATTATGTAACAAGAATATAATTCGAGGGTGGGTATAATATTTAAAAAAGACATAATGAGGGTACATCATCAAAATAATCCCATTAAAAATACGATATATATTTAGAGAATTTTCAGTAAAAACTGTCTACGAACTTGAAAACTGACAGTGTGAAGTTAATATCTATTCCGAGGAATTGGTAACTTGGTACAACTTCAAATGTTCATTATTTCAATAGGTATCATCAAATTTTGTTTGAGAACATTCTCGATATTTTCGTACAACTTCAAATGTTCATTATTTCAATAGGTATCATCGAGGGTATCATCAAATTTTGTTTGAGAACATTCTCGATATTTTCCAAAATAACGTACTAAAAAAATTTTTTGGTTTTCTGAGTCTGAGTCCTGAACATAAAAGGACGAAGTGAATTTAATTAAATATGCAAAACGTTTATTTATTGAAAAATTTATTACTTTGTACTATTTACACATTAAATTCTGATTAAACATATTTAAAACCAAATGAATTTGTCGAAACATTAAGCAACGAGAATTACATATTAGTACAAATGTTGGTTATTTATTTGTATCTTTATTTACATCTTATTAAATATTCAATCACAAGGTCTTATTTGACAGTAAAAGATTTGAATTTCGCTAATTTTATTTAACACTATTTCTGAGCGCTGATACAGCATTGCCAGATCACAGAACGGTGAGGTGGAATTTTTATTTTTTTAACTTATTCTGCAAACATTATTTCGCACTCTCACGATTTTGTGGAGATAATATTTTTATATATATTAAAATAGTTGTAGAGACCGGACAATCTACATACTTTAAATGGAAAGTGAGCCTCAAATTCGCAAATTTTTACCTTGAATATCTTGCGTTCTGAACGGTAAAAAATTCAAACAATTTAGGAATCGATAAAAAACACTACTATTAGCTTTTTAAAAATATTTGGGAAAATCTATCGCGCTGGAACTACATTAAAAGACAAAAAATGGCAGTAAAGAAATTGTGTTCTGTAAAAGTGAAGATTTTAAAAGAACAACTAAGAATGCAGAGTTATACACAATCTTAAATATTAAAAAGTACTTATCAACATCCTACCTAGTTATAAGATTTTACCGAGGATTTTACAGAAAAGCAGCAATGAAAAAAAAAAGAAAAGGTGTTAGTGATAAAGAAATTATTTCAAAAGATTCCAACAAATTCAATCTAATGCTCTTAGTACCTCTATGCAAAAGTTTAATGTCAAAATAATCGCAATAATTTACAACACGATCACAAGATAGTTTTAACCCGCTCTTATAAGCTTACTTGATAATCGAATACAACAGCTTACGACGTTTCAATATTTTTTAACCAATTTATCCCCACAACTGTACCTAAAGATGTAAAAAAAATAAGTATTTAATTGTTCAGTTGTTTTATACACGATGTTAAAATCAATGTACCGTAAATTATCAAAAAAAAAATCGAAATACGATCCTGAAGCCAGTTGTCTACCTGTATTTTATTTCCCGTAGCATGTAAAACGTTCAGGTATTTTTCGCTCGGTCGCATGTTTTAAATAATTTGGTGTCCGATATATTTTGTGAATGCACCTGCTGTTTTTTAACGAGTAATTTGTTTTGATGCAGAACTACAAAATTACACATCGTTTTAAATGTACATTGACTGCGCAGAACGCTAGACACAAAATATATATACACTGTGTGAGATAATTGTTAAAACTTTTTAACCATTACTATTATCTAAAAGACATAAAAATCCCATAAACCCAGTTTAAATGATTTTATTTTTAAAAATGAAAAGTAGAAAATTTTCTACTTTTCATTTTTACCATTGACTGCACCGAGGATTGCACCTTGTATCTGAAATTGCTTTCAGTATTTGTTGACTTGTAATTGTGACAAGTTGTTCAGTGTATGGAAAAGTCGAACCTTGATACGTAAAATATAAGTATTTTACCTTATCTTAAATTTTGTATAGGCCTATGAAACTATGATTTTTTCAGAACTAGGCTACTTATTGTATTTTATATACGCTCTTAACTCCATAGCTTGGAAAAGTGGTATATTTCGGAATGTTCACTCATTTAATAACAATTTTCCTGTATGAATAAAATTATGGCATTCGTTTATAACAATAAGTTGAGCCAAAGTCTTTTGAAGAGTGAAATCTTTCTTTTCATAACATTTGCAGACTCTGCAATATTTTTAACTCTTCATTATTTTCAAGATATATTGGTGGAACAAAACAAGACTGGTTTGTTTGAAAACTCTGCATTTTACACTCTGCACTTCACTCTGCCTCTGCAAAAAATAAAAATAATGGTGGAACAGGAATTCATTTGAAGAGTGCAAAGTGCAGAGTGAAGAGTTGCAGAGTCATATGGAGGAATAGGCCACTGGTAGTGCAGAAACGGTCCCCTAAGACCAATAATCTTAGGCGGCGATCTTCACGGTCTGTTGTTTTACGGGGCCTTGCTCTTTGCGTACGGCCTTCTCGAAGCCATAATAACACCTAACCACGGTGTCTACACCGAGGTCTACACTTCTTTGCACTCTAACTGCAAGTCCCACTATACGACCCCACTAAGTTGACGAAATCGTACAGGTCTCCGTACCCTAGGCATCGTAACCAATCGTAAAGAATGTCAACAACGAAAATCCGCAACATTTGTTTCTTTACTACGGCTACAATATTCATTTTTGGATTGTTAGTGGATTTCATGTACAAACTCACTTGCCTCTATACATTCCATTAAAGACATATTCAGTGACCATCCTCTTGTACAGAAAATTCATGTTACCTACCAACTCTCCTTTTCCCAAAACATCATGACATGGGACACCATCCCATATTGGTATAATGGGAAATGAACTTGCAGATCAGCTAGCTAAAAAAGCCACAACTTTGAACCACTATGCAGATAATGTCCAAATTGTATCCGATCTCAATCAAGTCATCAAGCATATAAGGTCAGATCTTTATGGCAAGATCATTCGAACTCCACTCCGACAAAATTGCATCAAATCCAACTTTCATTAAGCCATTATTACTTTATTGGAGCTGCAAGTCTCTCAAGACAAGACCTAGCGGTTCTGAGACGACTTAGAATTGGTCACACTAAATTTACCCATGGCTACCTCATGTCATCTAACAATCGACCTCTCTGTTCAACATGTAACTGCAACCTTACTGTTGAACACATTATTATAGAATGTCAAGAGCACACAGCTAGAAGACAGCAGCTCAATCTACTTAAAGGGAAATCTACAAGAAATACTCGGAAATCCAGACAATGCCTTCACCGTTATCCAGTTCTTTAAAGATTTCCAGTTGTACCACAAAATCTAATGCTTATTTAATCTTTATAAAAATCGGAATCTACAACTGATAAGGCTGAATATTTTATCAATTGTTTATTTCAGTAAAATAAATAAATTTACCAAATTTTATTAAAATAAAATAATTTAAACTGGGTGTCCAGATTTTGATGTCACTTAGTATAAAAACGAGAGCTTAGACGACCATTCGGCTGGTCTCGAAATCTAGTTAATATTATACTCGTGTGACCAAATTCCATTGTCGTTTTTTCTATCCAGTACGTTGGTAGCACAGTGATTAAATTAAAAGAAATGTAAATTAAAATTCCAATAAATTAAACACGAATTCTAATATGGTTTCGTGACAATTTCAACATCGTGAATATTTTTACATTGAATAAATATAGACAAATGACAGACACTTGTTTCTACATCATTACTTAATCACAACACTTTTATGTTGTTACGTAGGTAGATAAAAAATGAAACGGGATCGACGATATTAACAATGATAAAAAATTTAAATAAACATGCTTTATAGAAATCCGATCAACAATTAAAAATTAAGCTTTATTTTTAGCCTCACAGAACATTGACAAATTTTATAGTGAAATGTTTACGTCCAATTAAAATGTTTATCAATTCGTTTTTCTCTTCTTGTTCATTATCAAGCCAAATTAAAAAAATATTTTCGTTTCGAATTAAATTTTTCCCTACTGTAGATAATCATTTTCACGTATTGAGAATTACAAAAAAAATACAGTGAAATAAATCGTTAATTATTTATTCCATATTAATATCAGAAAAAATCTATTGAAGCTTAGGTAGATATTCTAGCAGCTAATAAATGTTTTTAAAATACTTATAGTTTCAGAAAACATGCCAATCGTCATCCAAGTGACCCCTAGTTTGAACTATTGCTCAGTTTACTAACTTAAAAGTCTAATTTTCTTTACTTTAACAGCTTTTTTAAAACTATTAGAGAGTTATAACTAAAAGAATTCTTAAAAAGAAATTATCTATAACGGATTCTGCAAAAGACTAGCCCCATTTTGGTTATTGTTCTACCAATATATTTATTAGTTTATATTACGGGTCAATGCATAGTTTTTTAAATATAAACAAAAGCTTACCACTATTACCAAGGTGCGAGGTCCTTTTCATTATTTTTAATGGATGACAGCAAAATGAAATAAACTTACCTGAAACAAATAATAAATAATTAGGTTATAAATATCTACATATTGTAAAGTATTGTTACAAAGTCGTTAAGTTCAGAAACCGACCCTGAACAAAACTTTAAATAATGGCGAATGTTTTTTCCATTAGTTTCCTACTTCTCAAAAATAATGACTAGAATGTTTTTTCGAAAATTCAGTAAGTGGAAGGTTCGAGATAATAGAATTAGCCTTCATTGCATTTCATAATAAGATGGACTTTCACGTAGTAAGGATTAGTACAATCAATTTCATAAAGTAAATTGTTTTTTTCCTTATGAAAAGTTTTTGGGTATATAAAGGCGTAGAATTTTTTTTTGTATTAAGAAATAGTGTCTCGACTTCATGATGGTCATTGACACAGGTACATTTGATACACAGTGATGTAAATACAAATTACAACAGTAGAGATAATATAGTATAGATATTACAGAGTAATTGAAACTGTTTTTTAATCAACTTGTACATATTAGTCTGTTTTAGAAATTTTATTAATTTGTCAAACTGATTTACTGATCCTAAAATTTCTTGCATACTTCCTTTAAGATCGAGTTGTTGTCGGGCAGTTGCATAGTGGTTACAATCTTAGAGGATATGTTTAACAGACAGTCTAATTCCCACACAGTATTGGCAAGTAGTTGGTTCTTCACGAACCATGAGATATCCATGAGTGAACCGCGTGTGTCCTATTCTTAGCCTTCTAATAGTGGTTTTGTCTTTTCTGCTCATGGGTGGCATTGTCAAGAAGTTGGTGTATGGTTGGACATCATGTAGTTTGGTACTTAGTTGATTCCAGTGTTGGAGCCATTGACTGAATATTTTCTGTTTGATGTTTGCTCTGAGATCTTTGTGTAATTGTAGATTGATTATGGGTAAATCAGATGAAGAAGCCTCTTTTGCAGCTTGATCGGCTTTCTCGTTTCCTGGGATACATACGTGAGCTGGAGTCCAGATGATTGTTATAGAGACCCCTTTTTGAGCAAGCAGATGACACTTTTCATGGATCTTCTGAACAAGTGGGTGCTGCGAGTAGATCTTCTTTATGGATTTTATGGAAGCGAGAGAGTCTGTGCATATGGCTACATTTTCATTCTCCTGTATTGGAGTCTTCAAAGCTGCTAAGATACCGTAGAGTTCACCTGTATGTAAACTGCAGATCGTAGAGTCTTCCTTGTAACCTAACTTTGATGTCATCTTTGGAGGCGTCAGTGAAGAGGATTTTGTCATACTGGGTGGCATTAATGAGTTCATTGAAGGCTTGTCTTAGGATTGAAGTGAGGGTATCGTGTTTGCTGAATTTGCAAAGAGAGGTGTTGTCCATGGAGGGAGATTAGATACTGGAGAGCGAAGTGTTGCATGGTAACGACTCTATATATTGCGGTACTAAGTGTAATCCTTGAGGAGAGTTTGGCTAGTGTGATGCCTGGGTGAAAGTATTTCTAAGACTGTTATGGATAACTGTTAGGGATTTGAGATACGTTTTGGAGGCTGAGAGAAAAACTTGACTTCCATAGTCTAGTTTGGAGCGAACTAATGCTCTGTAGACTCTTAGTAGAATTTATTCATCTGCACCCCAGTGATGGTGTGAGAGTGTTTTTAGTATATTTAGGCGGTTTAAACAATTGCCTTTAGTTTCTTGTAAGTGCTGTTTCCATGTAAGTCTCTGGTCGAATTAAATATTAAAACATTACTCCTAATATGCAATTTTATTGTGCTGGGATCATTTTATTCTGTTACATAACTTCAGGATACCTACAAAAAGAAGCTAGAAAAAACATACATAAATATGCAGTTTAGAAACTGTACATATAAAGCTTTTGTGTTTTAATGTATTCCTTAGGAAGTGTCATGTTTTGAACTGAAAAACAGGTAAAGTAAGAGTCTTCCAAAATTTTAGTTCTTACTATTAAGGGGTGTCTGCATGTTCCTAACTTTCTATTTAAATTATATCAGTTTAATCAGCTACTTGACATTCGACAACTGTAAAAATAAACTTACTATGGCAGAAAATTGAACGCTTTACAAAAGAGATCTGATACATTTTTATGCAGCAAACTATTCTGAAGATATCTCGGAAGATATTAATTAAGTTTCAGATGTAATAATGAAATAATTAAAAAGTCAATCTACTGTACCCTGTATTTTCCTAAAGAAAAAATACATGTCACTTTGCTCCGGCAGCTGTTCGTCTGGAAGCAGTATGAATAACTGGTATTTCAAAAAAATTAAAGAAAAAATACAAGTGAAACTTTTTTCTTTTCTTTACGTTAAGCGCCACTCCAATTTTTTAGAATGATGTAGATTTAAGGGAACTGGAGTAACCTTAAGTATTCACAAATTTAACATTCCAAAATTGTGTTGATGTTCTATCTACTTCCCAGATCCAACTCCAACTGATGTAGGGTGTATCTTAACCAAATCTACTGGAAAATTCCCCTCATCCCCAAACGAAACTAATATTCTGGACAATGGATATGTGAAAGAGTGATATAAGAGCTGATATCCAAGTGGGTTACATTGGCGACTGGTTGCCAGCTATGGCTCCTGCCCTGTCCTTAGACCTTATCATTAAAAGAAACGAAGGTTTTAGTCATGATATTTAAATGGTTAAATTTCCACAAGACCACATGCGCTGCTTATGCCTGAACGGGCATATGATCCCAACAAGAATTAAATTAACTGTAATATTCTTCCCAATGAAAAGAATAATAGCTGATAGATCGAGTGATAGATGTAATCTTAAATGTAAACAAATACTAAGAATAATGAAAAACTCTTCGTTTTACCAAAACTTCCAATATTTATTTAAAAAATTGCTTTATTAACTTTAATGACAGCCGTTTCGCTAGACTTAGCATCGTCAGATTGACATATTGAAGTTACATTTTGTTTGTTTGTAGCTAGGTACCTGATGTTTATTAGGTAGTTATAAAGCTAGACCAAGTATGGAAGTAATAAGACATAACAATATTAAAGCCTAGATGTTATGAGCCCTAAGGGATTATCCTGGATGTACTTCCCTCTAAGATCAGTATAACTGTGCAATGATATAGAAAAACCAGGAAAAAACTATATCATGCTGATCTTTACAATAACTTAAAATATTTGTGTTACAATAACGTCTTATCTATGTATAAAATGGAGACTCAATCAAAGCAAACACTTTAAAAGTGGAGAACTTCCCAGATTTATTTGTTCATTAACAACTTTAAATTGTGGATCTGCTAGATGTCTTTTTATTTCAAGTTCTTCAAGGAAATCTAAATGTTGTTTTTTATTACAAGTGTGTAGTATTTGGATGTCATTGATGTGTAAGAGTGAGGTTGGATGTTCAAGTAGGTGTTTTGCATAATTTGACTTATCTGGTTGTTTTAATGATTTAAAACAAAACGATAAAACGATACAAAATAATGAAAGATGTTTTCTCATGTGGAACGGTTACAAAATACATGAAAAGAATCACTGTAATGAGGTAATACTACATTCCAAAGATAAATCTTAACATGACTATAAGACAAGTTACTAATGTGATTCCATTAACTATATGAAACTAAAATATGAAATTTTTAAATGCTACACTACAAAAATAATATTAAAAAAAGCTCTCATGTAATTTAAATGGATAATAGTAAGTTTGAAATAGACATCTCTTTATATTATTGGATCAAATTTTGAGAGGTTTTTTTGTACCTTCTCAATCTTCTTAACTTGATTTTTAGTTTAAATAATTGACTGTACAGATTAACCAATAAAATCAATAATAATTATTAAATTAATAAAAGAATATAATTCTGCATTAAAAAGAACAAAAAGAAAATTAAGCATATCTAGTAACAACATTCAGAATCCAATTATATGAACACCCATGCGGCAATTCTTAATGTAGGTACTTGTATATACCTTGTTGTATACATATCCTAAAGAGTTAATGGACATTTAAAACCGTCTACCTTTAATTGAACGGTCAATTTAATTTACGTCATCGAATCATAAAATAGTGGCAAGCAGTCAATGCCCTCATTCTAATGGACTGGGCCTTAAAAGGTGTTAAAAGTATCATTAAACAACGTTCAAACGGTTTTGTAAATTGTTTGTTGTATAAGTGTATAATCATACTAATTCCGGCATTATTTGTTTAGACTAATTTCTTTTTTGTGTAAGTAACTGTGCATTTTACAGCTTTACTGCAGGACTTTTGTATTCACATTTGTACATAGAAAATTTATAAATAAAATATTCTAAGTAGATTGCTGAAAAAGCGGACATTGATAAGGTGTAAGTAAATTATGATTTAGATAGTTTGTAAAATGAGTTAATGCTGAAAAATTTTATTCCGTTAATATTAATATAAATTTACAAGATTTGTGTCTTTTATAACTCGGTTGTAGAATTGAAATGTGGCTTTATATTTCCTTCATCTTTAGTTTTCAAGATTTTAATTTGCCACTACTTCGACAATAAATCTGCAAACAACAAAAATATATAAGGTATTTTTCTATTATCCTGTTCTGTTCTATGGGATGAGCAGGACTATCTCGTACTGATGAGGACAAAATAATGTCGAAATCAGTTTGTGAGTAGTATGTCTTCCCTTTCATTTACGAAAACGATAAAGGTGGTCTTAAGTATGTTCGATCAATATTACGTTTTCTATTGATGTGTAATTCAATGTCCAGCGCGGCATATAGCTCAGGAAGTAGTTGTTTTTCCTTCAGAAAGAGGTCAAGTATGTTTAAGAACTTCTCCAAACTTTATAGGGTGCAAGCAGGAAAAAAATTTAAATTTTTACATAATTATTGACTTCTCTATGAAATGTATTTTCACTAATTAGTTGAATATATTATCTGTCTTATTTGACGGTAATAAATTATAAATATTCTCAAACAAGCTATTTCATTCCGGTACGTAATTAATTTTATTCTTTATATTATTGAATACTTTTTAGTCAATTAACATTCATCGAAACATCTGCTGTGGGAGGAATAATAATAATTTATTCTGTATTCTTAAAATGACAGATTTCCACAAATTAAAGGAAGATATAATAAATTCCATTTGTTTACTAACAGTTTCAATCAGTTTTGTTTTTGAATACTGAATAATTTTTAATAAAGTATCATAACTGTCACTTAAAGTTTTAAAAACACAAATTCTTATTTTGCTCCCAGCAGTGTATAAAACTCTCGATAAAACTATAACCATATAAAAAATATTAATTCAATTAATAAATCTATGTAAAGTATCTAAAAATAAAAATTAAGAAATTAAAACCAAAGACTTTGTAACAAAACTTTCTCAATTTATTCACTAACCCTTACTATGTTGATCATATCAAGAACTTTATAACAAAACTTCCATAAAACAGCTGATGTTTTCTAAAAAGTTTAATTTTTGAATAAAGTAGTGAAATTTTTGTTACAAAGTTTTTGTTTCTTGTTTTTAATATGATGCACCTCCACAACAAATATCGTTGCACGCCATAATGTGATTTTGACGTAAGTATATTTTAAAACTTATTAAATTTAATAATCAGGCAACTCATATTACACCAAGGATTCAATTACCGTTTGAGGTTTCCATTAATCTCGGTGATGATGACATCTGTATCAGTTGTCCTTTGTCATTTCAACTGACTTAATGTTAAAATTTTTAATTTTTTACCAGATGAAAATAATAGTATATGAAACAAGGCATTTCATAAAGCTTTTCTGTTATGACACGAGTTCAAGTTTAAAAAACGAATCGCGAAGCGATGGGTTTTTTAAAGAACGAGTGTCACAACAGCCATATGAAGTAAGTTGTTTATAATAATTTTTATATTTTGCCATTTCATCATGTTTTAAACAAATTTATTATATTTATGTTTTTTTTGTACATTTATTGCTTAATTTGCAATCTACATCATTAAAGAGTATTAAGTAAATGAGATTTAAGTTTTGCACATGAAAGGGAAATATCTAATGATATTTCACCTTATTCTATTGCTCTTTAGTTTTCCAGCAGGTCTGAAAGCCACGTTCTAGCAAGTCTTCTTGTGGTAGGACTATTGTCGAATAGTTCTTCTACTAGCTGATTGGTATGATGCATGGTGCGTTCTTTGTATGACGCCGAGGCTTGATGGATTTCGTCTCTGATAAAAGGAATCTGTAGGTCGTTTTGCAGTGTTTGATTACTAACATACCATGGTGCATCCATTATCGATCTTAGTAGTTTTGACTGAAATCTTTGAATGATGCTCAGTGAAGTTGGTTTTGCACATCCCCAAAGATGGAGTACATAAGTCCATATAGGTTTAAGCATCGTTTTATAAAGAAGGATTTTACTTTTTAGAGAGAGTTTTGATCGTCGTCCTAGTAGCCAATACATGTGTCGGAACTTTATGTCTAGCTGTTTTTTTTTTCATTTTAATGTGTTTCTTCCATGTGAGACGTTGGTCCAAATGGATACCAAGATATTTTGTCGGAGAAGTTTCTATTGTCGAGGTAGGATTTAAGCAGAAGGAAATAATTACTGGAAAAAGCAGTTTTTATTCTGTAGAGCAATCTTCTATGCCAGACTTTGTCAAACGCTTGGGAGATATCTACAATGCCAGACTTTGTCAAACGCTTGGGAGATATCTAGAAATACAGCGTTGCAATACTTCTTTTCTTCAAGACTTTGTGATATTTGGTTTACTATTCGATAAACTTGTTGGATAGTTTAATGTTCTTCGCGGAATCCAAACTGGTGTTTTGGTAGAAGTGTTTGGAGATGGTCTGTATGAATCCTCTGCAGTAGTAATCTTTCAAAGACTTTGCTTATTGTTGGAAGCAGGCATTATTCTTATGTAAATTACGAAAATTTTGGTTTTAAAAAGTATGTCGGTAGCACTGTGTAATTTATAACATTTGACAGTTTACACCAATAATAATATATTATATAAGTAAAAGTTTATATTTATATTCACAAATCCTGTCTTAAAGAACAATATAAAATTAATAAATTGATATTAGCCACAAATGTGATTGTCATTAGATATTTCACTCATGTAGCCAACTATTTAAAACAAAAATTTGTGTGTGTAAAAGTTACATTAAGATACGCAAATGCATTTTATAATGAAGATTTTTATTTGTATAAAATATTTTTAAATACAAATTCGACGGATTTTAATAAAACATCATTTTAAGAGATAACATTTTAATTGCAGATAGAAGTAATGCAAAATGCAAAGGATTTAGTTTGGCACATCATTAATTAAAAGCGGCAAGTCCAAATATTAATGATAAATAAAGTAAGAGATAATATTTTGCTCTGATAAGAACAGATGTTTTAATTTTATTAATACCACAATATCAATTGTTTACAACTTAAGAATGAATATTTTCGATACTAATAATTGCCTCCCTTTATTGAAGGAGGGGATCTGATATTTTTATCTAGATAATTTTGCTTTGACACAGAGCTTCTTTGTCACATAATACGGCTCTATAATAACAAATGTTTTGATAGATTTTTTTAACAATATTGTTTTCTATTGAAAAATGACGATATTTAATTTTATGATGCGAAATGCTATTTAACATTATCAATTTCAAACAAACAGTCACAATAAGAATAAATGCTGAGATCACTAGGTTGGATAAAGATGGAGATGTGGTCATGTTCATAGACTACACCTGCACGAAGACATACTGGTAAACTTGTTATGGTAGGAGGTTCCTAAAGGAAAGAGATCACCTAGGTGACCCACAATGCGTTGGAGGGACAAGATAGTGTCAGATCAGCAAAAAATGAACATTTCCTTTGAACACAGAATGATGGAGGATAGAAACACTTGGAAAAAGTTGTACAGTCAACCAGGATCCAACTAGTGTTATAGTGCTACCTAATTATGATGATGAAAGAACCACAGAAAACTTGTAACAAAAACTAACTTGTAAGAGCGATGAAAAATGATGTCAGATCTGCAAAAAATGAACATTTCCTTTGAACATAGAATGATGGAGGATTAAAATACTTGGAAAAAGTTCTACAGTCAACCAGGATCCAACTAGGGTTATAGTGCTACCTAATTATGATGATGAAATAACCACAGAAAACTTGTCACAAACAACTAACTTGTAAGAGCGATGAAAAATGATGTCAGATCTGCAAAAAATGAACATTTCCTTTGAACACAGAATGATGGAGGATTGAAACACTTGGAAAAAGTTGTACAGTCAACCAGGATCCAACTAGGCTTATAGTGCTACCTAATTATGATGATGAAAGAACCACAGAAAACTTGTAACAAACATTTAACTTGCAAGAGCGATGAAAAATGATGTCAGATCTGCAAAAAATGAACATTTCCTTTGAACCTAGAATGATGGAGGATTAAAATACTTGGAAAAAGTTGTACAGTCAACCAGAATCCAACTAGGGTTATAGTGCTACCTAATTATGATGATGAAAGAACCACAGAAAACTTGTAACAAACAACTAACTTGTAACAAACAACTAACTTGTAACAGCGATGAAAAATGATGTCAGATCTGCAAAAAATGAACATTTCCTTTGAACATAGTATGATGGAGGATTAAAACACTTGGAAAAAGTTGTACAGTCAACCAGGATCCATCCATTGTTATAGTGCTACCTAATTATGATGATGAAAGAACCACAGAAAACTTGTAACAAACAACTAACTTGTAACAGCGATGAAAAATGATGTCAGATCTGCAAAAAAGGAACATTTCCTTTGAACATAGTATGATGGAGGATTAAAACACTTGGAAAAAGATGTACAGTCAACCAGGATCCATCCATTGTTATAGTGCTACAACACTTGGAAAAAGTTGTACAGTCAACCAGGATCCATCCATTGTTATAGTGCTACCTAATTATGATGATGAAAGAATCACAGAAAACTTGTAACAAACAACTAACTTGTAACAGCGATGAAAAATGATGTCAGATCTGCAAAAAATGAACATTTCCTTTGAACATAGAATGATGGAGGATTAAAACACTTGGAAAAAGTTGTACAGTCAACCAGAATCCAACTAGGGTTATAGTGCTACCTAATTATGATGATGAAAGTGTAGTATTTTCGTTGCATTGACAACGACTTTGTTTTTGTGAATATTTTATCATGACAGTTGTACGTCAAGTTTGAAGGTTGTCATTTTGAACATAAATTATTACATTTGTATTTCACCCGAATAAAATACTTATAACCCAACAAGTTTTTCCCTTGACCATACTACAATTGGCGACGAGGAAAAAGAAAAATTTGTGTACGATGACTGAATCAGCAACATCAGGTACTGATTATTTACGTCACTTTCAACTAGGAAAGTTTGAACCAGACAGGGAAGAATGGGACTATTACAAACAACGATTCGAAATGGAACTAGAATTTTATGATATTGGGTTAACAAAAACCGATGATAATTCTAAAGTAAAAAGGAAGAATATCTTACTAAGCAAGATAGATTCTAATACCTTTAAAATGCTTTATGATTACTTTAAGCCAGATAAAGTGATAGACAAGACTTACGATCAATTAGTAACAGTTTTGGACAGCTATTATGGGAAAAAAGTGTATGTCTTATCTGAACGAGTCACTTTCGCTTCTAGATATAGAAGAGAGGACGAAACGGTGACACAATTCACAGCAGCACTTAGAACACTAGCGGGTCATTGCGAATTTGGCGCTAATCTACAAGAACGCATACGTGATCAACTAGTTATTGGCATTAATAACACATCATGGCAGCAAGAAATTATTCGACAACATCCAGACAACACAGCAAGTTTAGAATTAGTACAAGCAACTGCTATATCTCTCGAACAATCTTTATACCAAGCTCAACGATTAGCATCTCTCTCCAACAATATCGAATGTCACACATATAGGGTTAATAAACAACATTCCATGCAATCAAGAAAAAAAGACAAAGAACAAAAACGAATACTAGATCCTAAGCAACATTGCTTATTATGTGGTAAACCAAGGCACAACGACGCCAAACTTTGCCCTGCGAGAGGAAAACAATGTTCTCTCTGTAACACAACAGGACATTTTGCAAAAGTATGCATTTCAAGTGGCAAAGCAGAAATCGTTACATATAGAAAGCAACAAACACGTCATGTCAGAGACTATTCACAGCAAGATAACGACAGTGACCACAGCGACTGCAGCTATACTTCAACAGATACTATGCAAATACACAGTATCAACAAAGCAACTAAAGTTCTTCTTGAAGTCTTTATTAACAATGAACGACTTGAAATGTTATATGATCCTGGGTCTGTACATTCTATTATTGGTAAATCATTTTGGAAAAAGCTTGGAGAACCCAAACTTACACCAACAGATAATTTATGTGGATACACTGAAGTTGAAATCCAAACTCTTGGATATTGTGAAGTAACTGTTACTTCATTTGGTAAGCAACATAAACTTCCGCTGTACGTCACAAGTTACGATGATATTCCACTTTTTGGTCTTGATTGGTGCTTAGTTTTCAAGCTATCATTACCTCCAGGAGCTCGAATTTGCAACGTTAGAAAACCACGTGAATTATTAACAAGAAACAACGTCCATCAACAACCGTCATTATTAACAAGAAACAACATCCATCAACAACCATCAACGTCAAAACAAGAACCTATGTCAAGATTATTCCAGAACAACGTCCATCAACAACCGTCATTATTAACAAGAAACAACGTCTATCAACAACCGTCAACGTCAAAACAAGAAACTATGTCAAAATCATTCCAGAACAACACAACTGTTAACACTACACTCAGTGATCCTGATATCACTAGTTTACTTAATAAATACAGTGAGCTTTTTAATGGTCGCATTGGTACTATTAAAGGTTACATGGTGAGCATTCACATCAAGCCAGAAACAAAACCTAAAGCTTTCCGTCCTAGACCAGTTCCCATAAATTTACAAGAAAGTGTAAAAGTCGAACTCAACAGGTTAATCAAAGAAGACGTACTAGAACCTGTCAACATGTTAACTGATCCAATAGAATGGGCAACTCCAGTTGTGGTCGTTTTAAAATCAAATGGAAGTATTCGACTGTGTGGAGATTTTTCTGTTTCCATCAATCCACACGTGATCAAGGATGACTATCCTATTCCTCGATTTGAAGATCTGTTAGCTAAATTAAACGGTGGAAGGTATTTTTCAAAATTAGACTTGAAAGACGCTTATTTACAACTCGAAATTCAGCCAGACTCAAGAAAATACCTAGTAATTGCTACGCATCAAGGTTATTTCAGATACAAACGTTTACCTTTTGGAGTCAATTTTGCACCATCTCTTTTCCAACGAACCATGGACAAACTGCTGTCAGGAATTGAGGGTACCGTTTGTTATCTTGACGATATTTTGGTTTCAGCCCCCACGAAGGAATTGCACCTGTTACGATTAAAAGAAGTTTTAGACCGTCTAAGCAGAGCAGGTCTTAAAATTCAAAAATCAAAATGTATTTGGGTACAGAATACAATCACCTTTTTGGGGCACAATTTGGATTATGAAGGTTTGCATCCTACAACCGACCATCTTGAAGCAATCCAACACATGCCAAGTCCTACAACTGTTAGTGAATTAAGGTCATTTTTAGGCTCCATCACTTATTACAGCCGGTTTATTGACAATTTACACGTCATTTGTGTACCACTGTATGACAAACTTAAGAAAAATGTTAATTTTTTTTGGTCGAAGGAAGATGAGCAACTTTTCCAGAAACTTAAGTTTATATTGACATCTTCAGATACCTTAGTGCACTATGATCCTAAACTTCCTTTAATAGTCACAAGTGATGCTAGTTCCAAAGGCGTTGGAGCCGTTCTTTTTCATAAATTTTCAAATGGTAAACTAAAGCCAGTCGCTTATGCATCAAGAACATTGAAAGACTCTGAACAACATTATGCAGCCATAGATAAGGAAGCTCTTGGTATCATTTTTGCCGTCACCCGATTTTATAATTATTTATATGGAAGGCATTTTACCCTGTTAACGGACCATAAGCCACTTGAGAGGATTTTCCACAAAGATCGTGAAACACCAAAGGTAACCAGTAATAGATTGCTTCGCTGGGCTATGATCTTAAGTAGCTATGACTACGATATAGCCTATCAACCAGGTAAAGATAATGGACCAGCTGACGCACTATCACGATTGCCACTTCCAACAACCAGAAGTTCATCCGAAGAAGTGTGTGGCTCACCTAATAGAGCACATTTGTTACGAGTCCGAGTCCATAATCTACCAGTTTCAAAGGCTGACTTGAAAAGAGAAATTGAAAAGGATGCCCTTTACAAAAACGTCATCAAAAACATACAAACTTTTTGGCCCGATAAATCAAAAATTTCTGAAATGATGATGCCATTTTATGAAAAACGTGACGAACTTTCATTTGAAGAAAAAATATTACTATGGAAAGGACGGATTTGCATTCCGAAAAACTCTAAAAATTCAAATTTTGAACATGCTGCACGATGGGCACCCCGGGATAACAGCAATGCAATCTTGTGCTCGTATACACGTTTATTGGCCTGGCATAGACAATGATATTGTGAAGTTTGTTGGAACTTGTTCATCATGTCAGGATTCCAGGCAAAACGCCACTTTTTTGCCTGGAGTGCACCACCTGAACCATGGTGCAGGGTTCATATAGATTTTGCGGTGCTTTTGGAAGGTAAAATGTGGCTTATTGTCATTGATGCCTATTCCAGATTGTTAGAAATTGAACCAATGCGACTACAGAATTAACAATTTCGAAGCTCAACCAGATTTTTTCTAGGTTTGGATATCCCAAAATTATAGTTTCAGACAATGGAGGGCAATTTATTTCTTTAGAATTCCAAAATTACTGTAAAAGTTTGGGTATTTCACATGTACGTACAACACCCTATCATCCCAAAACTAACGGTATTGCAGAAAGAGCTGTTAAAACCTTCAAGCTGCGTATGTCAGCAAGTCGAGGTTCAGATAAAAGTCTCGATGAACGTCTTAATAGTTTTTTGTTTTCTTATCGTAATACGACACAGCGTTCCACCGGAAGAAGTCCGAGCGAAATTATCTTTGGTCATCCTTTACGTACTATTTTTGATCAACTAAAACCCGACATCTCTCGAAACATGGACCTAGAACAACAAAAACAAAAAAAATATCATGATAAAAAGGCAAAAGAGAAAGTTTTCAGTGAACAACAACCGGTTTGGGTAAATAGGCCAGAGGGTAATGGCTCAGTTGCTGGAAAAATAGTTAAGCAGACAGCACCATATTCTTATATTGTTGATGTTGAGGGGGAAATAAGGAGAAAACATGCCGAGCAATTAAGGCCTCGAATGTTGGATGAACAAATCGCAGACGATGACTCTAGCACTTCGACTCCAAATACAAAACATGCCGAGCAATTAAGACCTCGAACGTTGGATGAACAAATTGCAGACGATGACTCTAGCTCTTCAAGTCCAAATACCTCAACTGCATCTAACTTAGAAACATGTACCAGTTCCCCGGACGAAGATACTGGCAACGAACCAATTTTAAGAAGAAATCCTTCTAGGAATAGGAGACCCCCGGATCGCTATAAATCCTCATAGTTTTTTTTATTTAGGAAAGGAAGAAATGTAGTATTTTCGTTGCATTGACAACGACTTTGTTTTTGTGAATATTTTATCATGACAGTTGTACGTCAAGTTTGAAGGTTGTCATTTTGAACATAAATTATTACATTTGTATTTCACCCGAATAAAATACTTATAACCCAACAAGTTTTTCCCTTGACCATACTACAGAAAGAACCACAGAAAACTTGTAACAAACATTTAACTTGCAAGAGCGATGAAAAATGATGTCAGATCTGCAAAAAATGAACATTTCCTTTGAACATAGAATGATGGAGGATTAAAATACTTGGAAAAAGTTGTACAGTCAACCAGAATCCAACTAGGGTTATAGTGCTACCTAATTATGATGATGAAAGAACCACAGAAAACTTGTAACAAACAACTAACTTGTAACAAACAACTAACTTGTAACAGCGATGAAAAATGATGTCAGATCTGCAAAAAAGGAACATTTCCTTTGAACATAGTATGATGGAGGATTAAAACACTTGGAAAAAGTTGTACAGTCAACCAGGATCCATCCATTGTTATAGTGCTACAACACTTGGAAAAAGTTGTACAGTCAACCAGG
The DNA here is from genome assembly GCA_035357415.1 of Ophraella communa. Classification (NCBI taxonomy): domain Eukaryota; kingdom Metazoa; phylum Arthropoda; class Insecta; order Coleoptera; family Chrysomelidae; genus Ophraella; species Ophraella communa. The sequence goes on from CM068984.1 coordinate 12,835,437, forward strand.
ATCCATCCATTGTTATAGTGCTACCTAATTATGATGATGAAAGAACCACAGAAAACTTGTAACAAACAACTAACTTGTAACAGCGATGAAAAATGATGTCAGATCTGCAAAAAATGAACATTTCCTTTGAACATAGTATGATGGAGGATTAAAACACTTGGAAAAAGTTGTACAGTCAACCAGGATCCATCCATTGTTATAGTGCTACCTAATTATGATGATGAAAGAACCACAGAAAACTTGTAACAAACAACTAACTTGTAACAGCGATGAAAAATGATGTCAGATCTGCAAAAAAGGAACATTTCCTTTGAACATAGTATGATGGAGGATTAAAACACTTGGAAAAAGATGTACAGTCAACCAGGATCCATCCATTGTTATAGTGCTACAACACTTGGAAAAAGTTGTACAGTCAACCAGGATCCATCCATTGTTATAGTGCTACCTAATTATGATGATGAAAGAATCACAGAAAACTTGTAACAAACAACTAACTTGTAACAGCGATGAAAAATGATGTCAGATCTGCAAAAAATGAACATTTCCTTTGAACATAGAATGATGGAGGATTAAAACACTTGGAAAAAGTTGTACAGTCAACCAGAATCCAACTAGGGTTATAGTGCTACCTAATTATGATGATGAAAGAACCACAGAAAACTTGTAACAAACATTTAACTTGCAAGAGCGATGAAAAATGATGTCAGATCTGCAAAAAATGAACATTTCCTTTGAACATAGAATGATGGAGGATTAAAACACTTACAAAAAGTTGTACAGTCAACCAGGATCCAACTAGTGTTATAGTGCTACCTAATTATGATGATGAAAGAACAACAGAAAACTTGTAACAAACAACTAACTTGTAAGAGCGATGAAAAATGATGTCATATCTGCAAAAAATGAACATTTCCTTTGAACACAGAATGATGGAGGATTAAAACATTTGGAAAAAGTTGTACAGTCAACCAGGATCCAACTAGGGTTATAGTGCTACCTAATTATGATGATGAAGGAACCACAGAAAACTTGTAACAAACATTTAACTTGCAAGAGCGATGAAAAATGATGTCAGATCTGCAAAAAATGAACATTTCCTTTGAACATAGAATGATGGAGGATTAAAACACTTGGAAAAAGTTGTACAGTCAACCAGGATCCAACTAGGCTTATAGTGCTACCTAATTATGATGATGAAAGAACCACAGAAAACTTGTAACAAACATTTAACTTGCAAGAGCGATGAAAAATGATGTCAGATCTGCAAAAAATGAACATTTCCTTTGAACATAGAATGATGGAGGATTAAAATACTTGGAAAAAGTTGTACAGTCAACCAGAATCCAACTAGGGTTATAGTGCTACCTAATTATGATGATGAAAGAACCACAGAAAACTTGTAACAAACAACTAACTTGTAACAGCGATGAAAAATGATGTCAGATCTGCAAAAAATGAACATTTCCTTTGAACATAGTATGATGGAGGATTAAAACACTTGGAAAAAGTTGTACAGTCAACCAGGATCCAACTAGGGTTATAGTGCTACCTAATTATGATGATGAAAGAACCACAGAAAACTTGTAACAAACATTTAACTTGCAAGAGCGATGAAAAATGATGTCAGATCTGCAAAAAATGAACATTTCCTTTGAACATAGAATGATGGAGGATTAAAACACTTGGAAAAAGTTGTACAGTCAACCACAATCCAACTAGGGTTATAGTGCTACCTAATTATGATGATGAAAGAACCACAGAAAACTTGTAACAAACAACTAACTTGTAACAGCGATGAAAAATGATGTCAGATCTGCAAAAAATGAACATTTCCTTTGAACATAGAATGATGGAGGATTAAAACACTTGGAAAAAGTTGTACAGTCAACCAGGATCCAACTAGTGTTATAGTGCTACCTAATTATGATGATGAAAGAACCACAGAAAACTTGTAACAAACAACTAACTTGTAACAGCGATGAAAAATGATGTCAGATCTGCAAAAAATGAACATTTCCTTTGAACACAGAATGATGGAGGATTGAAACACTTGGAAAAAGTTGTACAGTCAACCAGGATCCAACTAGGGTTATAGTGCTACCTAATTATGATGATGAAAGAACCACAGAAAACTTGTAACAAACAACTAACTTGTAAGAGCGATGAAAAATGATGTCAGATCTGCAAAAAATGAACATTTCCTTTGAACACAGAATGATGGAGGATTGAAACACTTGGAAAAAGTTGTACAGTCAACCAGGATCCAACTAGGGTTATAGTGCTACCTAATTATGATGATGAAAGAACCACAGAAAACTTGTAACAACAACTAACTTGTAAGAGCGATGAAAAATGATGTCAGATCTGCAAAAAATGAACATTTCCTTTGAATATAGTATGATGGAGGATTAAAACACTTGGAAAAAGTTGTACAGTCAACCAGGATCCAACTAGTGTTATAGTGCTACCTAATTATGATGATGAAAGAACCACAGAAAACTTGTAACAAACAACTAACTTGTAAGAGCGATGAAAAATGATGTCAGATCTGCAAAAAATGAACATTTCCTTTGAACATAGAATGATGGAGGATTAAAATACTTGGAAAAAGTTGTACAGTCAACCAGAATCCAACTAGGGTTATAGTGCTACCTAATTATGATGATGAAAGAACCACAGAAAACTTGTAACAAACATTTAACTTGCAAGAGCGATAAAAAATGATGTCAGATCTGCAAAAAATGAACATTTCCTTTGAACATAGAATGATGGAGGATTAAAATACTTGGAAAAAGTTGTACAGTCAACCAGGATCCATCCATTGTTATAGTGCACCTTGTTGTTAACGTTTCACCAATGCCACCTTGTGGTTCTAGAATTAAAAAATGTTTTAAAATAAAATTCGTAGCAGTATCGGATTTTTTATTATTTTTTTCGCAGTGTAAATACCTACGATTATATTTCGTAAAAATACTCACCATAATATTGTAATATGAATAGACTGTAAGAAGAATTTATTCAATTTTAATTAATCACTGTTTTCAGCTTTCGAAAAAATTATGATAATTTTATTCTAGACAGCAAGGATTAGTATCGTTTGGTCTAATAAACGAATGACCATCCAACTAACCGGTAGCGGCGCGATAGTGTGAAACGAGGTGTATTTCCTCGCTCCACGGATCCGAAACTAATTCGATAGTTATTTTTCTTTCGCTCAGATATCGTTTACATGGTCTTTCAAACCGTGACGATGATCATTCAACTTTGACTTGTACTACTTGTTTCTCATCGGGTTTTTTCCTCTTTTCTTTTACATGTGTAGATACGCGTTCAGTATCACTTTGTTTATTAAACACATGTTGCAATGGCAATTATCCAAATTATTTCATAATTCGTAATTAGGAATATACATAGTGCATTGGAAATTAAAAAAGTATACTGCAACCAAACAACTTCACGCACAGTATTTAAGACATTACGCGCGGAATCCGCTACGAAAGCGACAGCTAATGATGCAAGACCCATTTTTGTCCATGACACAATATTCTTAGTTATTTTACCAGCGAAATGGCTAGAATTTTGTCAATATTTTGTCACACATTGAAAGTGTTCCTGAAAGTTGTAGGCCGCTTTATAGATTACAATAAGGCGTTTGATAGAGTGAGGCGTGACCAACTAGTAGAAATACTAAACCAGAAGAACAGGGACTCACAAGATATCAGGATCATTGACAACCTCTACTAACTGTTGAGTTTTAGTTAAAAACGCAACAATGTGAGTACAATATAGAACGATTGACCGTATAGAAATCAAACAGGGCATAAGAGAAAAGGTATGTGTCTATCGCTACTTTATATACGAGGGTTGTCTGAAAAGTTTCCGACCTTAACATGAAGATGGCAGCACTCGTAAACAAAAGTTGGGGAATGTGTTTGCGCATGCTTTGAAAGGTACCCATTAAAATTTCAGCCATTTTGGAAGCGCAGTTGTTGTTTGACAATCATTTGAGTGCGTCGATGTGAGTGTTTTTATGAAAATGGAAAAAATCGAGTATCGAGCTGTCATTAAATATTTGTTTTTGAAAGGCAATACGCCTACGCAAATCAAATACGAGTTGGACGCTGTGTACGGGGACTCTGCACCATCATTTACCACCGTGAAATTTTGGGCTGCTGAATTCAAACGTGGTCGTACCAGCTTGGGTGACGATGAACGTTCGGGACGTCCAAAAACTGTAACCACTGACGATAATATCGCTCAAGTTCACCAAATGGTGTTAGACAACCGTCGAATTAAAATAAGCGAGATAGCAGAGATGTCCAAAGAACGTGTTTGTAAAATATTGAATCAAGATTTAGGCATGAGAAAGCTGTTCGCGCGTTGGGTGCCGCGTTTGCTCACTTAGGACCATAAACGTGTTCGAATGAACATTTCCAACTCTTTATTAGCGCAGTTTAGGCGCAATAAATCAGAGTTTTGGTGCCGATTAATTGCTGTAGATGAAACTTGGTTACACCAGTATACTCCAGAAACAAAAACACGGTCAAAAAAATGGACTGCGAAGGGGGAATCGGCTCCAAAAAAAGCAAAGGTTGTTCCTTCGGCTGGAAAAGTGATGGCAACTGTTTTCTGAGATACTCATGGAGCTATCTTAATCGATTATCTTCAAAAGGGAGAAACAATTACAGGAGCATACTACGCATCATCGCTTGACAAGCTGAAGGCAAAAATTGCGGAAAAACGGCCACATTTGCAGAAAAAAGAATTTTGTTTCACCAGGACAATGCGCCGTCTTACACCTCAGCATTTGCCATGGCGAAAATCTACGAATTACGGTTTGAACAGCTTGACCACCCTCCTTACTCACCAGATCTAGCCCCAAGCGACTTTTTTTTGTTCCCTAAGCTAAAAGTTGCGCTCGGAGGACAGAGATTTTCGTCGAATGAGGAGGCCATCACCTTCGTAAACAACTATTTTGCAAAGAAAGACGCCGAGTACTATTTGGACGGGTTGAAGAAATGGGAGCATCGCTGGGAGAAGTGTATAGACTTACAAGGAGACTATGTAGAAAAATAAAAATTAATTTGAAGAAAAAATGTCTAGTATCTTTGTTAGGTCGGAAACTTTTCAGACAACCCTTGTACTAGGAAGAAATATTCAACAAAGCCCGTGTATGCGAGTTAAGAGGCATCACGGTAAATGGCAAGACATCTAATAACTATGCAAATGATACTATCTACAAGAACTGCTGAACACAAAAAATACCAAATAAATGTTTATAAAAAAGAGTAACACTCCACAAGAACACCTCCATGTAGATGCAGAACAATTAGAAATTTACGAGATATAACTATTTGGGTTTTAACATCACCTGCACCGCTGACTATTGCTTCGAAATCAAGATCCGTATAAAGAAAGCACGTGCAGCTTTTGTCAAAAAAAAGAAAACATATTACATAATCCAGTGGATGAATATGGGCTAAAGGTCAAGTAGAAGAAGAATACCTTGGCTGTGGAATATGTGGGAAATGGTTCTGTCTTCTGCAGATCTATTCAGAACAGCAGTTTCCAAGGTTAGCATTGCCATTATGTTAGCAAACCTGCGATAAAAGAGCTAAACCCTTAACCATAAACAATCTTGCAGGTTTCATCAAGCAACATTTTATACTGTGTCTTCTAACTCCCAGATAAATACCACATTTTCAGTGTGCTAAAGCATGTTAAGGTGGTTGCATTAATTTTTTTTTAATTGAAAGTTTGAGACTCCTTGTCAAGCTTCTTATATTTTGGATTAATCAATAAATTGAAGTTAATAATAAAGTTAATAACAGAAAACTTGTTAAAAATAAGTTTATTCAGTTAAATTGATTTTACTAACCCTTACTTTTTGGAAGTCCATCTTATTAAGAATAATGAAAAACTCTTCGTTTTACCAAAACTTCCAATATTTATTTAAAAAATTGCTTTATTAACTTTAATGACAGCCGTTTCGCTAGACTTAGCATCGTCAGATTGACATATTATAATATTGACATATTATATATTATAATATGTCAATCTGACGATGCTAAGTCTAGCGAAACGGCTGTCATTAAAGTTAATAAAGCAATTTTTTAAATAAATATTGGAAGTTTTGGTAAAACGAAGAGTTTTTCATATTATATTGACATATTATAATATGTCAATCTGACGATGCTAAGTCTAGCGAAACGGCTGTCATTAAAGTTAATAAAGCAATTTTTTAAATAAATATTGGAAGTTTTGGTAAAACGAAGAGTTTTTCATTATTCTTAATAAGTTTATTCAGAGTCACTAGGAGCAATTAAATCTGAGAATTTAAATTAACTTCTATCTTCACAAAAATTTTGACTAACCTAACCCTGTTGCTTGTAGCTCACCTCTAGGTTACAGTCGTTCTATCAGCTCTATAATCTATATTGTGGTTCATCCATAGGTTTTATCAGCCCTATTATTCTTATGAAGCTCATAAGAGTCGTTGGTGACACTTTTATGACTTCCATGGACTCGAGTCCATTATATATCCTCAGCCTGACAGAATGTTCCTCTGGTTACGTCATTCGGTATACCAAGGAATGGTTTTGGACCTATAAGTATTCCTTCAGCACCTGGATAAAAGGTCCGCTTTTTCGTACATCAATTTGTTTTTTCTAGAGTGCTTCTATTCCTAATAAAACCTGAACTGTCATTTTTATATAGATAATGATGGTACAAAAGAGTTTGACTAAATTTCAGCCTCTCAGCACTGCCTACTCCTTATCTTTGAAAGTTTAGATTTGGGCGTAAAAAAATATTGGGGAATTTTGGTCAAAAAGGAAATTTTAGTACGAATATTTTTACCAGCAGTTTCCCCCTCGGTTCAAGCCGAGGTTTAAACGTTCCATTAAGATAATTATCTATTCTAATCAAACTAAACATATCTGACTTACTTAATTTTTAATAAGGAAGTGGACTAGATATAAGTGAATGTTATTGATATATTCGCTAAAGTACTATTCCAGTGCTAAATACACTATTATTATCTACAATCTATTTTTTTCACACTTTAAAAAGTACAATGTCTTTTGCCAGTCATCCATTAACGCTTTTACGCATCAATATTACAAATCAACATATCTGTTAGGTGTGCCAACAATACAGTACTGCTAAAAAAAATTGTTTACTGTTAAGTATCACAATAGCTTGAATTATTTCCGGAAATTTTTTTGAGGGCACGAATATAAGCGACAAGGGATAATTTTCTTAAAATATTCGTATTCGAAAGAAAATTTCCAGGAATAATTTAAGCTTGCATGGTACTTGGTAAGAATATTTCCCTCATGTATAATATATGTCATATATAGGCGCGGTAATATCTATTTTGTCGAAATCCAAATCTAACTCTTGGGAATATAGAATGACTCGATAATATTAAACACACTTTCAACATCTATTCCTGTATGGGGGCTTCGTTATCTTTTGGATTCATTGAGAGAGTTCAAGTAGGTTTTTTTAAAAGACTTCTTTTACTACCCAGAAACACTCCTGACTACCTTATACATTTAGAAGCAGGCTGCGTAAAATTAGAATTTTTGGTTTTTAAACTATGTCTTAAATGGTTGCTCAAATTACTTGCTATGGATTCCTCTAGAATGCCCAAAATAATGTTTAATAGGTTATTGTATCTCCAACCTAACAACAATTTTAAATTCAATAGGGTTTTACAAGTAAAACTTACTTTTTATGAACTTGGTCTTTCAGAATTTTGTCATTTGGAAAGCTCAAGTTGGAATATAAGAGAATTTTGGAGAATTACAAAACTAAACTTTAAAATTAAGGGTATCAAATGCCTATTAAATTTATCAGGTTGATTAGCCAAATTCGACTTTGCTCCAAAACGTCCTTACACGTTTCGTTTGATGGCAACTTTTACAAAATCGTTCAGGATGAAATTTGTACCATGTGCAACTCATTGCAGCCCGAAACACTGGAACACATCGTTATGAAGTGTAGTCACTATATCAGGACACCACCACTTGATAATTTGCGCACATTTGATGATTTTGTTGCTTTGCTAAATAGGCTTTGTCCTAAAACACTTAAAATTGTGTCGCTTTTCTTCATAGGAGTATTGAAACTACGCTTTTTTGTTATTAACAAGTGAATTAAATTTTGTTTTTGCTTCATTATTTTACTTTTTCTTATTTGCACATTTTGTTTCTTTATTTTCCTTTATTTAGGTATGTACTTATATTTAATTTTTTAATTTTAATTTATATTATGTTTTTTCTAATTATTGAAACCGAACCCTTGCTATTTGATTGTATTCAATTTAAGCAACAAATAATTATTATTATTATTTTCAAAAAAAGGTAACACTGTCTCTAGGATAGGTAAAAAACTGAAAAATAATTGGGGTTTGCTTAGTAAAAAAAAAAAATTTTTTTCTAATGCCATCCGTTTTCAAGATAAAGGGCGTTGAAGAAAATAAAAAATTACACATTTCTTACGATTTTGCCGAAACAACTGGCACCATTGCAATGAAATTTTATACGAATATGTTTTGGAAGCTGATATATCCCATGAACTTGTTTTTATAACTAACTCTCATAGAGGGCGCTAGTTACACGATTCATACAAAGTATTATTCAACATAACTTTTTTTAGGGTAAAATTATTAGTCAAAACTCCAAGTGAACATAAACATCGTTAAATTCTACACCAAAAAGGTACTCTTGGTAAAACTCGATATTATGTACCGTTTTCGGAATATTTTGATTTGAAAATTATGAAGTAATAACCGCTCCTCGTATAAGTTAATGATAAATTTATTAATTAAAAAAACTTACAATAAGAAAATTAAAATAAAGACAAAGAACATAACATAAAATTCAATTAGAGTAAATGTTCAAAATGTCTTCCGTTTTCACGAATACACAAGTCTATCCTTTTTTCTAAAGAATCCATTAATCTTCTTAACGGTTGGGGATCATCTATAATGTCATTAAAGTGACGTTTAATTCTGTCTATTAATTCTTGACGAGAATTTACCTCTGTAGCATAGACTTTTTCCTTAATATATATAATTAGCCCTAAGGGATTGTCCTGGATGTATTTCCCTCTAAGATCAGTATAACTGTGCAATGATATAGAAATTGATTGTGTTAACCTCTACTTTTTGGAAGTTCATCTTACTAAGAACAATTAATAACTGCACAGTTAAACTAAACTTCCACTATTTATTTGAAAAATTCGCTTTAAAATCAATTACAGCTGTTTCGCTATCACAACATGTAATTTCAATATGTCAATCTGACGATGCTAGTGATAGCGAAACAGCTGTAATTGATTTTAAAGCGAATTTTTCAAATAAATAGTGGAAGTTTAGTTTAACTGTGCAGTTATTAATTGTTCTTAGTAATGATATAGAAAAACCAGGAAAAAACTATATCATGCTGATCTTTACAATAACTTAATATATTTGTGTTACAATTACGTCTTATCTATGTATAAAATGAAGACTCAATTAAAGCAAACACTTTAAAAGTGGAGAACTTCCCAGATTTATTTGTTCATTAACAACTTTAAATTGTGGATCTGCTAGATGTCTTTTTATTTCAAGTTCTTCAAGGAAATATAAATTTTGTTTTTTATTACAAATGTGTACCTAGTATTTGGATGTCATTGGTGTGAAAGAGTGAGGTTGGATGTTCAAGTAGGTGTTTTGCATAATTTGACTTATCTGGTTGTTTTAAGAGAATACATAGATAAGACGTAATTGTAACACAAATATATTAAGTTATTGTAAAGATCAGCATGATATAGTTTTTTCCTGGTTTTTCTATATCATTGCACAGTTATACTGATCTTAGAGGGAAATACATCCAGGACAATCCCTTAGGGCTAATAACATCTAGGCTTTAATATTGTTATGTCTTATTACTTCCATACTTGGTCTAGCCTTAATACTACCTAAACATCAGGTACCTAGTTACAAACAAACAAAATGTAACTTTAATGTCAATCTGACGATGCTTCATAGCGAAACAGCTGTCATTGAGTCTTTTAAAAAAGCAATTTTTAAATAAATATTGGAAGTTTTGTTAAAACGAAGAGTTTTTTATTATCCTTAATAAATTTTCAGATCATGAATGTTAACCTGACCCCTGTTAACAGTACTCTCCTCTTAAGGATTTTATAATTATAAAAAAAATAATACGTAGCAGTCAGACACTGCCTTTTTTAAAAATACGTTATTATCGACCATTAGAACTTGATTTAATTATAAAAAGAATTGTTGTAAGCAAATTGATAGTAAATGAAAAACTATCAAAATCTTACATCTAGTCATAGTGGTGAAATATTTTACATTTAAAACTTAAATTTAACTAGACTAAGCATGAAGGCGATGATTTACCTTCAAACTATTTATGCATAAATTCTGATATTCATATATTTGTAAAACGAATTGAAAAGTATGATCCCGAGTCGAAAATAGTTTCCCCATCTCATAAGCATTTATATTATACGTGTTAAAAGCGGATACGTAACTTAAATTTATGTTCGCAACAGTTCAATTCTATTATGTTTATTTATAAATCGCAAGTAAGATTTTACCGTAGTAATAAGGCCAAGGAAATTAAATCACTCGTAACAACAGATGCTTTTGCCGACTGTCGCTATTTTATGATGTTCCTTTTACCACGGATAATAAAATCAAGGAATTTTGAAACTGTTGAAAATAATATTCATTTTAAACGTTTGCTTTAAAAAGTTAATCAAATAAACTTCTATGTTAAATACTTTTCAAATTACGCAATAAAACTGCTATAGTTGTCATTACTTCTTTGACGAAGTAGACAGCTGCAAATATAGTTTTTATCCCGATAATTTAAACCCCCCAAACAATCTTTGTCTATATAAGTCTCGTATACAAACTTCTATCATTCTTCTCTCTTTTCGTTTAGTTTTACTGATTTTCCTCATGTCTTGTTTATTATCTGCAATATTTTTTTTATCTTTTTTCATGTGGTTTTGACCGTACGTAAAAAAAACTGAGAGGTCAACGTTTTTCGACACCTGAAGAAGCAGTTGCTGTATTCAGAATGCATGTTTTGGAGATACCTTCATAAGAGTGGCAAAAGTGCTTCGACAATTGGTTCAAACGCATGCAAAAGTGTAAAGATCTTCATGGGGAATATTTTGAAAAACAATAAAGTGATTTTCCATTATTCATATTTGTTTTTGTTCTCTAATCCCGGAATATAAAAGGCAACCTTCGTATAACATGTGGGCAGCAAAGAATTATCTAATGTTGTTGAGTATTGAAAGGGCAATGGAGATAAAAGAAATTTTCTATGTATACTTTGTCGAGGTTTTTAAACACTATTGGCTTTGAATATAAAAGTATTGATAAACGTCAATCTCATGGAAAGCTCAAGATTAGTTTTAAGGCAAAGCGAAGAAAATATGATTTGATAAGCCTAAAATTATAGTGTGACCTAATTTGTTATGAACATTCGTTTAGAGGTTTGGTTTTTCGAACTTAACGTTAAAATAGCAGAACCGGAAATATCTCCTACAATGGACTAGTTTAGTGATTTTTTTTATATTTGCATCTTATAAAATAGGTTTTTAGTGGTTCAACTGTACAAATAAAATTTTTATAAAATTAATCCTCTAGCCATAATCGGCTTTTGAAATTTAAATTTAATGGTTACATATGTCATAAGTGGTAAGTGACGTGTTTCAATAAGATTGGTAGAAAATTTGCGATGTTGTCGATATGCTTTAATATTAACCGAGAAACTTATCTATCTCTCTTATTTTTTGTCATTAAAAAGAGATAAACATATCGATATTTTTGTTCTCTGATTGATACTTTATCAAATAAGGAGTAAAACACTAAACAAAATATTCTGTCATTTTCGTTAGTTTAATTTATTGTTTGGTTGTGTTTGATTTATGAAAGAAATTACTTCTATACTATTTTTGGTTCGAAAATAAAAATCCCTAACACCTTCTCTTGATGTTATAGCGGTTCCTTCAAAAATAACCAATAGAAGTAATTGTTCTCTCGGGGAGCAACCCTTCTATCGGTACAGTGAGAGAACGAATTTCAAGAATACCGTTTTGGCATTTTCAATAGAACCACCCCCACTTTCTATTGGCTGTTCTATTCTATCACCGTCAAGAATAGGGGTCTTGTTTGTTTATTTCAGATAAAGACGATTTTCTCTCCTGTCATATATCTTGTCAACTGGTACAATCAGTTAGTCACAGAACACGGTGTTTTGTGCCGCCAGTTCTTTGAGAATACTTGAAACAAACGTAGCTAAAATGTGACAACGTTGACATCTTAAACACACTTCATTATTGGTTATTAGTTGGCGCTACGTTTAAAACTTACTAATTATTTATTGCTAAATTTTACGAAATGAGAAAAATTAATTGCAAAATGAATACCAATATAAGTAAGTAGGTATCTTATCCTAAATATATATATTGCTATCATTTTGATTAATATGATACTACTAAACTAGTCCATTGAAGAGCAAAAATTTCGGGAATGGAGTAAGCCCCAAATTATGACCTACAAATATTTTGAAATTTCAAAGTGGTTCTGCTAGTTTTATGGGGGTAGCCACGGCCTGAGCTGTAGTGTTGTTGGATAGATGGACTATTTTTCCAATTAACTTTAGTTAGGGGTATCCTGTAAAAAATTTAGGTTTAAATATTATGGAAAAAATGAGTAAAAAGTATTATCTTATGAGAAAGTAAAACAAAACCTCGATAATTTTTTGATATAATTGACTGAAGGATGCCTACAAGCTCTAGATATTTAATGAAAAGTAAAATATTGCTTAATTTAAAATGCTTCTGTTGTTAAACAGCTTAATAAATAATTTATTAAAAGTACAAATTTACTTAGTTATTTTTTATTGCTCATTAAAAATTGCAATAAAAAATGTAGTAAAGTTATTTTCTACATAACTGAAAATCGAATGAACTTTTGGTAATTTCCGGTATAACCGGAAGTTGACATTTTAGATGCGTTTTTGTTTTTTTAATGACTGACTTTTATAACAAAGTGTTATACCCTCGGTTATATCCACTTAGTGTATCTAGAAAAATATACAAAGAAATACAAGAACTAAACGTAAATTAATTATAATTTAATTAAATTGATTGTAATAACCTTTACTTTGTGGAAGTCCATCTTATTAAGAACAGTAACCGAGGCTAGATTTTAGCGAAACAGCTGCGATTGCATTTAAAAACGTATTTGGCGAATAAATAGTGGACGTTTAGTTCAAGCGTTTAGTTGTTTATTGTTCTTAAATTATAATGTAATTGTAAATAATTAATTGATACCACAAATCGTACAAATACATAATTACTACCCAATAATAATAATATCGCGGTAAAACTAACTAAAAAGTAAAGTTGCAATTAAAGTAATCACTTTAATTATGCTACAAAACGAAATGTTTTGTCGATTCACAACGAATTTACCTATTCATTAGTTTAATGGAGCAAGTTTTATTAAATAATTAAAGTAGCCACGCAATTTTAGAATTTTCGTAATGGCATAGCTGACCGGTTAATTTTTCTATGGTAAATCTTATATTAAATGTAAAAACTTCAATCACAATCACGTTTTTAATAATAAACAATACGAATTACCATTAAGAAATTTAATTTTTTTACATAAATTAAGAGCAGCAGTTTTTTGAAAGTTTTCCAAAAAAACAGAAATATTAAAATATTAAAAACCTTTGGTGTGCTTGTGCTTACATATTGGTAAATATTAAGGAATAACTTAAATATTTATATTATACAGATAACAATTGTAACAGTTGTTTAATATTTAAAAATCTTAAAGTTTTTTTAGAGTTCTGGCATCCTTTGCAATAGTTCTAGAGTTCTCTGTAAGTATTTTCAATAGTTCCGTTTAATAAATACAAAAAAAAATTTAAATCTTCGAAAATATACTGGGTTTTTGCCGTTTGAATAATTTATCAAGTTTTATTACTTCGCGTCGATTGTGATTGTGAATAGATAAAAATAAAAAGATTAAACAGAACAATCCCAAAAATATTTAAACAACTGTTTTCATTTAAATTTACTTTGATAAATAACAATTATTAGAATTTGTTTCTCTCAATATTTTCAAATCCTCCAGTAAACTTATTTTCATGCAATAGGAGTTAAGTATGCAGGTTTAAGATTAATTTTGTAGAAAATTTTGTAGATTATTTTTATAATATATCGCTATGAAGTGGAAACGGGATGTGTGAGTCATAGTTATCAATCTGTATTTCTACGTTGCTGACATTTTTGTTTTCAATAAAACCACTTTAATTAAATGATAACATAATGCTGGAACGCGACCAATATTTGACGTGTTTCTTTATCACAATATGGCAATTCATTAGACTATTACTATTAGTCAGATTAATGACATTTTATTTTTGTCAACGAATCGTTTTACACGGCAAATAACTATGCTGAAAAATTATGTCTAAAAATAAGTTTATGTTTAATGGATTATATATATAGTATGTACAAAAAGTACGAGGAGTAATAAACCCTAATTAAGTATGCAAAACCTTTACAGGGAGCACCATGAAATTTTTGATAAATCTCTTACTTTAAATTACATTTCTTCCGTAAATCTAAAAACCAGGTAGATCGACCCCGTATTTGTTTCAGTTGTAGCAAAGTTTAGGGTTTTCTTCATTGTTAAAAGATTAGCAGATAAGCAATAACGCAATGCAGTGGTGTGTATTTTGGCAAAAAACGTTTTAAATTGTAATATACTGTAATAATTAAATATTCTATAATAGTAGAAATATTACAATATCAACAGAAGTTGTTTAATATAACTAAATCAAATAATTTTTATTATATTGTATCAATATTAAATAAATATTATATCTAGTACTTCTAGTAGAAACTTCGCGAAAATTGATTATATAATGTGTAAAAAAAGACAGATAATGTGTAAAAAGGAGACAGATGTATTTTACTATATATTTTATTCTGGAATGATCGATGATAGACGAAGTAAGAATGTCTAGTCATAAATATGAAAGAAAGAGATACACATATTTTTTCCCAGAAATGACTAATCTCTAGAACAAAAAAAAGAAGCTTCTAGAAGTTTGAAACCTATAAAAGACGTGAAAAGAGGTCGAAGGTGGGGAGTTTATTATTGGAAGTCAAACAGAGAAGATCAGTGAGTGTGAACAGTCAGTTAAAAAGTGAACAAATAGTTTTTAAAGTAGTTATAAGTAGTTAAAAATACAAAGTAAAACAATTATAAAGTAAAACAAAGTGCCAAAAGTGACATTAAAAACTAATCAAAAGGTGAAATTAAAACATTTTTGGTTGATAAAAAAGAAGAATATAAGTGTACTTACCATTATTAATACAATAAAACGAACAGTAATCCAACAAACACTAAACGATATCAAATTGGAGGAACAAACAAAGAACTATAATATTACACGAGAATCCAAACGTCTAATAACACGACATTTTACCAAAGTCGGAAATTCCAAGTATCACTTCGTTCGTCTCCGTTTTTCATAGATCACCTACAGATTTTTCCACCAATCAGGAAACAGGACTTTACATATCAAGGTCAGATAAAATTGTAATTTTAAAAAAATTTTTTGTAGTAGTTAGTTAAATTTTAGAATTTAAAAAAACAAAGGAATTTACTTGATATTTAATAATTAGTGTATTTGATAATATTACTTGCCATTACATAAACAACATTGGTTAGTTTAACTTAATTCACATCAAGTAAGTTCTTTTATAATTACTAAAGGCCTTTCTTTTTAATATTTTTTCTAATTAGTTTCATTATTAAACTTTCAACATTACTATTTTAATTTAACTATTTTATAATAAATTTATAATTATAATTAATCAATTTTATTCAAATACCTTCTACCTAATAATCCAATAGAAACTTGCATAACCAAACACCCCTGAGAAAAAGAAGATATTGCTACTTTTAAATAAGAATTAATCATTCAAATAAATAAATAAATCAATAAACTTTCTCTCAAATCATAATATTCATTACAATACATTACAAGTAGTAATGAATCACCCTGTATAATCATTCAAGTAATCATTACTCAAGCTTTAAAAAATAGCTGATGTTGTTATACCGTAATAAAACAATTTTCTATCAATTTTAAGATTAATTCATAGTTCGTGAATAAATGGACAACATGTATATTTCAATCAAATAGAAAGCCAACGTTGTAAATCATAGAATCCGACAATCCGTATTACAAATATATACCTTATAATAAGATATTATTTTATGGTTATATAACTTATGGTGTGATAATTTTTGAATTCAATCGGAATATTTAATAATGTCTGGTGGTATAGATTACATCAACAACTTTATGATTAATAAGTAGTGTTCTTTCATCGTTTTCCAGCCAAACCCCTATCTTCCAATTCATCTTAATATTAACAGTGCATTCCACTATGGGTGATCGTGGTGAGCGATAATATTCGAAATAATTTACCATAATTATGGGGGAGCCAACCATAGCAGACACCTCCGTTTTCTACACGTTAATATAGTAAATGTCTTATCGTTTTTATTTATCTTAAAGTCATTTTTGTTATGACTGCGTCTGATAAAATCAGATTAAATTTCATTTTGTGGATTTTGTGATTTTTACTAATTGATTAAAATGTAAATATATCTTTTTAGTATTAATGCCAAGTAAACAGAACTAAAATTATTTTATATAATAAAATGTATAATGTTTAAGTTTAATTTATTTTTTAGACATTTGGAATTTAAAAAAATCTGCATCCTTATCTGATTCGAGATCTAATTATTGTATATTTCATAAATAACTCATTTACGGAGAAGAATTATTGAAGCCAACATTGTCAATAGAATATTTGCCGAGTCTACAAATGATTTACTAAATATAACAATTTAAATATAACCATTTATTATCATATAAATTTTGACTTTGTCATTTATTAAAATTTTAATGAAGGTATCTTTCTTCACTCTTTCTTTTTTATTATAATTTTTAGTATTTCGCAACAATCTAATGGGTTAGCGAAATGCAAGGTTTGACATCTTAAACCCTGTATACACGATAATTATGATTACTTCTTGTAAAGTCTCTGGAGACTTCTTATAAATCCTCTGGAGACTTCTTCTTCTTGTAAAGTCTCTGCTTACACCTGCCATTCGACACCTTTTCCGTTACACCTTGTATACAAGATGATGACGACGACAACTTCTTGTAAAGTCTCTGGAGACTTCTTGTAAAGCCTCTGAAGACTATTTCATGTTACCATGGACTCAATCCATCCGAGGCGCAATCCAATTTTGGTAGAGGTGCTATCCAATTTTGGCAGAGGCGCTATCCAATTTTGGTAGAGGCGCTATCCAATTTTGCCAGAGGCCCTATCCAATTTTGGCAGAGGCGCAATCCAATTTTGGCAGAGGCGCAATCCAATTCTGGCAGAGGCGCAATCCAATTTTGGCAGAGGCGCTATCCAATTTTGGCAGAGGCGCTATCCAATTTTGGCAGAGGCGCTATCCAATTTTGGCAGAGGCGCTATCCCATTTTGGCAGAGGCGCTATCCCATTTTGGCAGAGGCGCTATCCCATTTTGGCAGAGGCGCTATCCCATTTTGGCAGAGGAGCTATGCAATTTTGGCAGAGGCGCTATCCAATTTTGGCAGAGGCGCTGTCCAATTTTAGCAGAGGCGCTAACATGAGAATTCTTCATAAGAAAATGTGTCCTCGTAGCCCCCTATTATAACTACTGATGTTGATATCAAACAATTTGTTTTTAATTTAAACCTTCGATTGGATGAAAAATTATTTATAAATGCCTGGATGTTTATTAAATGTGAAAACTTGTTTGTTTCATATAGCCATGTAGTATAATATAAAATGCCATTTGAATATCAAAGAATATCGTAAACATTTTTGTTGCATCGCTATTGCTTCGTACACTTCATTTTCCAGATTATCCAAGGTTGATCTGTTACTGTTACTAGGGAAACCTCCCTGTTCCTGAATAATATTTCTATTTTCTAGGGTCCATAGTAAGCGTTTATTGAAAACGTTTTAATTACGTTGCAAAAAACGGAAGTTATATTTTATTGGCTTCACAGTCAAACATAAATATTGACCTTTGTATTTCTTGGTAAAACGTTTTTAGAAAATTTTTTTGTAATATTATAAAATATACTCGATAACCTTTTAGATTAAAACAAATTTGAATATTCCTTAATTCTATAATTGTGGAAAATCAAATCTTGTAATATTCTGAGAACTAGAGACTTGTTAAGCATAATCCCAACGAAGTCCGTGAATTCAAAAAAGTATTGAAACGCCTAACATTTTAAAATGTCGATTATACAAGGTTTTTACAGCCGTTATGTAAACGCCATTCTGTCATCTACCTGCTATCTGAAATTTATTCTTCCCGAGGCGCTTTTGTCACACATATTTTAAAACAGCTGCCATTTCTCAAAGAACCACTAAAGCATCGGCAGAGGGAACATTTTTGGAGGGTGCAACTTAATCAAATTAAGCTCGAAATTAAGTGTCAGGTGGATAAATGTCGAAAACTTTGGGTATAAACAAAAAATAACCCAATTTTGTCTTACAACTATAATACTTATTTAAAATACAATAAGTATAGATGCAAAAAATGTTGAAATAAGGAATCAACCTTCAGTTACTCACTCACGAGGAGGTTCTATGTATATGGAGTAACATTTGTAATGCACAACCCTCGATCAAACCCGCACAAGCATAAAAACTTGTCTTGATATTAGAAACCCAAGAAACACAGACCAGTTATATATTAGTTGCAGTAATGTATATATAACTTTGTTTAAAACTGGCTAACTTATGTATAAACGTGGTAAATCACTACAGCACTACGTTTAAAACCACCAATTTGGGGAAAAATTTGTAATTGTTAAAAACGATGTATAAGTGTATATACAACTATATACTATAGTCTAATATAACTGTCGGGTTATTTCTACTACGATAATGATTATGACGGCAATAAAACCTTATGTCCAGACCTTTTAACATAACAATTTTTTGTAATATATTTTTTATTATAAATAATATTATATAAAAACAAAAAAAAAACAACATTGGAATAATATGTTTAAAGAACTTATACTTTTAATAATGCATAGATACCGCATACTAAAAATAGGAATTATAACCTTTTGCATACACAAATTTAGAAAGCCATTAACTTTTTACTGTAAATGTGTTGATTCTACCTAATGAAAAAGTGATACCCCACATAATTAAAGCATATTAAGAAAAAAAATAATTAATAATTAAAATATTCATATTTTGATTTCACTTTAATTAATCTTCAAATGAAAAAAAACACATTTTGCAACAATTTTAATATGATTTGAACATGTCTTTACTATAAATAAGGATACTGTAACCCAAAATATAATTTTGTGTAACAATGGCGGACATCATTTTAATGGCTAAATCTGTAGAAGGCATCCATATTGTCTTAAAATGTTAAGTTGCAATACCCTACAAAATATACTATAGCAACTACTAAAGTAGACATATACGAAAATTGAAATTACAAATTATAGGAGATTGCGTAATATTTTCTGTAATTATACAATTGTTAGAATTATACAGTTATTAAAAGGTTGCAAAATACTACAATATAACCCATTTAAGGATGATGTATTTAATGGTCTTATTTCAGTTGTAATGACAATATTAAAACTTTTTAATTGTCACTCAGGAACGCAGCTATTGAAATGTCAGTCACTCATAACCTTAAAATAAAATAAACAAATTGATAGGTTAGGTACTTGGTATAACAAATAACTGTATATGTAATCTGTTGTAAAAACTGTCGAGGATGGAAATCCCATAATCTTAAATTATCACGGAAAGAGCTTTCGCTCAATTTTTCATCACACTTTTTTGTTTCTTCAAAATCTTGTAAAATCTCATCATCGCTCTCGACATCATCGATGATGGTGCTCTTTTCTGAAGCTAAAAGAAATTGACTTATTGCACCATTAGGATCGGGTGGCTGACTGCATGAGGATTGATGCACTGTTGAGAAGGAATTTAAATCAGATTGATTGATATCATTTACTAACTGCTGCTGAGGCTGATGCACCAATGATGCAGCTGAGTGGGTTTTTAAAACAATGTTTTGTGTTTTAACTGGTTGGTTAACATAATTTTTTAACTGCCTACAAAACTGAAACCTATCTATATTTGTAAGGATTTTTGTTCTTATTTATTTCCAATTTTTTGGACATAATATTAAATCATATAGTTATATTAAGTATAAAACAAACTTTTAAAAAAATGTAAACTTAACCACAAAAGCAACAACACAATTTTTACCATATAAAACTCTATTGAATAAAGCAAACAGTTGACTCTTTCACGACAGTCATAATTGGTACAATTATTATATATAATTTATAAAAATTATATAGTTTAACAACCAACATAATTAAAGTCTAAAAGTAGTCTTATAGTCATCACTAAATCGTAAAATTATAACAGTTTTAAATTTCAAACATATAACCTTATTAAGACGTGTTTAGGACTAATTATAAATGTATTACATTTAAGCATTATATAAAATGGTTTTTAAAACTAAATAAAGTTTTAAAAGACACTCTAGTTATTAGTTTTAATAAGTTACTTATGTATAAGTCTTGACAACGTTTTTTGAAGTTTTAATATCTTTCTTGTAACTTTGTGTTTGTTGGGAATGCACAGTTCATATTTGAAACACACACATTATAACGCAATAAATCAATCTTAACTATCACCTACAGATGATATCTAGAATAACAAGATATTTTCCGTTAAATTTAACAGTGAAAGTTCTACAAACTAAGGGTTAAAACGATAACAATGAATTTAACGTCTGGGCTGAAATGTCAATCGGATTTAAGTAAACCCCGCAAACATTATAGCAGCCTAATAATATTTTGCGCCACATTTGACAAAACATTCCTCAGTCTTTGATCAATAATAATTTAATTAACACTATACCAATGGGGCGAGGGCACTACGGACACCCTTCCCTACATAGGGTTTCCAATACATATAAAGAGACGTACTTATTCATAACGCAATCAAGCAAAGTTAATATGAAAACAATAATAACATACTTATTTTTAAAAAGAACTAATTATGTCCAAATTTAATGTCCAAGCGAGTTTAAAGCCATTTAAAAGGATTTTAGCAATAATTTGAGATTAAATACTTGTTTGGTACAGATCAGTACTCAAAATATTTATATAAAAGAAAGGATGAAGTTATAAAGTTTATATAAAGTCTCACCACTACATTTAATATAATGCATTTAGTGAAGTTATTCAGGTAACAATGTAATTACACTGCGAAGTAATAGGTAGAAAATCATACCAAATTATTTGATTTAATTATATCCCCGAGTTCTCGCCCTAAAAAAGAGATTATTAAATAAAATTCCATAAAATATGTCAAAAAAGAGTAAAGGACGTCTATGGGAAACATACGGGTCGTTCGCCCTTCTCGATGTTTGCAACCCTCGCTGCTTCGGCTTAATTACGGGGTGTCTAACGTGCTGAGCTCCATACAATTAGGCACCCCACACATCTGAGACCTTGGGGGTGTTTTTGTGTTATACGATACACCGAATGTTGAAACCTTAATAGTGAATATGTCGTCGTTTGACGATGAATCAGAACTTGTTATATTTTTATTGTTCACTTTTAATGGCGTTTCTGATTGATGTATATGTGTTAAAATATAATTACTATAATTTAAAATTTTTGTATGATAAAGTGTCCAATTAAATCTAACTAAAATACTCTTCTTATTGTATTACAGACGGCATTACAGTTCGTTGTTTCTATGACTCTAAGATCAACTTGTAATTCAAACTAAAAAAATTAAAATACAGTTTTATTTCTCTTGTGTTACTTTTAGTTGGGGAGTTTGTGACACCTCGGGTGACACTGAAACCTCCGTCATAGCGGAATCAAAAATTTTTGATTTGAATAAATAGAACATAACTATAGGAATAAATTAAGCTCGATATGCGTGGATTCCTATATCCGAAACAATGTTAAAAAATCAATTTCATCCATATTACAACGACTTTCATTATCTGATTCTTCACTTTCTTCTTCTTCATTTAACTAGCCACTAAGAATCTCTTTAACTTTTGAAGGTGCTGCTGGGCCTTTATACCACAATGGTTCCAACTTATTCTCTTCATTTAATTGCCATCCACATTCAGTTGGTTCAAATAAAATACAAATTGGTTCAGTGGCATTTTGCCACATTGCATTTATAAATATGGTGCGTAAAACTTTTTGTAACAGAGTTTTCCAGCATGGAGGAATACTACTAGAATTAAAATTTATGAAACCTTTGTAAAATTATTTTTTGTCACTGGTGCTTGCAAAAAATTTTAAGAATAATTCAAATCTTGCACCATCAACTTCATTTTTGTCTAAATTATACATTTCGTTGGTAAATCGTTGTATAGGATCTGTTTTCTCTTCGTCATTAATGCCTTCCGGATCCGTCAAATACTCGAAAATATTTTGGTATTCTTCATTCTGTATTAAAATGTTGAATGGTTTGATTTTTCCTATGCGAACAAAAGGTGCTGTGTAATCAGAACCTGTAAAAACATGGAAGACCGGAAGAGCTCGACAAATTGATGGACCTAGTTCTTGTACAAGATCCGTACAACTTATATAATTCATTTAACAGGTCGGCTGAAAAGTCCCCGGTCTACCATAGTAAAACACAATATTTTGACAAAATTAATTTTTTTTATTCAACATAGTTGCCTTCAAGGGCGATACAGCGATTATAGCGACCTTCCAACTTTTCGATACCATTTTTGTAGTACTCCTTCGGTTTGTCCTCAAAATAGGCTTCAGTTTCGGCGATTACCTCAGTATCAGAGCCAAATTTTTTTCCCGCGAGCATTGTCTTCAGGTCAGAGAAAAGAAATAAGTCGCTGGGGGCTAGATCTGGAGAATACGGTGGGTGAGGAAGCAATTCGAAGCCCAATTCATGCAATTTTGCCATCGTTTTCTATGATTTGTGACACGGTGCATTGTCTTGATGAAACAACACTTTTTTCTTCTTCATATGGGGCCGTTTTTTCCCGATTTCGGTCTTCAATCGCTCCAATAATGCACAGTAATAGTCGCTGTTGATTGTTTTTCCCTTTTCCAAATAGTCGATGAACAATATACCGTGTGTATCCCAAAAAACTGAGGCCATAACTTTGCCAGCTGACTGTTGAGTCTTTCCACGCTTTGGTGGCGGTTCACCGGCCGCAGTCCACTCAGCTGACTGTCGATTGGACTCAGGCGAGTAGTGATGGAGCTAAGTTTTATCCATAGTCACATATCGACGCAAAAAATCGGGTTTATTACGACTTAACAGCTGCAAACACTGCTCAGAATCATCAATTCGTTGCTGTTTTTGGTCGATTGTGAGCACACGCGGCACCCATTTCGCACAGAGCTTCCGCATACCCAAATATTCGTGAACGATATGTCCAACACGTTCCTTAGATATCTTTAGAATATCAGCTATCTCGATCATATTCACTTTACGGTCACTCAAAATCATTTTGTGGATTTTTTTGATATTTTCGTCGGTAACCACCTTTTTTTGGGCGTCCACTGCGTTCACCGTCTTCGGTGCTCATTTCACCACGATTGAATTTTGCGTACCAGTCAATGATTGTTGATTTTCCTGGCGCAGAGTCCGGAAACTCATTATCAAGCCAAGCTTTTGCTTCAACTGTATTTTTTCCTTTCAAATAACAATATTTAATAAGCACACGAAATTCTTTTTTTTCCATCTTTTTGAAAATAACAAAAAGTTGCTTCACTAAAAATGCAATATCTCACAAACTAATAGTCCGACAGCTGTCAAATTTTTACACGAATCTTTTGAAGGTTGATACTATCTAAAAATGAAATGGATTTAATTCTAGTGTCGTCATCTATAGTTCTGACCGGGGACTTTTCAGCCGACCTGATATTTACGTAATTTTTCTGTTATCCATATATTTTGGTTTTTAAATGTGTGAATATTTCCAGCAGACCGAATGGAAAGAAAAGTTTCTGTTTTTACCTTCAAAGATGCCCAAGGACAACCTTTCCTGAGCTCTCGCCTGAGCTAGAGAAAAGTAATGCATATACATAGAAGTATACCTAGAAAGCATGGAGACTGTATAGTCTATTCTCCATGATAAAAACTATAGCAATTCACCTCTAAAACAGTATTCTATACTGAACTGTATTATGTATGTAAAGAAACATGAATCAAGAGTAATTTCACAAAAAATATAATTACTATTGATGTAATATACAAGATCATAATAATTATGTAACAACGATAATTTGATAAAAAGCATTTACTTCAAAATAAATGTATTTAACATCATACATTTTGGAGTAAATGCTAATCTAGTTCATGTACTTTAAAGTGGTATGCGGGATTTTTCCGGTAGTTTTTGAGCGCGCATACCAAAATATTTTTGTAAATTATAGAAAAATAAATGAAATTAAAAAAAATTGATTTCCGGCATGAAGGAGAAATTTTATCCCTCATCACACACTTCAGATAGGTATGCCAAATCCTCCCGGCAAAAAAAAGTGGTTTGCATGATTTTTTTCTAAAAGCGGATAAAATTTACTGTCAAATACATTAAAAATAACCAACATCCGCGATGACGGAAAAACATTTTTATTTTTTAACAATTTTTTTAACATAGTTTCGGCTATAGGAATCCACGCATACCGAGCTTTATTTATTCCTATAGTTATGTACTATTTATTCAAATCAAAAAAATTTTATTCCGCTATGACGGGGGTTTCAGTGTCACCAGCTCCCGGACTATTTATACTGTAATTCCAAATGTGGTAAAAGAATTTATCTGAATATAATCATTCTATTGCAATTTCTATTGTAGAATAAACACAGTACTGAAAACAAAAAATGGCAGTTGTAACCTCTATTATATAGAAAATAGTCATTAAGCAGTTATACAGGATGGTCCAACTAATTTGTATCACAATTTAACGTCGAATACTTTTTTACAAAAATAAAATAAAAACAAATATTTTAAATATAAATAATCCCAAAGCAAATTAAGAAAAATGTGATTTATTTAAATGCAATAAAAAAAGATAAAATATCCTATCACAGATTCAGTTGTTTGTAAACAATTTTATTAGAAAGAAAAACTTTTCTTTTACATTGATAAAATGACAAAATAAAAAAAATAATAAAAACTTAAAGAAACTTAGGATATTAACCTTGATATTAACGAATCATAAAATACAATTCAAAACAGTTTTACCTTATTGAATTTTTTTGTCCTATTAATACTTCAGTATTCGTGCAGCTAAAAGAAATTTTTATTACAATATTATTTTTTATCCAATATACGAGAATTACACATTAATGTGTGCCTATTAGCATCAGCTCTAAAAATGGCTTTTTAGATCTTGAAGATGCTATATTCGTTATCAAAGGGAAGATAAGAAGAAAATTAAGTAGAGGTGTATTTTCCGCAAAAGTTTTGTTGTAATTCACATTCACAACCTTACCACCTTTCCCCATCTTTCACAGATTACCATCTACTCTAAAATTAAAAGAATATCTTCTTGGAATATCTTTGCTGATGATTTGTGGTGTCAGCAGAAAAATCAAAATTCTAAATTATTTAAAAAGACTTTATTTCCACTTTTAATACCATGTGTATAAGTGTTGCAGTGTTCTTTTGTGCTTCTAACTGTAAAAGGCCATAATTCGTGGTGGAATACAACAGAATCAATCTAAAGTCATTTAAATTAGTAATTTATGCAACAAGTGCATAAAGTGGTACTTTTTTTCACGAATGGAAAAGTTGTCGGAAATTCCATGAGTGAAAAAAAGACACTTTATGCATATGTTGCATACAATTTTTTTTCTACAGCCCTATACAAATAATAAAATCAAAATAGAAATTTGAAATAATTTAATTAAACTCCTTCAGTAAATTACAACTAATGAATGCAGAATGAATTGGAAAAAGTGCATAATAATTAAGAAAAATTAACAACTACATATTGTATTTTAGTATTATTTCGCAATGTGAATATTGAAAACGCAATTTTTGTTTGGTTGATTAATGTGAATTTTTGATCCAGTCACATTTGTTTCCGTTTGATTCATTGATAAAGCTTCACTTAAATTGTGAATATTTGGAACATTTAAATTCATCTCTGCTTGATTCTCATTTAAATAGTGAATATTTGGAAGAGTCAAATTCGTGTCGGCTTGATTCTCATTGGATGTTGAAGGTAGGTTAAAAAAACTGCTGACATTAGATCCTTGTAAAATTCGTGAAGCACAGTTCATTTTTGCATTGAGAGAATTGTTCACATACCCTTCGGCAACAGCAGTAGATTTCCATCCTCCATGTTGCTTTAATTGAAGAATGTCTCCACCCGAATCGACTAGAAGCGATGCTGAAGTTCGTCGAAACGTGTGACCTGTATATTCTTCTGGATGTGGTAAATTTAAATACCTCGCAATTAGCGATGGAATTTTCGAAAAAGTATTTATACCAACTACTTGTTTTGTACATTTGTCGTTTCTATATGATAAAAAGAAATGGTTGCTGGTTGCATTTTTCGGTCTCAGATTAGCATACTTTTGGAATAAATGTATAAAATTAATGTTTGTAATGGATTCTCCAATAACTGTAAAACGTCGACTTGTATGAGTTTTTGAATCTGGAATCGTGACGAGTAGAAATTCCCCCTTATTTTCAATGTCATCGATTTTCATTTTATACAACTCTTCCCGTCGACAACCTCCGGCTATTCCTAATATTAATGTTACCTACAAATTTATAAATAATGTAAGCAAAAAACAAATTAACTTTTTAAAACTTTTACCTTAAACATTAAATACTTGTCGTCTGGAGCACTCAATAAAAATCTGTTCATTTCCTCTCTTGAGAATGTATTAGATTTTTTAGGTTTGTACCCAACCGACTTTCGTTTCAAAAATGCTATTAGCTTAGAGTATTTACTTATATCTATGTTATCATTAATAATTAAGGTTGCCTTTAGTTTGGAATAGCTGGACCATAATGTAGAACACTTAAATTTTTTAGACCTTTCTTCAAAAAAGCTAACAGTACTCGCTCTGTAAAGCTATGAATATTGTTCTCGTTTCTCCATTTCATAAAAGTGTCATACTCTTTTATATAATTTTCTTTGGATTTTTCCGGCAGCAAATTTAATGTGGCCACATTTGCCTTTTCTATAATTTCTTCGGGGGTACATATTATTTCAAAGTCGGAATCTTCACTATCCATTGTAATAATAGGAACAACTACTGAATTCTCTTAGACAAATCGGATTATTTATAAAAACTAACGTCAAATGAGTTATAGTTCATGTACTGTCAAAGTCAAAGCAAACTTGATATTTTTTCCAGTAAAGGTGTGGATGAATTGCACTATTCAATTGCATCGGCTTATGGCAAGCGTGAAATAAAGTTAACGTTATGGCACTTTTTTAACGCTTTTTCACTTTTTTTCACTCTCACCATAAACAGCCGTTTTAAGAGCTACAAACTAGTGAAATACAAGGTACTTTAAAGATAGGGCTTAGAAAAAAATCATTTTTTTAACATTTTTTAATGTTAACTAATTTAAAAACTATTTTTGCAGGTTCAATTTTATAAACAGTCCTTGTTCTAAAATATTCAGCCGGATACTTCAATTTCTTTCTTAAAACATTCATCGCAAAAAATGTCTTACGAAACGTTAGTTGAGCAGCTCTGTAGAGCATAAGAGAGATAATCTGGGAAACAACCAAAGAACGATCGCCGTGTAAAATAACAACGAGGCCAATAATAACCTACAAATTGCATTTCTGTGCACACCTAATATATATGGCATTATCACGAATGTTCAAAAGCAAAAGACCGCTTCGAGATAGCTGAAATTATCTATCCGGTGAGGTTTACTTTATATGTAGTACGGGTACTATACAATTATTTATTTACGTTTCTTTGCAAAACAATAGCAATTGAATTGTTTCATTTTATAAAAATGATAACCTTGTTCCTAAGAATAATATTAACTAGTATTAATGCTAGACCAAGTAGAGATACGAGGTGCGTGGTGCTAACTTAACCTCAAGTTAGCAAAACGTTAATAACAAAAAAACTAAAAGAGCTGCAATTTTTTGCTTTGCACTGCAAAAAAACTGCTATTGCTACAAAAATAAATTTTATATTTTGACAAAAGCGTTGTGCTAACTTTATGCACGAAATATATTTTTTTTTAAGAGGAATACATACCCTGTCTGTAAAATCGGTGTCGGAAGCACCCACAAAGTTCGAACAGAGATAAGCCGAGATATTTTAAATGCTGACGTAGATTACAAATCATAAGTCGACGTATATTAAATCTTCCATGGGCTAGAATTTTGGGTAGGTAGGAAATTAGAGATGGGCTTGGGTACGGGCGGCATACACATATTAAATTCGTAATATTATTACATCGGTAGTTTTAACTGATCAGATAAGGATTTTACAACGAATACAACAACCACCCAGCCGATAATTTTATTACCAGGCATCGGTCCTATTTTTTTATTCTGAATATCTCCAAAACTATTAATATAATTTAATTATAAATAAATAAACTTTAAAAAAAATTAAATTAGGCTAGATTATTGAGGGTATTAAGGAGGGAAATTAAAAAAACATTTTTAAAAAAAATTGAAATGTATAAAATTTTTAAAGAATCGTTAAATTTATAGACACCTTTTTAGTTGAAACATTTTAAGATAACTTTTCTTATTTATTTAAAACTTTTAACTAAAAAAAAGTAGGTATAATTCTATTTCTGGGAAAGAAATTATTATTACTAAGTAAAAATCGATAAATAGACCTAGAAAAATAAAAAAAACTGTGACTATATGGCTAAGTTTTTTATGTATGATAATCCAGGAATTTTGTTTTACGTGTCTTCAATTATTCATCCCGTATTCCGTTTGAATATAATAGAGGGGAAGAATTAATGTGCTAAGAAAAAATTGGTTTGATTGATTTTTACGTTGTGGAGATACCTGACCGAAAAATATTTGTTTGCGGAACCATTTTTGGATGTCAGTGTGAAGTAAATTTGTTAACACCATCTAGAAAAAACGGCTAAGGGTATTTTAAAGAAATTTTTACCATGACTGTGACAAGTGACAAGGGATATTTAATGGGATTTTACCATTTAGAAAATTAATAAGACTAAGAAAACTAATTGAAATAAAATTTAATATATACGTGAACAAAAAAAACCTTTTTAATCACATTTAATATTACATATCCTCTTTTATTTTAAATAAAAATCAAACGCCGTTATTTTCCCATCGATTGTTTTGAAAATTTGAGTTGTTTCTTTCTAGATTTTTATATTTAATAAAATTACAGTATGTTTTAATTTCCTTTTACATTTTTATAAAAAATTTAACGAAATTAAATGAACATTTAGGACTTAATATTTATTACCTATATCTTTTTAAATATATTTTATAAGTAGATTTGTCATCGTACAAAAGAATTGTGAATATTAAATATGCTATTAGCCTAAATTCATGGAATATTTAATCAAAACCAAATTAGTTGCTATCAATCCGCAATTTCCTTATTTACCTTTAGAATAACCATACTTTATAGAAATTTAATCTTAGTAGGTACATAATAATCTTTATTGCTTGATAAATAATAAAAGGGAATTAAAATTCTTTGGAATAACTATAAATCCATTAAACCTTTTTATCTGTAGGTAGCTACCTAATAATTATTATTCCATAAATAACCGAAAATTGGTGAATTTATTTTATTCTTGTGTCAGTTGGCTGCTATTTCCTATAACTCGAAAGATACCTACCTTCAACAAATAAATGCATTTCAAGAAACTACCGGAGATTACACAAAAAAAATTTTTGCAAGAAGAAAACTCAAGCGACAAAGAACTCAAAATTTTAAATGTAAACGGGGATATAAGCCAAAATTAATTATTTCAGTTGCCGATGAAGATTATGGGGCAGTGCAAGATGAAGTAAGTGAAGAAGAACTAAATGCTGGAAAAGAAAAGCTCCAGAATATATTAAAAAAAAACAAAGACAGATAAAATTAGTATAGAAATAGCTACAAGAGGACAAAATTTAAATCCGTTATGGCATCAAGTACGACAGTATAGACTAACTGCATCTAATTTTGGAACTATCTGTAGATTGCGAGAAATGACAAATCGTCTTACAAAGGTTTTACAGGTAACAGAGCTACACGATATGGTCAGGACAATGAAGCCACAGCAATTCGTGCATTTGAGGAACTGACAGGTTTAAATGTTGCACCTTGTGGCTTATTCATTGGAACTGGAGAGGAATGTTTTCTAGGGGCAAGTCCAGATGGCGTGATTAAAGATGACAACAATTTCACTATTGAAGTTAAATGTCCCTTGGTCCTAAAAAGCTGCTCAATAGAACAAGGACTAGCTGAAAAGAAAATTAAATTTCTTGCGTATGATGAGGATGGTTTTTTGTATTTAAAACACACTCATCCGTATTATTATCAAATACAAGGGCAGCTACATCTTTCAGGCAAGGAATATTGCTATTTCATTGTCTGGTCTCCTTTAGGGCCGATACATGCTGAACAAATAAGCAGGGATGATGTGTTTTGGAAAAATAAAATGATTCCTAAATTAAAGTGTTTTTATTATAATGCTTATTTAAAAGAAATAATAAAAGATGTTATATAACCTTTATGTTGTTTTTAAAATTCCTTATCTTAAAAAATATCTAGCAAACCCAACCGGTTAAAATATCTCATAAAAACAAGTGTTCGGTGTTTTTGGCATTTTGTTTAGCGAAGCACTTAATATGAAGCAAAAGTAACCATTAACGCTTTTTACAATGAAGCTCCGGCTCTTAGTTACTTAATAAATCAAAAAAATCTACTTCGTAACTACAGAATAATATCCCTATTTTATTATCTAATTTCTCTCTACTATAAGTTATATTGTTAAACGATAATTCAGTAAACCGCTACTTAGATTAACTGATAAGGTTTAAAATAATTATGGTTGCAACATTAAAAATTGCTTTCAACAAAGTTGATATAAAATGTCTTTCAACCCTATAAGAATATCAACATTAAGGTTTTTACGTAAATGCTAAAAGAAACAACACCTAAATCCATAAAGAACTTTTAATAAAATATAAATGCCAATTATATCATATACTCTTCATACTTTTTATATTTTTACCTTTTAAAACCTTCTATATTAATTAAATAATGATTACTTTTAAAATACTAATGCAAAAGAAATACCTACTTTAAACAACGCGTGTTGAAAACAGCGTATTTTATTTTAATTTTTATTACCTATTGAAGCTATTTTACCAAATCTTTATTCAGTCGTACTAACCGTTACTTACAGTAACTAACACAAGTAACAGAGTTTACTGTTACCACCTCTATACATGTTAGTAGTTCCGTTTTTACAGAATTTATTAGAGGGCGCCATCAATCAGTTAAGAAACTTAAATGTTTGTTGTGCGCCCAAACGACTTAAGATAAATTCACGAAATTTTGGGAATGGTTACATCTAACTAATGTCTAAAAAGTTATGGGAGCGAATTTTTGAAAAATTAAAAATCGGAGTGTAAATAATTTTTTTCTCAGAAATTAGACTTTTTTTTAAAAATCTGTTTCCATACTTTTTTTTAGAAGTATACATTAAATTAATTTCCAAATTTTCAAAACAATCGGTTGGTAAATAACGGCGTTTGACTTTTATTTCAAATAAACGAGGGTATGTATTCCTCTTTACGTCTTGAACCAAGACCTGGACCTAAAAGTGAATTTCTATTTTGAATGTTTTTGGATTTAAACACACTGATATTATCAAAAGTAATAATTTTTATACATAATCTTGTTAATGAATATAATAAACTTTTATCTAAAATACTATTTACTTGTGGCATTATATGGTATTCATTATATAATCAAGTACAAAATATATTAACGAATACACAAAGTAAATAAATATAAAATATGTTTAATCCTACCCAATTTACTACAAAACGCAATTATTAACTAACTGCAAATAAATGGTGTGTATTAAATGTGTAAATTTCATTATCTTTACAACTTTAAATATGTAAAATATTAGTGTCTACTAGCAAAATTTTTCCTTGAATTATCTTAAATTAATATTTACTCGGAGATATAACGAGCAATGTGCTATTTATTAAATTATAACTACAAATACGTAAAATTGACAAATTCCTTCATTTAAATAAAGTACCCATTGTTTAATAATATAACAGTCGATTTGTTTACAAAGATATGGATTATGGTATTTTAATTTTTATTTTTGTAATGAGTGTAGGTAAATAAAAAAAAGCAGTGAGAAATGTGTAATATTTGGAAAATGAGGAAGTAAATGTTTTAATGCAGAATAGGTCTTCCAATGAAAGTTTGGGACAGCCACGTGTTAGTCGGCGCAGGTAGATGGCGTCTTTCTATCAGTGGCGGACGGAAATAAAAGTATATTATACATCTTAAATTAATTTTTAATGTATCCTGCTAAAATAATTAAGAAAAATTTATTTTATATACATTTGTTATCCTCTTTTATTTTAAATATCCTACTAATTTTAATTAACAGGTGATAATTTCCGAGATAATTTCACTCTGAATCATCGGATGAATCTAAAGCCTAAACACTGTCATCATCTTCACAACTTTCTTCAGATGAACCAGTGTTTACCATTAAGTTATAAAACCAAAAAAAAGTTTATTTTTTTAATAGTTATTCTTTTATTTTTGTCATGATAACTGTTGCAAAACGTTATAAATGAATTTTTTTATCACCAAATAAACTAAATTTCAATCAATTATTATAATAACTAAAAAACCCTTATTTCTTAAAATGGATCTGCACCCGGATAGAGTCTGTTATGATTTTTGAATCTTTCAAAATTTTTTCCGAGTCGTCTGACTATTTTATATTATTTTTTGTATATCTATCTTTACGCTCAATTGACCGGTCGAAACTTCAGCTACATCCTTTTTGTCAGAACACCGTCGAAATGAAGAATTGGAAAGAATAGTACCAATTTTATAAATTAATATTTAAATTTTAAATAATATTATTGAAGTCCATGAATTTAATTGTGAGTTTGCTGTGAGATATTTTTTAAAATTGTTCATAAAACTACGATTAGTAAAAGCAAATCTGTGCTTACCCGAATTGAGAATCAGGGCCAAAAAAGAAGGTTTGTAGTGAACTGGGAGAAAAGTTCCAATCAAGGATTTGGAACAGCTTTCTTGTAGCAGTGAGTAAGATTTTTGAACTATTTACCAAATGTATATTTTTGATCTGAGCATTTCCTATAAGCTACAGTGTAAGCCATGTCAATGTTTGCTTACAGACTCTACAGATGTGCTCAGAATTCCACTATTTATCTAATATAGTGTATGTTACAATATATCATTCTACAATGATTTGCGGAGTGGACCATTAAAACTAAATAAAATAAAAAATAAGCCTATTTTTAGTTAGTATTGAATTCTCCTCGTGAAAAAGGAAATCTTATTTATTAAGTAAAATAATTTTAGGGAGAAAGGAATCCTTGGTAAGCTTACGTTAGAAGCTCATCAGGCCAAATTTATTGATAGGTATATACCTACCCGAGTACCTACCTAGTCTTTCTAGCTTTCTGTAGTTGCAGAAAATATCCGCAGTTTCATCCTCAGCCTGCAGTCTGTACTCTATATCGGTCCAATTCATACGCCCCTTAAGGCAACTGTGCCTAGTTTTTTTTGTCTTAAACTTTAACTCTAATTGACTGACTGAAAGTGATTAACTGTCTTACATACTCGCTTATATAGTCTATAATATTGTTATGGAATGATCTTCCCAGATGCTCATAAACATTGAGAACACCTTTTCATTTCTTTCTTACATATTACACATAATTAATTTTTCTAGATTTTCTGATTTCTGGAATTCACTAGAACATTTCAATAGAACCGCTTATTTTTATACATTATAAAGACACGTACATAACCACCTTTTCCAATGAATTCAAGAAAGTTTCAACTTAATTTATAATATAATAAATGATTTTAATACAATACGAGATAAAATATTCAACAATGTTACCAAAAAATAAACCTATAAATTATGATTTCGTTTATAAATTAAGTTTTTGTTTTTTCTTTAATAAAAGGTTATATTATACCTATGAAAATTTACTCGAAAATTTATTTATAATTATTATGTTTATTTTGTTTTCTAAACTTAATCTAGTTTTAAATATAACATTTATATCCATCATAAAATTTATTTATTATCATTTAAGTATATGACTACATAACAGATTAAATACAAAAGTTTAATTGAAACCTCGATTGAAACATTATAAAATATTCCGTTGTTATATTTCTACTTGTTGATCTATTTCTTTGATTATTTAACATTTAGTTAGTACAAAATATGAAATTTTAAGCTATCTTCTGTAGTGGTAATCTATTAGCCTGTTTCATTTTAAACTAATATACAGTGTGAAACAAATGAAAGGAAAAAACTCATTATAATTAAATTGGTTGGTTTTTCGCAAAAAAAAACGCTCGGACAGGTCAATTTTGGTTATAAAAGCGCAATTTTTCAAAAATAATTTAAGTTTTCTCCACTTTCCATTCTTGGGCAGTGACGTAATTGACGATTTTTTTAAATAAGTAGTAACCCCAATTTTATTTTATATAGATTTTATTGATATAAATTTGGTGGTATTTTTTACCACCAAATCTATATCAAGGGCTGAAATTGTTGGCCTTGATCTTTTCTTAAACCTTGAGAATTACTTTGCTGTGAAACTGTTATCAAATTCTTTTTTTTAATAGATAGCTATTAATAATTATTTTTCATTTATTTATTGCGTTCCCAAATAAAATAATAATAATAAAATGTGTGTCTAATTAATATCAGATTATAGTATGTTTCCGAGTAGGAAATTTAAGACAAAAAAAAATCGTCAATCACGTCACTACCCAAGAATGGTAAATGGAGAAAATTCAAATCCTTTTTGAAAAATTACTCTTTTAGTAAACAAAATTGATTTGTCCGAGCGTTTTTTCGAAAAACCAACCAATTCCTGTATAATGAATTATACATATTATTTTAATATTTATTTTTATATAAATATACTAGCTGACCCTGTGAACTTCGTATCACCGGAAAAAAATTTTTTACAACTTTTGATACTCGTGATTATCAACCAATCCTATCAGAGGATGACAGAAATGGAAACTTTGACAACGAAGTACAATGGCACACCCTTTCCTTCAAACGACCTAATGTAATTTTTACTGTCAAATGTCGTTTTATCTGTCAACTGTCATTTTTCCGCTACCAACTGTAATTTTTCAGCTGTCAACTGTCATTTTTGACATTCGAATATCATTTATAACTGTCTTATGTCAATTTTTACTCTTAAATGTGTTTTTTAACTGTCTTATGTAATTTTTTTACTCTCAAAGGTCATTTTTTAGTTGCCAACTGTCATTTTTAGCTGTCAACTGTCATTTTTAATTTTAAAGATCATTTTCCAGCTATCAATTGTTAAAAGTCATATTTAACTGTCAAATCTCATTGTCAGCAATTAATGGTAGATGTAATGAAATTTAAAAATGGTATACTTTGTATGTATTTTGTTTCTGCGAACCTCGCTGCGCTCGGCACGCAGTGATGGGTTTTTAAAATATAGTCTGTATCACAATGATGTAGTTGATAAAACTATGTAAGATACTGTAAATTTAGTGAAAAATAATAGTGTATCATTCATTTTTAAAAATTTGTGAATTTTAAATACTTTTAACCTTTAACTATTTAAAAAAAATGTATTTAAAAATAAATTTGGAAAATGTGACTATTAAATACCATTTCTATTGATGAGATGGGTAATTAGATAGTAAAGATTATTCTTAATTTACATAATATTTATAATATACTTAATTATGGACTATGATCATAATACTATATAAATAATTATAAAAAACTCACTCACACTTTAACACAAATTTTGACAATGCCACACCCTTTCCTTCAAACGATCTAATGATGTTTATAAATATCTTTGTTCATTTGTTATTGGATCGGCCAATGAAAATACCATGCGCATAAAACATTTTTTAACGATTTAACCAATCATATCATAGGATGACAGAAATGAAAACTTTGACAACGAAGTACAATGACACACCCTTTCCTTCAAACGATATAATGTAATTTTTAATGTCAAATGTCATTTTAGATGTCAACTGTCATTTAACCGCTACCAACTGTAATTTTTCAGCTGTCAACTGTCATTTTTGACATTCTAATATCATTTATAACTGTCTTATGTCAATTGTTACTCTTAAATATAAACAATTAGTTTTTTTTATCTGAATTTTCGGGTTTTCCAAACATTTTTTTTTCTAAACCATCCCTAAACTATAGCAAAAAAAACAAAACAAAAATTTTGAAAATCGGTCTTGCCGTTTTCGAGTTTTTGCGAGACTAACGCACAGCAATTAATTTTTATATATATAGAGTGTTTTTCTTTACTTTGAACTGATTTTTTTTGTTTATTTTTCAAAATTACATTTAATATTTTTTTAGATACAAATTTTGATTTTTTTATATATATTCTTTTAAATATTTTTTAGGTGTTTTTTGTGTTTTATTTTTTTTTATTTTCAAATTTTCTTAAATTTTCCAAATATATTAAATGTAAGGTTTGTCAACATAAACACCAGCATTACTTAAATTTGAAATACACACTCATCGATTAACAAACCAATCAATCAATCACACAAAACACTACCAAGAAATTTAGAACTAAAACTGAGATAGTTACCTTAACCATACGTTAAAAAAATAATAAAAAAAAACACCTCCTCGTATTTATTCTGCGAATATCTACAGCAACGTCGAATTTTTTACGATCGACTAACTCGTAAATTTTCAATAGCCACTGAAAATTACCGATAAATTTTTGTGTTCCATTAAGTCGAGCCGACCTCTCAAGTCATAAATACTTTTATTTGCCTATTGTAGTTATAATTTTATTAATACATAGCCCGGATTTCATCCCATTAATCTGATTTTGTGAAATGTGTTTCACCAGAATGTCCATTAACTTTTAAAGCGACATAAAAAAAATAATCTTTACACCTTGGCCGGCAACTCGTACCTTTGTTTGTCTGAGGTAGAGATTAGATAGTACAATGTTAGTTTGTATATTACCGTTCCGAATCAACAATTAAATATTTCTTTAAGTAAAATGTAGATTAGAGGTATTTGGCATAAATATACTATACACATATAATTATTTTTCTGTTGTTGTTCCTTCCGAGTTTTCTTCTAAATTGTCTCATCAACAATTTCCATTTCGCATTTGAAAAAGACAGCATTTTTTCGGAATGAAATTCATTTCCTTTGTAAGGTTTTTAGTTTTCAATTATTTCCATTTGCTTTTTATCAATTTATCCAAAGGCTAGACGTCAGTCTGTTTCAAAAAATAAATTAGTTATGTAAAACAAAGGCTGTTACAGTATAGTTATATTTATGTAAAACTCAGGGTACTGTCAAAAATTAAAGACACACATGATTTATTTATTTATTTATTTATTTATTATCCAAACAGACCATTAAGGTCTAATTACATGGATAAATAAGAAAAAAAAATACAATTTAAATTATACAGAGTATTCGATCGTCAAAGCTGACATTATGGACATCATTATCTCATTATTAAAGCTCACCAGCACTTACCCTGCTAGGGATAAAATTTGGTTCAATACCAAGCGACGAAAAACAGATAAAGAGCAATTCCACTCTAATTCCATTAAAGAGTTGAAATAGTTCGCCAACTGACACATGGCCACAAGATGTGCTTTTGAAGAAGACAGAGTAAGAATGCTGAACATAAGGCAGTTGCGAGTTCTTCTAGGCGGGACGTTAAATTTTAATAACGCGAGAATTTCAGGGCAATTAATTTTATTATTTATAATTTTATAAAGAAATATTAGTATAGCTAGCTTTCTTCTATCCTCCAAGGATAATATCTTGAAATCAGATCTAAGTTGACTACTTCTAACCGTATTATAGTCTGGATACATACCATACCTCTTGCAATATATATGCCTTAAAAATCTATTTTGTATTTTTTCTAGGATGTACAATGTTGTTGGGTACTCTGTAAACCAAACACTACACGCAAACTCTAATTTGGACCTAACTAAACTAAAATAAAGAATTCTAATGGCCTCTATATCATTAAAATTATATGTTTGCCTAATAACATAACCCAGCATCCTAGTTGCAGAATTTGCTACATTTCTTATATGATTAGCAAACGACAGTGTAGTATTATAAGTAACCCCTAAATATTTTATCTCATGTCTACGTTGTGAAGGATCGTCCCAGAAGTGGCAGAAGTCGATGTACAACAGCAGCACAAGACCGGCAGATAGCATTGATGGCTCGACAGGAATCTACAAGTGGCATATCCAGAGAAATTGCTAGACTTGAAGGACTGAATATCTCAAGGCAAACAATTACACGAAAATTAAATGCGGTAAATTTGTCATCACAGAAAACCTCTACGTGTTTCCAAACTAACCTATCAAAAAAAATTGTAAGGTTGCAATGGGCTCAAGAAATGTTACACCATGGTCCTAACTGGAATGAATTACGTGATGTTCTCTGATGAATCAAGAATTGGTTGTTTCTGATTCGCGAAGAACGCTAGTTTAGAGGACCCCAGGACGACAAGCCCGATTAGAAACAGCCCAACCACGTGTTCTATTTGAAGGTGGGAGTATTATGGTTTGGAGTGGTATTATGAAGGGTACACGGACGCCTCTCCTGGTTTTGGAGAGAAGAATCACTGGTGCTGTGTGTTTTAAATCCTGTTGTGCGTCTATTTCGGGGGTTGGTAGGTGATGGATTTGTGTTTATGCATGACAATGCACCTCCACATCGAACAGCTGCAGTACAAAATTTTTTGGAAGAAGAAGGAATATTTATTTTAAGATGACCATCAAATTCCCCTGACATGAACGTCATTAAATATGCCTTGACATTCTTAAAACACGCATTAAGAAGAGAAACCCTCCCCCAATTACTACGAGAACT
Source organism: Ophraella communa (assembly GCA_035357415.1). Lineage (NCBI taxonomy): Eukaryota > Metazoa > Arthropoda > Insecta > Coleoptera > Chrysomelidae > Ophraella > Ophraella communa. Next base: position 12,874,772 of record CM068984.1, read on the forward strand.
GAAAGATGCTGCTCGTGAAGAATGGGAGAGAATTCCGCAAGCCCAGCTCAACCATTTAATTGATAGCATGCCACATAGCCTACAGTCATGCATACAGGCCCATGGAGGAAATACTGAATATTAATTTTATTTAAAAACCTTTTTTTACTTATTAATTTATTTTAAAAAATGTTTAATACATTGTACATTTTTCACCTCAAAAGAATAAATCATTTTTTTGTATGTTTATCTGACTTCGAGATTAATTTAGTATTGGTTAGAGTTGTAGCAAAATGATGTTTACTTATATCAAAAAAATTATTTATAAAAATTAATAACAACTTTTGGACATATGTGTATTTATATTAATTAGTTATATAGTAACTATTTTATCTACTACTTAAATCCTAAAAGATACCTTAACTTAAAGATAATAATTAATTTTTGCCTCGTTAATTGCCAACACGTGTCTTATTTTAAATGTTCAAATATTTTTTTTAAACTTAGAACTATAACAAAAACGGTTTTTTATAGTTACCATTAAAAATTGTATCTTGTTACCATCTCCAACAATGGTGAGAGGATTTACATGGGTAGTAAACGTTTCTCTGTTCCATAATTTCTGAGAACTAAACGCAGTGGCTGTTGGACCCAACGTTTTATTTTCTTATTTTTAGTGTTTTATTTTAAAGACCTGATTGTGATGTGTCTTTAAGATAAGTAGAGGATGAAATATTACTTTTAACATAAGGAATGTTGTTTCTTGGCAATATATTTTTAGGTTGTTTTTTTACGTTGCACACATTTAGTTCATAATCTAGACTTAAAATATGAAAATAAACAGACGTTTCCAAGAACGTGGTAATTAGTCAAACAATTATTCATTTCTTGACACGTAAGATTTTGGCAACAAATGCGAAGAATGTAATCATTAATCAGTTTGTTTGGAAAGAATAATTTAAATATCAATGTTTCTTTTAAAAAATTTGCAAACATATTAGCCAGCAAAAATTAGCCAAAAGATTAATGCCAATCAACATTGAATAATAATAGTAAAATTTAGATCCTTTGACTTCAAAAATAATAGAAAATTTTCTTTTAAAAAACTTGTGTACACTTAAGTTTATCAATGTACAGTTTTAAAATTAAACTTAAAAGATATCATTAGTTAAATACTGTACAATTAATATTATCTACTGACCTCTCACATTGTTTAACAAATATTTTTTTTAGTTATATGACACATACAATAACATTGATTGACAAGAAATATTAACGTTTTTTTAATTACTCAAAATCAGGATTTTAAAAAAATTAGAGGACACAAAACCAGTAGTATATCCTTCTAGAAAAGCTTGATGGGATGATTTTATATTTTTGTCTTTCCAAACTCTTCCTACACAATGTCCTTCATTAACCCATGTTTCATCTAAATAATAAATGTTTTTATTTTGAGCTTTAACTTGTTGTATTCTTCTGAGGTACTGTCTTCTCCAACATACAATTTCTTCAGAATCAATTAGCATTGAGTGTCTGCCCATTTTTTCAAATTTAAAGTTTAACTCATGTAACGTTTTCCATAGTTTATCCCGGCTTATTGTGGGTAAATCAACATCATTCGTAATGGCTTGCAAAACTTTATCTAAAGTTGGTATTTGCTTGTTTATAAAAAATGAGTGAACAAGCTTACGAATAGCATTTTTAAAAAACTCGTCCACGTTGACTTTTAATAGTTTTTGTCTACCTGGTTTTGGCTTTGGTGAGGTTACTCCACCTAATTTTTCCTCCTTTTGAACTCTATATATTGTAGATTTTCCATATCCCATTGCCTTAGATGTTGTTTCAACTACACTGTCAATAGTGTTTGAGGGATTTTGATGTTTAAAATAATGGTACACATTCACTACAGCACTCTTTTCATTGAGCGATAAATGGTCTAGTTTTAATTTTTTCACTGGCGTATACTCACAAACTGCTTCCATTTTTAGTCACTACTATATGTCACGTTTATCGAAAATCAAATAACTGCATTTCTAGAAACTTAAGCACTATTTAAGTCAAAATATCTGTCATTAGAAGCTGTTGCCATTCGGAGGTCGTTAAATAACAATTATCCCTTTCTAATCTGGTTACGCCTATATGACGCACGTTAATCCTCTTAGGCCTACTGTAGTAACAATGAAAGATCATAAAATAATGTGATAGTCCAAGAAATTTAATAAATTTTGTATTGAAATTAACAAAAACAATTTAGAATGCATTACAAATATTGAAGTTTTACCGCACGTACTGTACTATAGTTTTGCATACCGAATTAGTTTTTATTCTGGGAATTTACTCTCTCTTGATTTTCAAATACAGTATAAATATATTGCAAAAAAAAATATATTTATACTATCAATAACTGATATAACTATTTTTATTCTAGAATCATTACCATTACCCTTTTTGAATTCTAAAAATAGAAACTTTTGGTGTATTAAATAACCTATTTCAGAGTAATTGTGAGATGAAATCACAGAAAATAAAAATACATAGAGGCAATTATTGGGCATATGCTAATTTAAAAATTTAATATATTTATTACATCGAAATATTATTGTAAAGGTATACATTTTAGGATTTAAAAATTCCTAACCTAACCTAACCAAACCTAAAAAAATATTTTAATCTATGACCTGCCGGGACCGAATCCATCAACACCGCAAGTTAGTTCTTCATAAATATTTTCGATAGCTTAATATAAAATATACTGATAATAAAAAATCTGGTAAAAAATACCTACTGATGATTTCATTTTACTCTTATCTTGATTGCTACAAAAGGTATCATACATTTTTAAATGGTTGTTGAAAAAAATATAAAAATAAATTAATACAAAATATAGATATTTTTGTACTAGTTTGAAGTTCATCATATTAAGAACAATAAACCGATGGTTAAAAATATTCAATATTGTAAGTCCCACATCATTGACTTTTGATGTTTAAAAAAACTTTTAATTTATTTTTATTCCATTTAAAATCAATTATTTAAACAAAATTTCACAAAATCTAACGACCATTAATATGAACTTAGTATTTACACTCTAAAGCCAAAACATTTGTAATGATGTATTTGTATTTAATAAATTAAAAATAATTGATGTATATATCAAGAAATAATGGAATAATTTTTGTTTTTAAAAACGTCATCATGGAAGAGGTTATCAGTAGATGTTTTTATATGTCACTTTTGATCTATAAGTGTACAGAAAAATTATGCAAATTTCAAATGATTCGCTAATATTTCTGACTCATAATAGACTTTATTCAGGTCAAGTGGGTGAAAGATAGAATTTAATACTCAAAGCTAAGATAAGATTTAAAAATACTGAAATGAAATTAAGTATGGCAGATGAAATATTTCAATACGAACAATAATAAATTACTTTTGTACAACATAGGTAACATGAGATAAAACTTTATATAGGTTTGGTTAAACATCGGCTAAAACTTTCTAATAAGTCAAGTTACATGAAATTTTTTCTATTTCGATAATACAAAGTAGTTTTTTTTCATAATTAACACTCCTGCCATTTTTTTATTTAAAATTAAACTTCTATTAAGTAGATTGTAAGATAACCTTCAATTTTTTGACAAAGATACAAAGTATATATGTCTACTCACATCCTCACTTCCCACAGATGTTTAAAAATACAAAGACATGGTATTGCCGACAAAGGATAAGTACGTGTCATTTCAATAGTTGAAATACACACAAGCTTAGTTCAAGTCACGGAACCAAAGTTTTTGTTAACGGTTACCCCACAAGGTGATAATTATCTTAAATTTTATTGAATATTAGTTCTAACCCACTTGAAAGTGTTTTCTAAGTGTTCATAAAAAGATATAAATAAATACCTAGAATAATTATGTTGCAGTGTGGTAGGTAGTATAAATAGAAAATAATTAAAAACAAAAATATTGAGTGAAAAGTTATAAAAGGAAGATACAAATCAGCCGTTAATATTAGGAAAGATATTTAAAGAATTAGTTGATATAACAAATAATGACTTAAAGTAAAAAAAAATGCCAAGAATTAGAAATAAGTAGGAAATATTTTTTTAAATAGATTTAAGTACTTAAAATTAAGAGGTACTTATTTGTAATTATAATTAGGTGTACAAATTTCAATGAGTGACCTGCCCCTCGTAATACAAAGTATTTTTTTTCATAATTAACACAAACACTACTGCCATTTTTTTATTTAAAATTAAACTTCTATTATCCTATGAAGAAATAAAAATTTATAATGAATAAATATCTGCTTAATCCCAACATAGTTACACAATGTCAATATAAAAGAATGAGACATTAAGTTCATTAAGTTTTTTTTATGTTGGCATACTCATAAAATAATAAAAATTTTGATGAATAGTTCAGCTTTTGTTAGTTTTTTGAAATAAAAAAGAATGTTTTGTATGTAAATGTATGTTGATAATATTAAATTCGAGATTAAATCATATAAATTACTTTTTAATTAATAGTATTATTTTAATATTATTAAAAATTATAATTCAAGTATCATTTTACCCGAGGCCCTAATAGAATAGACTGAGGTTTTAATAACATTAATACAATCAGAAATTTGTAGATTAAAGTTTAGATTATATTAGGAAAAATTACAATGGAGATTTAAGGTTTGGTAAGTAGGTATGTTGGGTCAATACAAGGTGGTCCACCTAATACTTAACGGGGTTACTCAGTTGTACCCGAGGGGGCCGACACGGGTTGAAATACGTTGAAATAATGTACACCCCACTTGAAATTATTTCAAAATATTTGAAATATTTGAAATATTTTTGAAATATTTGAAATATTTTTGAAATATTTGAAATATTTGAAATATTTTTGAAATATTTGAAATATTTGAAATATTTTTGAAATATTTGAAATATTTTTGAAATATTGTTGAAATATTGTTGAAATATTCTTGTATTACTTTTTATTTTATAATTAATTTGGCAACAGCGCGCGACTTTTACAAGCGTCTAGCTGTGCCATGGTTGCCGGTAGGAATGTTCTGAATGTAAGGATGTCTAGGCACTTTTTACGAGCTACAAAAAGAAAGTAAAACGGAGCTAGTACTGGCTAATATCTCGTATACGTTTTTGGATATCGAACTTTATTTGTGCTGTATACATTTAATAGAAAGATAACAATTTCAGCGGATACTTTTCAAAAAATTGAAAGTATTTCCAGCACTGCTGCTACCTCTCCTAGTACTTCTGGTTCTGATTCGACCTCGGAAAACGATAACAGTATTGCTCTAATGGATGATACTGACACAGAACAGTTCAATTCTGAGAACTCAGAATATGATCGAGAATCAGTCATCAAAATAGAAAATCAGATATTATGCCGTTTACGACATGAAGAACTGGTACTTAGGATGCGTATGATAGCTATTCAAAATGATGAACTCATGAAGGAAGGAATCAAAATAAAATTCTTACAATATATTATGATGACATTCAAGTGGTGGATCGAAAGTATATTTTTTATGGGCCAATTCAGCTTATTGGTACACATCCATTTTATTTGAAAAGGTGTGATAGAGTTAATATAATTAAAAAGTACAAAACATTGAAAAAATAATTACTCTGATTACCTAACTTACTATTACTGTATTATTTATCAGTATATTAGTTAAAGTTATAAAAATCTCAATAAAGATTTACTAAGTAATATTGTTTTTTTTTAGAAAAAATATTTTTTATTTTATATTTTACTTAAGCACAATTTACAAAAAAATGTCTGTGTTTCTTACTTTTTAAATTATTGTAGGCTTTTGTTCCAAAGAAAATAATTGTTCAGCCACTCTAGCACAAAGTTAGCGCTGGCAGTGGCGCTCTGTGAAGGCGCTTGAAGGTGGCTGAATATCTTTGTATGTAACATCATATAAAGTTAGTTTCTACCTATTATGTTTCCCCCAACATTAAATTCTACAGTTGCATATGTATTCTCGGATATTTAAATTTTATACACTAATAAAAATCAAATATAGAAATTTTATTATAATTGTTGATAGTTGTTGTTGACATATCGAACCGCTCATCAACTTAGCGGAAAATAAATTCGCTGGAAAAAATGCTACAGCTGTCACTAAGCGGTCAAATTCGCCCTCCGCTTACTCAACGCTTGTGTAACGCAGCTTGGCTGAACGCGCCTAATGTTTAGAAAGCGTTTTCTATTGATTACCACCCCATGAAAGACTTTTAGTCAACTACTTATTAGCTTACAGTCAAAGCTCAAAGAGTGTAAACTGTAATCTTAGCCTTTTCTACATTTTTTTGGCTTTCTGAACGTCTTCAATTCAATATTGTTTCCGTTCTGAATAATTTAATTTTTGAAATATTTTTGAAATGTTTTTGAAATAATTTTGAAATATTATTGAAATATTTGAAATGTTTTTGAAATATTCTTGAAATATTTGAAATATTTTTGAAATATTTGAAATAATTGAAATATATTTCAAATTTTTGAAATATATTTCAAATTTTTGAAATAATGTACACCAAAATAGGGCGTGTCGGCCCCCTCGGTTGTACCAAAAGATAGCAGGTAGAAAATTTGCGATAGCTCAGTTGTACCAAAAAATTTCTAGAGGGGATTAAAGGATTAAAATGAAGGTAATTTAATGCAGGGTGTATTCTTATAAAATAAGAAATATAAAAATAGTTAATAAAAATTTTTATTTTAAAAATAAACATTAAAACTAAAAGTTTCATTACAATTAACTATACCTTATTTTGGTAAATAATAGGTTAGGTTAGGTTAGGTTAAGTTAAGTTAGGGTTAGGTTAGGTTTTCCCGTAATCCTATACTTAAGTAAAATTTAAATCCATTTATTTTCTAAAAATTCAGAAATTAATTGGAATTATCTACCTGGAATATTTTGGTACAACTGAACCCTCAAAAAGGGATAACCTTTTACGCTACCGGATTAAGTCAGGTAAAATTGGTACAACTGAGTAGTCCCCATACTTAATACCTCGATTTACCGATTTTAAAATGAAAATGTGAAAAATCGTTTGCGTTGGACTACCTTGTATAACCAAGAAGTAATTTCTTGCGTAAATTCCATATACAACAGAAACCACACATGTAAAAAATTGTACCATAATATATGTAGGTAAGTAGGTGCTGGTGGATTATCGCATAAACAAAATGGGTTCAGAAAGGAGAGATAAACGGTCTAGGCTTCAGGCTGTGGAAAAGGTCATAGAATTAAAAAAAAGTAGTAGTCTTTCCAATATTAATTGCTAAAATCCATTTAAAGGTGTCAGTTTACTAGGCATCAAAGTAGAAAGAATGGCATGAAAACAACATATTTTTCCCGTTAAACATCCAGCTCTCTCTCTAGACTGGTAGTTGTACAGCGCGAGAACAAGTGGGGTATTCACGCGACTTGTTGACGGCTTTTAATGGTCCGCTGTATTCTGTTGCATGCAGGGGTCTCGGGGTTATTTTTTGCGGAAGTTTTTTCTCTAGCTCATAAAGTCGGTGTCTCTTGCGAAGGCGTCCAGAATTTTATTTGGGGCTGATAAGTATTAACTTTAGATATATCTTTGTTTCGGTAATTCAGTTTTAATAATTGGTTTACGTATTGTACTTAATATTTGCCCATATTAATTGATAACCTTAAATTAGTTACATATATTATGACAGCGTTTTGGAGACCTTTTGAATCAGAAAATGAAAATCCAGATCAAAATTTAAATTCAGAAGATATGATATCGCCAACAGGTGAGGTAAGTAGCGAATTTCGCAATAAAGATTTACACATTCAGTGTAAGAGGGTTATTTTAAAGATGAAGTTAATAAAAAATCAGATGCGGTTATAATAAAGCGAATTAATACGTTAACTAAAATTTCTATTTACACTATTTCTCGGGTTATTAAGCGCAGTGACGTTATAGATCATTCGCAGGTGCGGAAAACAAAATTTGCAAATGTTGACGATGCTACAAAAGATGTTATAAAGCGAACAGTTTATAATTTATATCAAGAAAATATTGTACCGACTTAAGAAATCGTTCAAGAGAAATTACGAGATTACTATGGAGTCAGATATCTGATAAATATAACATCAAACTATTTTAAAGAGAAATAGAAGTAAGCAAAGGTGATCGTCTTAGCATGGAAGCCGGAGTCCCCCAAGGCTGGGTACTAGGGCCTAAATTATGGAATATCTTCTATGATGGAGTTTTAAGATTGAAACTCACAGAAGGGGCGGAGCAAATCGGTTTCGCTGATGAATTATTAGACAAGCAAGTAACCTAGACCACTTACTGTACCGTACAAGAAAATCCTTTGAAATTACGAAATTATGGATGCAAGAACGGGGTCTAAAGTTAGTAGTGCATAAAACCGAAGCGGTAATTTTAAAAGGACCAAAAGGAATAAAGCAGGTGAGATTTAATCTTGGACTATCTAGGAATATGGCTTGAAAGGGGAAATTTTAAGGAACACTTTCAGACAACTGTAACTAAGCCACTCTGTGGGATAGTACAGTCAATAATTTTGTATGGAGCCCCAATTTGGTACGACACATCGCTGTAATATCGCTTTAAACTGGAAAAAATACAAAGAAAGATATTGATAAGGGTTACAAGAGCTTTTAAGATGGTTTCAACAAAAGCACTGCAGGTAATAGCAGGCATCCCACCCATCTACCTATTAGCAGAGGAGAGGAAAAAGTACTACAAGCTAGAGACAATACCTAAAATGACAACGAAAAACCTTATACGGAGTGAAAAGATAGAAAAATGGCAGAGAGAATGGGAGGAAAATAAAAAAGTAGGACAGTGGAAAAGACACTTATACCAAATATTAAAGTCTGGATAAATTGTAAACATAAAACCACCAGGCAAATTCTGGATACTTTCAAAATTTCGTAGTAAAAATAAAGAAGAAAGATAATGACAGGTACTTCTACTGCTAAATTAGATATTTTCTTTTACAACAACCTCACTGAATCCATAATTATAACTCGATTTGTTTTTTCTTTACTAATGATACTTTATTTAGACTAATTTTTAAAGCGTTTAATTAAATTAAAAAAAAAAATTAACCCGCTTATGTATACGCCACATGGTTTGCATACTACACATTTTGAACAACACGATCCAATTTCATACTGGGTATCAAGTTTAACGAAAAATTCTGCTGATAATTTTTAGTCTGCTTGCTTTCAACACAGCTGTTCAATGTTTTTTATTGCGTGAATTAAACAAAGAACCCTCATTATTATTTACACACTTATAGCTCTTGATAATACTCGTACTCATGCCTCCTATATCTCCGTATAATGAATGAGTGGGGCCGGCGTCAGCAATTTCGTCTAAGCAAAAAGGATGTGGCAATTGTCGCAATATGATGGATAACACAATTAGGGCAAGTACTTAATGTATATAACCATGATAATTATGATGCTATAAAAATCACCACTGACCTTTTTAATAATTTCATTTTACTACATCATTCAATTATTTAATAATTTTCCTCGTAATTTTCTGCGTATGTAAAACAAAGTGAACAAAATTAGTGCCGATTTCAAGCCCTTTTGTCAAAATATAAAATTTATTTTTGCAGTAATTGCATCTTTTTTGCAGTTTTTTTGAAGGGCAAAGCAAAAAATTGCAGCTCTTCTAGTTTTTTTTAAAACTGCAATTTTTTGCTTTGCACTGCAAAAAAATTGCAAAAAGATGCAATTACTGCAAAAATAAATTTTATATTTTGACAAAAGGGTTGTGATAACTTTATGCGCGTGGCGATTTCACTGAGAATTTAGGGCAAATTTAGAGTCAATTTAGTACCAAAAAGTTGATGCTCTAAAAGGAATAAAAATAATTTAAAAAAATGCTAGCTTTAGTTAAGCCTAGCATTTTGAATAGCCAGAATCGATGATGAGCATTATAAAGTAAAATAAATAAGATTATACTGATTAGTCGTGTGAATATACAAAAACAAATTGCAAAAAAGTGCAATTATTTTTTTAACTAACAAACTACAAACCTAACCTCAAAAATAATAGTCTTAGCGACGTCTATAGAGTCGAATTTAGACAATAGTGGGAATTTGTTTTCCAACGACTGAAATTAAATGCTTAATTTCTTCCAAAAACTAATCTTAAATCTTAAGCAAATTCACTAGCGATTCCGTTTTTACCAATTTGATTTTAGATTTTGCAGCGCCCCTAAAATGTTTAGTTCGAGACCTAAAAAAAATGTAAACACATATAATTACTTAATATTAATATTAAACCGTGCCACAACGACGATTTATTTCCCATGCAGGTAACATGGGGTTTTTGCAATTCTTTTTTTTCAATCATTCCATCCATGGAGTCATCATTTTTGTAGTAAATTGAACGCTTTACAAAAATATTTTGGTAAATTTTTTTGATAAATGTACTTGCTTTAAAGTTATTTCAGATAAATTAACTCCAATGTTAAAATGTCATATACCTACAAACTATTTTGTCATTTTGACATCGATAAAAAAGGTGCATCCTTTTTTATCGCTTTTTTTTATCGCATGTTCCTCAATCTAGTAGGTGTGTATCAATTTTGCATTATTGTTGACAGGTATTTAATTGTCAAATTTAACAATATAAAACAATACTACCTTTTCTTTGCAAAAAACATAAAGTATGAACCGATTTGGAGAGGTTTCACATGAACAAATTACAAAAAATATTGAAGAGTCAATACCAAGTCAACAAAAAATACGAAGTCATCAATATGGAAACAATTCATGGAGTTTTGTCAAAGCCGAAATTATAAGTTGGAAGAGAATACTACAATAAAAGATCTAGCAAAAATATTAAAAGATTGGGCTTTCAATATGAAAAAAAAGAATGGAGAAGATTACAAAGAATTTGCGGTCAAAACAATATGGAACACGACTACTAAAATGTTACAACAGAAATATTTTAACGAATATGGTTTGAAATTTGATCCTTTTACAGACATAACCTTTAAAGAAGCTCGGGATGCTAGAAATGCCAAAAGAAAACAACTTCAATTGATTCCAACAAAAAGAAAGACGTGTTCTTCAGCAATAGACAAAGAAAATATAATAAAAATGGCAACACTATGGAATATAAATGAACCTGAAGGGCTGCAAAAAAGATTCTTTCATATAGCTTCTTACGAATTGGCTTGGAGAGGAGGAGAAGCTGTTAATTGCAAAATTTATTATTTTAAAGTAGAAAAGAACCAAAATGGTCTTCCTACGGGTAGGATTGAATATAACACCATATTTTCGAAAACGGCACAAGGCGGCTCGAAAAAGTTAACAGACAGCAAATGGTTGACTAGAAATGAAAGTGACGAAAGTATTTGCCCTGTAAAACTATTCCATTTGCTAGTAGAAAAAAGAAATGAACATATTACTTTTGACCGATTATTTTTAACTCCAAATCCTTTTTGGAAAAATAAAAATTCTAAAGGTTGGTACAAAAATGTTCCTTTAGGTATCAATACCATATCTGTTTGGACAAAAAATTCTGCTGCAAAAATTGGATTGGACATAATCAATAATAAAGTTACTAACCATTCAAATCGTGCCAGCGCAGTTTCCCAATTAGCCAAAGCAGGAGTTAGCGATCAACAGCTTATTAAGATAACAGGACACTCGTCATCACAATCGATTAAACCATACCTCCAAATTGACCCCGAACACCATGAACAACTTATAAATAATTTGAGACCCTCGGAAACAGAATATTCAACATACGTAGAAACACGAGAAGAAAACATTAAAATCAGTACTCCCCAACCAATATTTAATAATTGTATTTTTAACAACTGTTCTTTTAACTAGTTTAATTGTTTTAGAATGAATAAATTTTATTGTTTCTTTATATAATTAGTCGTTAATTTATCTTAGCAAAATACACGCGATCTTTTTTTTTAATGGATAAATTTTTCTCTTCATCTCAAGATTTTTCCATCAGTAATATTACTCAAAAAACTGAAATTAGATAAAATCGCTCGACCTTCGGTCTCGCGATTTTATCATTTCAGTTTTTTTCGTAATATTACTGATTGGCAAAATCTTTCGATGAATCGAAAAATTTTCCGGTAAAAAAAAAGCTCTTGTGTAAACAAATTTTCTTTGAATTAATGGCAAATGGGAAATAAATCGTCGTTGTAGAAAGGTTTAATATTAATACTAAGGGCTTACATGGCTGCAAAGTCTAAAACCAAAGTGGTAAATAACGGACACCCTAAAATTCACACCATTATTATGCTTTATTTTTGCAGGCATATGCTATCTAAATGGTTTAATATGTTTAAATACTTTTTTAACTAAAGGCTCATGTGCACTGGGCGAGTTTATAAGCTAGCAAGTCAGCTAAAAACCCGCCGAATCGCTGAGTGCTCTAGTAGTACTACTCTAGTAGTAGTATTACTATAGAGCGGGTCATAGTTATTATGCAGCATTGCGTTTATGGACGACGGCGTTGCCATATCGGCATGTTCTTCGAATTTGGTTTCAACTGGCGCGGGAATATAACTTGCCATTGTGTTACTATTATGATTTAAATGTTGACTAAATTATTCATTTGAAAATCGTTTAGTGAGTAATTAAGAATATTTATAATTATGCTTTTAGATAAATTTTACGCGTTTTTTAACCAAAGCGGCAACAGTGTTGAATATTCGCCCATAAGATTTACATTGGCCTATGCCGGCCACGCTGCATAATAACTGTGACCCGCTCTATAGTAGAGCAAGTGGGAACTTACTCAGTGGCCAACGGAGCAATCTGAAGGAGCTAACGGAGTAACGGAGCGAGTGCATCGAGCACATTGGACTAGTTTACGAGCTGCTTGTGAAAAAGTCGGCCCCGTGTACTGGAGTTCGACTTGAGCCTTAACTGTATAATATTCCAATTTAAAAATATGTCTTCTGATTGTGGTAATACAAATTATCCCGATTCAGCAAAAATTTTTCGTTTTTGAGTTTGTTAGCCAAGGATGAAATGTCGCAAACAAAGTTTAAAACCTATGGAATGATGTTAATCCAGGTCACCAAATTACAAAATTAGCAGTTGTGAAAATTAACACATCACGTAGTCAATGAAACCAATCAGGAAGATCAAAATCCACTACAAATGACAATGTAAAGTTGGATGTGTTACTATCACTTGAAGAAATTTAACGAACGTCAACTACCCAGTTAGATCTTGATTTTGACATCATGGACATAATGAAATTCCAGAAATTGAAACCATATAAATTTCACTTCTCCACGAATTACCTGAAGATGATGCAGATGGCAAAAAAAAGAACATGCAGAGCTGATGTACAGTATAACCCAAAATTTATCAAAATAGTTGTGTTCTATCGTAACTGGTCTAGAAATAAACCCTATTGGATGAGGCAAAATATAACTGTGTGGACAGGAATGAAACGATAATATTATTGAACCTTTTTTCATTGAAGGTAATCTGTCTGGACATCGGTATTTGGATTTATTAACAAATAATATTGTACCCGTTATTGCAAAACTTTATCCTCATCCAAATAACCCAGTAATTCCTGCTGAAGACATATGGTTTCAGCAAGACCGTGCACCTGCACATTATTCTAGAATTGTGTGCCAGTATTTGGATCAAGATTTTCCTGGTCGATGGATAGGGCGTAGGGGTGCTATTCGTAATCGATTTTTTTGTGGGGTTATCTAAAAAATAAAGAAGTAAACCCACAAACTTAAATGAGTTATGCATACGAAACTTATTGCTGCAAGTGCCGAACGAATTTTCAAATTTTTTTCGAGAATTTGAAGACCGTTTAGGATACTGCCAAATATAGTTTTCTTAATTTCTGTTATTTTTTGTAAAGATAAATAAATTGTTATGTTGCTAAGTCTTTAGGATATTTCCACAAATTAATTTGCCTTACTCACCTTTTGACATTTCACCTATGGCTAGCCAAGTCAAAAACGATAAATTATTGATTAAATCCTCGATTATTTATTAAAAATATGAATGCAAAGTTTTACTGTATGCAGAATTTCACAAAGAATTCAAACATGTAAAAATATACAGGGTGTCTATTTAAAATAACAATCGTTAATATGCATTTCCGGTACATTAAATTTTATAGCATTTTTGAATTCCTTGGACCTTCTTAGAAGGCAATGAGCAGTTTCATTTAAAAATATTAAACCGTTGAGGAAATACTTAGGGGGTTTCATACTAATCCATTATAGAAAAATGTGTCGGAAGAATTAGGGTCTCACCCCAAAAACGCCATTATGTTGTAAGACCCATGGATTAAGGTCAGGGAAACTTTGGAAAATGGACCTCTATCCAAGTAGAACTTATCTACTACTCAAAAAACGAAGAAAGAACGGGAGCCAGTCTTTTCATAGTAAAAGAAAAGAGACAAATCTCTCTGAATCTAGGGGAGTATTTGACAATGTTCCTGGCAGAGATAGCTTCTATTCACAACAGACAAAAGATATAAGGAGGGACCATTGCTTTACTTTCAGACAACCCAGCAGCCTTGTTAGAAGCGGGCAACAAAATAGGCTAACAAGTAGTACCTGAAGCACAAAAGACACAGGATCAACAAGCATATGCAGTGCTAAAACTAGAAGATGGTACTTTGTGCATATTCTATCAGGAATAAGAGGAAACCTCTAGAGACATTCTTTCAAGACGGAGATTTATACTCTAGGCGAAAAAAAGCCCATGGCTAAAAGCTACAAAGGAGAATCACTTTACAATTTAATGACCAGACTGGACAATATCCTATAAGGTTTGCCACCTGTTATTTAGAATAAGTCTTGTTTTCTATTGATTTGTACTCTAACATTTTATGGTTAATTTAGATATGGATATAGACATAAAAAGTAATGTAGAAAATGCTTTACAAAAACTGCATTAAATGATAGCACAAAATTAGGTATAACCGTGGACGAAGATGCTTGGAAAAATCGACATTGTTTTGAGGAGTTCTGAACCTGAAGATGGCCAATGTAATAATGATTTAATCGAAACGTAAATCGATAATATTCACCTAGATATAGAAAATGTGAAACTTTTAGTTTAGTTTTAGACCCAACGTTACACATTGACAACTTCGAAGAGGAACCTGACAATCGAGCTGACAATTTAAATAACCCAAAGTCAGAGTGAAGATTCTCTTTACCTCAAAATGCAACTAAACAATAAATTTGTACTGTTGGCTTCTGGACGAAAACAATGGAACGGTTAGTACTGATAGACTGAGGCGAATTATTGGTAACCAAAAATCTTCTAATAAACCACCAAATAAAACACAAATAAGGCCCTCACTTAAAAAGAAAAAGAAAGGTACAAATAATTCTGGTTCATTATCAGAAGAAGAAGGTGAGAAAAACCAATGGGAAGAGTCTAATGAAGAGCTACATTACTCTTCTGATAATGAACCTAAGAAACTTAACAGAGATACAGAGGTACATTTAGAAAAATATTATGCCGTATTTTATGATGACAAGTGGTATATAGAGCGTGTAATTGAGAAAACGAGTACCAATGAATATAAAATGAAATTCCTCGTTGAAAAAAGGTATGGACGAATATTTTTAGCTTTTAATACCTGTAGTCTTCAGTGCCGTTACGGTCCTGAAAACAGCTGGCTCTCCAACAGCCGACACGGAATATTTAAGTAGATTTTATTCGGTATGTACGGGTATAAATTAAGCTGCTTTGTTAATAGTTCCTTTAAGGAGGTAAGGACATTAATAACGAGAAGTAATATTTAGTGTTGTTGGTATTATTAGATGAATATTATCAGACTCTTTTATATACTTTCATTTCTTGGTTGCTTCAGGTTATTTAATAGTAAGAAATAAGATGTAATTTAACAAAGATTGTAACAAATAGTGTATCTAATAAGCGCACATTTAGATTCGAGATTTGTGCACAAATAACAATTGGTTCTGAATTGTATAATTATGCAAGTACTTATTGTATAGAGGATAATGTAAGCACCGAGGTAAGCACATTGATAATCTCTAGCATCCAAACGACAAACAATATTGAACAAATTTAAACCTAGGTATATTTATATTTGTTGGGACTACACTCTAAAAGCGTGACATATCAAAGTTAGGTTATTTCCGAGGTTATTTCAAATGGAATACCCTGTATTTTTTTTGTTTTTGAATTATATGATCAAAAATAATGTTTATTCCTTAACACATCCCTATAGCTACCAACCTACTTCCGTTTCTGAGAAAAACGATTTTACGTAATTTGTAGACCCCTCGAAAAAATACAATAACTTCAAAACAAGTATGAATAAATCAATTTGCCTTACACCACCTTACTAAAATTCCTCAACGTCCTTCTTGCAATATTTTTTAATATGCCATAGTATACAGAGTGTTTGTATATAACCATATATTACTTACCATTTAAAACGTAAATAAATGGCTTAATTCAAATGGAACACCCTGTATTTTTGTATCCTATAAGAAGCTGTAACTAATTACCTTTTAATCGGTATTTGGGTTGCCTATACTTAACTCTAATAGTTTGGGAGAAATTTTAAAATATCTACTTTAACATTGGATCCTATAGTTATTTACTAACATATAAGTTGCTTGTGATGATATCTGTCAAATCAATCCAAAATAAGTCTAGTTTATTGGTCTGATGAAAACCCACACTGGATGCAAGAGCACCATACGCAAAGACCACCAAAAACTAACGTATGGGCTGGTATTGTGAGAAATACAATTATTGGTCCATATTTTTTTGATGAAAACTTAACAGGAGCATTATATCTGGATTTCCTACAAAATACATTAATTCCTGATCTGATCCAGCTTTTTTCTGATATTCAAATATCCACTAATTTAGACCGCAGAATCTGGTTTCAACAGGATGGCGCACCGCCACATTTCGCAGTAGCTGTGCGCGATTTTTTAAACACACCTTTTCCACAAATGTGGATTGGAAGAAGCGGACCAGTGGAATGGCCTGCTAGATCACCTGATCTGAGCCCATTAGACTTCTTTTTATGGGGTTAATTAAAATTTAAAGTCTAATTAAACAGACCTGGAAATATCCCTCAACTACAAGACCGAATCAGACAAGAAATACAGAGCGTAACACTCGCTATGCTACAGAATGTTAGAGACGAAAGTAATGCCCGGTTCAGTCATTGTCTAACGGTCAACGGAGTACAATTTGAACATTTATTGTAAATTTTCGTTTGTTTGTTTTTAGAATACATAACTACATAGGTTTCCATTTAATTTGTTTATTACATTCAGTAACGTATTATTTTCCATACCTAAACAATTTTCATATTTTTTTTTGCATTTTTGCCTACCCTGTACCAATAATTTAAAGCGACATATTAAACATTTTTGGGATCAGCTCAGCAAAGGCAATTTGGAAATTGAAAAAAAAATATACTTGTTTCGGGAATTTCTAATTTTATTGTTCATTCAGCCAATAATGAATGTATGCGTTACTTTATGAACGCACTGTATACACTATTTAAAAAATCATAAAAAGTATTACCCTCCTATATTGAAATGCTTTCACTTCATTTTAATGGAATCAGTTCTATTCAACCAATTTAAAAATATAAATATATTTGTTAGGGGAAGGCATAACAGTTTCGAATGAGGTATATGATGAAACTGGGTTGAATTTGGAACTGCGAGGGAAGGAGCCCTTCAAATAACAATCCCTCTTGAAGACAGAGTACAAAGGACAATTGAATTATAGGATTTGAATTAGGCTTTTGAACAACTTAGGACAGAACGTTTCAGGTCGTCAGTTTAAAGCAATTAAACGGGTTAATTAAATTTATAAGCTTATTTACACTAGAGCAAGAATTTTTAATGTTTAATTATGTACCCAATTGTAATTTTTATAAATAACAGTTTTAATGTAGACATTGGAATAAAATGAAGATATTTTAACAAAAAAATTATAGTTTTGTAAATGATTAATAAGTTTAGTAAAGTCAGCAGAGCTAAAATTTTGTCCGGTAGCTTAACATAAGTTAGCAGTGCACTATCAATAATTGGTAAATAATTAAAAAAAACTTTTGACTTTTCACTTCCCAGTGCCTATGGAATTATAAATTGATAACAATAAAAAAATCTCCTAATTATTGAGGAGTCGGCTAAGAAGTTTACTCCAACCCCAGCCTACAACTTTTGCACACAAATTACTTAAGTGCTTTATAAGTGCTAATTAGCTTATTATTAAAAATTTCGTGTTCTTTTAGTTTCTCCAATAATTGTTTAAATGTTGACCACTTGCTTGAACGAAAGTTAGCAGAGCACTATAAATAATTGGTAAGTAATTTAAAAAACTGTTGCACAAAAAGTACTCTTTAAGTGCTAATTGCTTTCAAAGCTAAATTTGGTGCTGTTTTAGTTTTTCTATATAGTCTGTACAAAAAGTACGAGGAGTAATAAACCCTAATTAAGTATGCAAAACCTTTACAGGGAGCACCATGAAATTTTTGATAAATCTCTTACTTTAAATTACATTTCTTCCGTAAATCTAAAAACCAGGTAGATCGACCACGTATTTGTTTCAGTTGTAGCAAAGTTTAGGGTTTCTTCATTGTTAAAGAATTAGCAGTTAAGCAATAACGCAATGCAGTGGTGTGTATTTTGGGGAAAAAATATGTTTTAAATTATAATATAATAAAAAATGAAAAGAAATAATTATTGGAATACATTTATTACTTACATTTTATTCTATATCCCACTCGGAAGAGGAAGAATCGTTGTTGACATTAATAATAATAGGGTCGATTAAATCATCACAAATATTGTCAATTTTCCACATACTTGCCTCTACTTTGATACAGTGCTCGATACAGTTTGTCCAATTTTCCTTACTAACATGATTTACAGCACTCTCATACAATTTCACAACATCGTTTATTTTAAAAGTAGTATTTTTTCCAACTTCCCCCTTTACCTGAGCCCATATTAATTCTATGGGATTAAGTTCACAATGATAAGGGGGAAGTCGAAGAACTGATATACCACGAGAAGAAGCCATTTCTTCTATAATGTAGGTTTTTTATTTATTCTTGTTCATTTTTGCAATTCTGTAAAGTTCTTTCCTTAGTGGATCTTTTGGAAACTTAATATTTTTCGAAATAAGTCACTTCAAAAACTCTGCTTTACGTCAACGACTTGTGGGCAATGCTTCTTGTAACCGTGGATGGTAACTTGCGTTGTCCATAACAATAACAGCCCCTTTTGGAATCAGATCCAACATTTGAACAAACCATTCCTCGAAGACATCTCCATTCATATCTTCGTGATAGTCCCCCGTGCGTTTTAACCTTCAGAACTTCCAACATGGACAATGATAAGTCTTTTTCCTTTTCCAGATGGTGGCTGCAAACCTAACGACAAACCTTCCACGAATGCCTGCCTTCCGCTTTTAATGTTTTCATCTTGCCAAGATTTGGAAACTGTATATCCAGCATTTATCCATGTTTCGTCTAAGTAGAAGATTTTCAAATTTTGTTCTCTGGCATGTCGAATGCTCTTCTCCAAAAAACTATTTCCGGTTTATCTATCAAGAGAGATTTTCTATTATGTTTTGTATATCTGAAACCCACATCTTTCAAAAGTTTGCATAATGCCATTCTGGAGAATTTTGTAAAGTCCATATCTTCTTGCACTGATGTCATAATTTTGTCAAGTGTTGGAATTTCCTTTCGTAAGTAAAATCCATGGACTTTACGCCTTAGCCTTTGTTTTAATGACTCATCGATCTCAATTGGTTTTCGGCCTGAAGGAGTTTTAGGGGGTTGAAGAGTTCCATTCTTGCTTTCTTTTGATAATCTATAAATTGTTGATTTAGCAACACACAACATAGCAGCCGTTAATTCCACAATATCATCAACACTTGCATCAACACGGTATACCCTCTGGTACGTCTATGAAATCTACTTAATAAATGATTTATTACTCCTTGTCCTTTCTATATAGACTATAAACATATATCTGCTTTAGTTTTGGATCGTTTATTAATTTTAATATTTTTGTAACTTGGATAATATTTTCGCAGAGGATTATTAACTTTAAATGGTTTAATGAAATTGATACAAGAAACTGAAACAAGTAATCGTTATGTGAGAAACCCTAGAGTTAACGATTTACTAGTCGCCACCTTTAAATACTGTGGCGTTTTAACGTTTTTATGCTTCTTAAAAAAACGACTTTAACACAGTTCACTGATTTGTTGAAGACCGCAATGATCGCTAGTCATAGTCATCCAGTCATCGACCTCAATCACATGTTCTTACTGGCGACACAACATACACTTACTCGCGGTATTAAGAATTCTAACAGTCCATGCTTGGTGACTGAAACATTTGATAATCTTGTCTCACTCTCTCTCTACACTACTCAACTGAAGAATAAATTTACAGTAAACATGTTATAGGTACATGATAAACACGAATCTGCTTAATTATAAACAACTTACCTACACAAATGCAGAGATAGTTTCAGGATGGGTAAGGTTTGTATTAACGAAGAATGAGGAATAAATTATAGATAAATTTATTTTATTACAATATTAAAGGATTATGAGGGATGTTGCCATCAGCGAGGGTTCTTAGAAAAAGCAGCTGATCTAATATTTATTATAATTTTTTATCTGTTTTAAAATTTGTTGGAAAAATCTATTTATATTTAATTTATAAAAAAAGGATATGCACTATATAAGTCGAAGGGTCGAGGGGTCTCCCTATTTTTTCATTGCCCTTTATTTCCTATATTTTCTAATCATTTCCTATATTTCCCAAATTTTTTCTTCATTTCCTATTTCCCGAGCTATTTTTTAATCAGTCTAAGACTAACTGGGCCATAAAATATATCTATTTCATGTAAATTTCTTCCATAATTTCATTTTTTAACCAAATGAATTCACATGAAGTCCTCTTGTAAAAATTAAACTTTTTCCTTTCCTTTCTAAGATAAAATTCGAGATAAAATAATACCACATAGTAACCTTATTTTTCTACCTCGTTTACTACACTTCTGCACTTCTTCTTTATCATATTTTGTTCTTCTTCAGTATCTAAAACACTTCCAAACGAATCAGAAATATTGTAAAATCCACTAGAAGACTCGTCTAAGAATTATTTCTTCTAGATCCTTGTTTATGGTTGATACTATTTTTATAATATTATTTAATGAACTAATTTTTGCGAGAATTTTTGTTTTATTTTTTTATATGTGGTTTTTAATTTTTTTTGCTACTTGTAATAAAACAAATATCTTTAGCTAGATCAGTATAGATTTTTTTATGGTTTTAATTTTGCCATTTTTTAGCATAACAGATAATGATTTGTTTTTTTGTTTTTGTATCTGTATAATCTTTGAGGTCGATGTCTAGACTTGTGTCTAGATTTAAATAGTTTACTTTAATTTCTCCGAGTCAATATTTTCTTCATTAATTTTATCAATAACTTCTTCTTCATTATAATCTTCGATTTCTTCAATTTTCTGGTTAGATGTCTTTATTTTATTTTGCTTGAATCTCTGCCTTTATCACCGCTTGTAATAATATGTTACATAATAATGTTTTTTAAATATAATTACTTAAAGTACAATTTTCAACATTTTTTCATAATCACTCAAGTAATAAATAGTAAATAAAACAAAGTAAAACACTAAAAAAGTTTACAAATACAGGGTCTAAATTGAGCTCCAAATAATTAATTAATCCTATGAAATAAAAAAATAAAAATAATAAAAAACTTTATTTGAAATTTTTCAAATAAACTTGGAAGTTACGTTTAAACTAAGAGTTTTTTATTATTCTTAATAAGATGGACTTCCAAAAAGTGAGGGTTAGTACAATAAATTTAAAAAAATAAAATTTAAAGCTTTTCATAAAATTACTTTTTCTTAAAAAATTAATCTCTCTTTGTACGAAGCTTATTTCTTAAACATGTCCTACTATTTCTCAAATATTTCCTAAATCTCATAAATATTTTCCATATTTCCTAAAGATTTTCTTTATTTTCTAAATATTTCTCAAACTGTGTTCACCTATTTCCTAGATTGAGAGACCCCTTGATAAAGTACATACTTGTGGGGCCAATAGTATTGGAAATACTCTTTAAAAGAATAAAAATTTTGCGAGATATTTTGATTATCTCAATGAAATGGTTCAAAAATACTAAATAACATTAAGTACACCATAACCCAGATCTATTTATACTTTTAGAATATGCATTCAAAGAATAAAAGTTTACTGATGTAATAAACTCCTAGTACTTACTTGACTGAGACTATTTCTGTGTCTATATTTTTCTGTTAACATTATCTCAATTCGCTTGTAAAATTAACATCTTAAGACAATTCAGCTATAAAAAAAGCAGATGTCCAAACACATAAAAATTGAGACTAACATAAAAAAAATAATAACTGCTGTCTTGCATACTCATTAATTAGAATGGTTCGATGAATCGATAAAGTATCTTAATCAAGGACACTTTTATTGGAGAAAAAAACATCAACCATGTTGATAAATAAAGTGTCTACTCTTGTTCAAATCTTAAAGTATTCAATCTCGTATTCAATGAATATAGTATATTCGAGTAAATTATTTGTATTAACGTTTTTTTACAGTTATAGTTAACTAAATATATTAAAATAGTCCATGATGCATTTTTATTGTTCCTGAGCTCTAAACATATGTAGATTTAAAGTTAAAACTACCAACTTTTTGTAACGAGTTGGACCCATTTAGAAAAGCTTAGTTTCTGATTCAGGAGGCTGCTACAAACTAGGTTCCCAAGACAAAAATGATGTCCATTCAAGAGTAAATGGACAAATCCACTGATTACCAACTTTTTGTACTGAGTTGTACTCAGTTAGAAAAGCTTATTTATTAGTTTTAAGATCAGCTAAATGGTCTGCATAAAATATATAACATGTAATAAAATAATAACTTAGATATAATAAATACTTTGTTAATCAAAGTTTAATTAAAAAGAAAGAAATAACCGAGGAAATAACATAATAAATACATTTTCAATATTATTCTTATTGTTAATTTCGAGGTTAATTTGCAATATATATGCAAATATGTGGATTTATTGGCATATTTTCTTACACTATATTTGATTATCTTTCCAGATCGTCAAATTTAACCTCTATTCTGTTTTATTGCTTATAATTGCAGTATAGTGTCCAATAGATGACATATTTATGTACAGAAAGGGAAATGCTTCTTTACTCTTGAACAGAAATAATTTTTGTGTTTTAACTTGGGAACCTCGTTCTTATCAGCCTTCTAAGTCGAAGCCTAAGCTTTTTTAAATGGGTACAACCAGGGGTACCACCCAGTACAAAAAGTTGGTAGTCAGTACAGAACCGGAAGTGCCCGTTTACTCTAGAACGGGAATCATTGCTACCTTGCAAACGGTCTTTTTTCCATTTTTTACTGTACTTTTTGGAATTGATTAATATTTGGATACTCTATAGCGAGGGGGCCGACACGCCCTATTTTGGTGTACATTATTTCAAAAATTTGAAATATATTTCAAAAATTTGAAATATATTTCAATTATTTCAAATATTTCAAAAATATTTCAAATATTTCAAAAATATTTCAAATATTTCAAAAATATTTCAAATATTTCAAAAACATTTCAAATATTTCAATAATATTTCAAAAACATTTCAAAAATATTTCAGTAATATTTCAAAAATAAATATTAAATTATTCAGAACGGAAACAATATTGAATTGAAGACGTTCAGAAAGCCAAAAAAATGTAGAAAAGGCTAAGATTACAGTTTACACTCTTTGAGCTTTGACTGTAAGCTAATAAGTAGTGGACTTGAATCTTTTGCAAGATTTATAGAGAATTAGTTGATGAAAACAAATAAAAGTCTTTCATGGGGTGGTAATCAATAGAAAACGCTTTCGAAACATTGGGCGCGTTCAGCCAAGCTAGCGTTACACAAGCGTTGAGTAAGCGGAGGGCGAATTTGACCGCTTAGTGACAGCTGTAGCATTTTTTCCAGCGAATTTATTTTCCGCTAAGTTGATGAGCGATTCGATATGTCAACAACAACAATCAACAATTATAATAACCATTAAGTTAGGTGAAAATTTCTATATTTGATTTTTATTAGTGTATAAAATTTAAATATCCCAGAATACATATGCAACTGTAGAATTTAATGTTGGAAGAAACATAATAGGTAGAAATTAACTTTATATGATGTATTATACAAAGACATTCAGCCACCTTCAAGCGCCTTCACAGAGCGCCACTGCCAGCGCTAACTTTGTGCTAGAGTGGCTGAACAATCATTTTCTTTGGAACAAAAGCCTACAATAATTTAATAAGTAAGAAACACAGACATTTTTTTGTAAATTGTGCTTAAGTAAAATATAAAATAAAAAATATTTTTTCTAAAAAAAACAATATTACTTAGTAAATCTTTATCGAGATTTTTATAACTTTAACTAATATACTGATAAATAATACTGTAAAAGTAAATCAGGTAATCTGAGTAATTATTTTTTCAATGTTTTGTACTTTTTAATTATATTAACTCTATCACACCTTTTCAAATAAAATGGATGTGTACCAATAAGCTGAATTGGCCCATAAAAAATATACTTTCGATCCACGTCATCATAATATATTGTAAGAATTTTATTTTGATTCCTTCCTTCATGAGTTCATCATTTTGAATAGCTATCATACGCATCCTAAGTACCAGTTCTTCATTTAATAAACGGCATAATATCTTTGATTTTCTATTTTGATGACTGATTCTCGATCATATTCTGAGTTCTCAGAATTGAACTGTTCTGTGTCAATATCATCCATTATAGCAATACTGTTATCGTTTTCCGAGGTCGAATTAGAACCAGAAGTACTAGGAGAGGTAGCAGCAGTGCTGGAAATACTTTCAATTTTTTGAAAAGCATCCGCTTAAATTGTTATCTTTCCATTAAATGTATAGAGCACAAATAAAATTCGATATCCAAAAACGTATACTAGATATTAGCCAGTACTAGCTCCGTTTTACTTCCTTTTTGTAGCTCGTAAAAAGTGCCTAGACATCATTACATTCAGAACATTCCTACCGGCAAGCATGGCACAGCTAGACGCTTGTAAAAGTCGCGCGCTGTTGCCAAATTATTTATAAAATAAAAAGTAATACAAGAATATTTCAAATATTTCAACAATATTTCAAAAATATTTCAAAAATATTTCAAAAATATTTCAAAAATATTTCAAATATTTCAAATATTTCAAATATTTCAAAAATATTTCAAATATTTCAAAAATATTTCAAATATTTCAAAAATATTTCAAATATTTCAAATATTTCAAAAATATTTCAAATATTTCAAAAACATTTCAAATATTTCAAATATTTTGAAATAATTTCAAGTGGGATGTACATTATTTCAACGTATTTCAACCCGTGTCGGCCCCCTCGCTCTATAGGGAACAATGAGTACAATTTGGGACAACGTTTGAAATAATGAATTTCCAAAACACAGTTTTATTCTATTATCTTTTGTAATTTTTTGAATTTTTTCATAATTTTGGCATACTGTTTTAGTACTTTAATTGTAGTACAATACGAGTGCAAACTGGGACAATATTGGGGTGCCAACTTTTTACACATGATATAGACAAATCTTACATAACACTTATAAACTTTCCCAAACTAGAAACAGCTGATTGTTTTCTAGGCTTTGCACGATGTTTTACTTTGCGGCAGAGTTCAAAACATAAATTTATTTATAAGTAAGATTTACACTTAAAATAGAAAAACTAATTTTCAGGAATCGGCTGCATATATGTCCACCGGTGCATACGACCAGAAACCGAATGTAAACACTTCAATGCTGATTGATGAATGACCTATTCACTTACAGAAAACGGATATTACGCCTATACAATAATTTCCTCTCTTCAAGTTATGAGGTAAACTTGAATACAAACATAACACTTTACATGCCTCCACAAGCTACAATCAGAAAACGTAAAACAAACACATCCAGCTCACAAACCAAACATCGACACAAGTCGCACATCCATCTAAGTAATAATGACTAAGAGAATCCTGAATATAAAGATGCCGCAAGTAATTTAGAAAATTAGTTTTATTGCTTTGAGCGACCAATATTCATAAAGTGGTACCTACTTACACTTGAATGAGGATTACAACTACAATTATTTTAACTAATTTTGTAAATCTTAAATTGTTTTCGATAGCAGGAGTACTTAGTAATAATCAATGATAAACTAATAACAAGTTACTAGATGATGCGCCTTTAGCAATCCGAACATTGATTCCAACATCAGAGATAGTGAGAACTTTAGGAGAAATTATAGGCGCGTACAAAAATAGACATATTTTGGTCACGTGGTTTAAGGCATCAATTTGAATTTTTATAAGAAATTGTAGAGGGAAATTAAAAAAAATTATTCAAATGTCAAGAGAAAAAATCGGAAAAAATAGAAAGAAATTTTAAAATATTTGATTCATATTATATTAGAATTACATTGCTGTTTATTTTAATGTCATTATGGTAATAATGAGCTTGAAATTGTAACCCAATGCCAGTTAAGTAAAAACTCGTTGGAATTGTTCTGATAAAAAATTAAAATTTGTTTGATGAAATATTATAAAATAATACACAAATTGGAATTGTAACATAATTGTAGCATTTCTTATAAAGAATTAGAAGAAAGGATGAATCAAACAACAATACATATGAAAAAAGTGCATTACTGATGTTTAAATCAAAACAATTTTAAATATTTTTATCCAATTTTATATACCTTTAATTTCAATTACACTTTTATTATGATGTAACCTCAAATGTAACCTGTATCAATGTAAAATAATATTTTAAAATATCTTCAATAATATTTATCAACTGTTAGATATTATTGGAAAGTGCATTATAGTCATTTAATTTGAGAAAATCCCAGTGACATTCATTTGATTTTTGGCGATTTTTGGTTATGGTTCAAATCTTTTACTATTTGTGTGTCGAGCAGAGTTTTGCGAGGAGTTTCGTCTAGTTTTAACACAATTGTTTGGAAAGAACATTAAAAATCGAACTTTTTAAACAAAACTTCCACTATTTATTTAAAAAATTGCTTTTTAAACTCAATATGACAACTAAAAAACTACAAAAGCGAAACATCTGTGTCATTACAGTCATTCCAAATGAAAAATGTATTCTTGTATTTCAAAAAAGAATACTGGAGAATTGTACAGTATTCTACAAGCTTTTAAGCACATCAACCATTCTTATAGAAAAGTTGCCATTTGTACAGACTCTCTAGCTTCTATCCTATCTATCCAAGAATTTTATTCACTGAACATCCCATTGTCCAAGAAATCCATCACTCTTTTCACCATCTCTATTCCCTAAACACCACAGTCACCATTATATGGATTCCCTCACACATTGGTATACCTGGAAACGAACTGGCTGATCAGCATGCCAAAACAGCCTCAACTTCTGCCATGATTACTTCGCATATTCAAATTTGCAAGGACATTAA
Organism: Ophraella communa; assembly: GCA_035357415.1. Taxonomy (NCBI): domain Eukaryota; kingdom Metazoa; phylum Arthropoda; class Insecta; order Coleoptera; family Chrysomelidae; genus Ophraella; species Ophraella communa. The sequence goes on from CM068984.1 coordinate 12,902,368, forward strand.
GGCAGAAGCAAAAAGAATTGTTAGACATATGTGGCAAGCTCACTGGAGCTCTACCAATACCTTCCTACTATCTATCCAGCCAATTCTCAACACACCACTGTTTACTGAATCCACTAGACTCTCTAGACAAGAAGGATCAATAATGCATAGACTTCGCATAGGTCACACCAAACTCACACACAGTTACTTAATGACCTCAAGCAACAGACCTTACTGTCAAAGCTGCCAGTGCCCACTTTCTGTGAAACATATCCTGGTTGATTGTCATCAATTCAACACAAGAAGACGACAGCTTAATATCAAATCCCAGCTGAAAGACATCTTAGGGGACCCAAACCAAATCGAGACAACACTGAAATTCTTAAAGGAAATAACACTGTTTCATAAACTTTAGTCATTATTTTCCGTCGTTACTACTATGTTAATGTTTTTTCCTTTTTTTTTATACTATATGACATGTAATAAGTGCTTTATGTAATCGCCCCCGTGCAAGTGGCCATAGTTGCCGAGCACGTTAATACAAAAAAAAAAATTCCCAACAATAAATGAGAAGAGATTTGAAAAAAATATCAAATTATATAAAACACAACCATTTTTATTAACATATTCACCAAACACCAATTAAATATTACAAAGGTCTTCGACACTTTAAGAGATCATTTTAAGCTCAATTTATGATTTATCATATTATTTGCCAAGGCAGTAAACTTGTTTTCTTATCTTTTAGTCATCAAGAATATTTTTTTCTGTAAAAATTATTAATACATAGATATTTTTATGTTTACCGTCATCAGCAATCACTGATAATAAAGACATCAAACATCTCGAGACTTCAAAACAAAAATATTATAATTATGTACTTATATATTATTTAAATTAGGTATTTCACATCACTTGGAGTCGTTTACGATTAAGAAGTAGTTTTACATCGGCAAAAGATTGAGATAAACAATATTTTTATTATGTTTAATCATGAAAGATTACTATCTTCAATTTTTATGATATTGCCCGATACCGGCTATCAGCAAAATACAACATAACGGTCTATCAGCAAAACACAACATATAACGGTCGGTTATGAACGCAATCATTGCATTATTACATTTCTTTGCAACGCAACTTTTATTTTTTTAACTGTTCGTGCAGTTATAAACAAAGTTAAATTTCCGGTAAAACTAAAAAATATCTTCTTTTAAAACCATCGTGAAGCAACTTAAAACTTTAAACATGTCTACAGTTTTTTTTTCTCTTTCTATTCGATTCAAAGAGAAACTTCGCAAGTAATTATTATGCCTAGGAGCCAAAAACAAACAGCAGTCACTTACGAGTAAATTTTGCAAACACCAACACACCTAAACACGATATATACTAATAAAACTAAGAAATTATACGTAAACAAATTAATATGCATGAGTATGGAAGTGGGTGTGGATGATTTTTATGAAAATGAACAATATTAGGGCGGAATTGATTTATTTACTTACAATTGACGTTTGAAATGCTGTCAACATATTATAGGCATAAGTTGTAAAGACTGTATAACTCTCGGTATAACTATTGATATAAGAAAGAAGAATCAAAAACATATAAGTAAAAATAATAAATTATAAAGTGTGTAGTAATTTTGATAAATGAATTAGATAAAATTTTTTACTACCTTTATTAAATCATTTTTAATCTATGTTCAACCTGTACTTAGAAGAAACTTTTGTGGAAGCTGCAGATAAGACACAAGATATCAGAAAAGTTTAAGATAAACAAATGGTAAATTCAAAGAATTCACTGATTATATAAATATACTGTCGTTAAAATAGACTGCTGGATATAAGTTTATACCAGTCTTATGCCAAACAACAGGAATGTACTATAGGCTTCAGAATAATATACATTTTTAAACTCAAATGGCTTGCATTGAATTCATTTTAAGGATGACTTATTTATTCTGTATAGGTAACCAATCACGGTTTAAATAATAATAAATTTGAAATCAGTCAAACAGATAGGGATGATATTAAGTGAGAGAAGATTGCAGCATAAGGTATTCTATTGACAAATTGCCTGTGTATTATTCAGTACAGTTTTATTTGTTTTTTATTGCAACCTCCTTACTGATTCCTTTTTTGTCACAACGTTGGCTATTTACGCGGATTTTGAATTTGGTTTAATTTTTTTATTATTACGACGAACTTTGGCTATTGACACGGATTTAGAATTTTGTTTTTTGATTGTGACTATTTACTGGATTTTCTTATTCTACGACGACATTGGCACGGATTATGGTTTTCTATTTAACTATTGTGATATTTTAATTTTAAGATATAAAATAAAATATTAAGATTTAGAATTGCGCTTTTCACTAATTTCTTTATGTTTATCCTCTTTTCACCTAAATTAAAAAGAAAGCATCATTACATTTGAAATTTCCGAGAAAAATAAAAAAATAATCGACTTTTTTACGTAGAACTCCCTAGCGGAGACAAAATTGTTTAATTTTGGTATTTTTGTTATGCATCTGATTAAACCTCGGATTAAACAGAAGAAACTCTTTTAAATGAGGCCAAAATCATTGAAATCGGTTAAAAAACAAAAAAAAAATTATATGAAATTTGTTTCTAACAAGTTTGAACCTTTCCCCAGATTTTAGTTTATCATTATTTAGCTAAAAATCAATATATGGCGACAGAAAATGCTCTTAAAATAAATCAACACAAACATTTATGTCACAGCACATAATTACCATATAATTTTAATGTGCTTAGAATTTTTTTAAGATACAAAATTTCGTAGATATGATGGTGGCCATGTTGGCTGGAAAGCAGTCATCACCACCACAATCATATTTCCGGTCGAGTTTCCGGTACTTTGGGTCGTAGAAAAACTCTAAGCACATATGAATTATGTGCTAATTATATGCTGTGAAAACATTGTACTGATTCATTTAAAGAGCATTGACCATTGCCAAAAATAATGTATGTTGACTTTTACTCAAATAATGCTAAAATAATTTTTCTTTTATGCTCCTTAAAGCACATAATTCATATTTGCTTAAATTTTGTTTACCTTCCTAAATAATAAAAACAAAACTTGTTGCTTCATCTTAATGAAATGAGAAGTCTATAAATACTGTGATAAATACCTAAAGATTCAGATTTGGATTCAGATTACCTACTTATAAACAATCATTTGTATTGTATAAGCAAAAAAATACTACACATAACATTTACTGAGGATTTAAAAAGAGTTTTTTGTTTCTTCAGAATAAAACACTACAAATGTTCCAATAGGTGTTGATTAAAATTGTCAAGAAAATTGTAGTTTGTAGCATTTGTAATAATGCTTATTTGGTATATCAACTAGGGTTTTATATAAATGTTCACTAGGCCTATCTACTATTTAGTTTTCTTTGTAATTATTTATGATAAAATTTTAGCTACTGACGGTCATTTGTATTTTGATTGAATTGGTCTGATAAAATTATCTAGACAACAGGTATATTTAATTACAGTTTTTTATTAAATATCATTATTACAAAACTTTAATAAAAAGCCAAATTTAATACTTACAATTGAGCCCACAATAAGAAATTTATGCATTTACATTGTGTACTTGATAATTTGTTTTTAATTATTTAAGTAAGTATGTATAGCATAAAAATAAACAAATCAAGGCCAAGTTGTTAATTTTATTTTTACACAATGAAGTACCAGGCCCGGCCTGGGCGTCTTTAGGGGGCGGTGGACGAATAGAGCGGTAGGGGGCGCTGGGGCTCGTAGGTAGCGAGGGATCCCTCCCCACATTGATAAAATATAAAAAACTTAATTTTTAGGCATTTTTATGTCAGCATAATTATAAACACATATTTTGTTGAAGACTACTGTTCACTTCTTAATATGCAAAACAATGTAAACTACTAAAAAGTCATTTATTTTCTACAACAGAATATAACGTCCACTCGAATAGATATATAACTATTGGAGTGGCGGGGGGAATTGCGAGCAGCCGTCCGTATACACGTATACTCCCTACACTACACTGCTCACGTCCCCGGCTCCTCATACTGAAGTTGCACATATTCAACTGTAGGAGATCTGTATGTGACACAATAACTCACTCAGCTGCCACAATTGGTACAGGCAACGTAAGGATGAGCAAGAAATCAGCCAAATTTGAATTTGTGTTGTTTTTAATTTGATAAATTTGACTGTCTGAAAAACACTAATTGCCAATCTGACGAATTCATTCTTATGTAATGAATTGAGAATATTATCCACATAACTATTAACACAAAGGGTGTCTATTGGAAATGTAATAACTGAGCTTCCATAATACTCATCATAGGCAGAAAAACACGTTTTAGGGTTATACTTGTTTATTATATTTCATACATTTTTCACACAAAACGATTTTTTTAATAAAAAAAACATTTTTTGTAGTTAATAGTTTTGTAAGTAGATGGTTATAGTTAGCTATAGAAGCTTTAACTTGAACATTTAAGTTTTAAATATTTGAAGTTTGAGATTTTACATTGATACTTATACGTACTTATAACTAAACTTCTAATAATCTCCTCATTACTGAAGAAGTCTCACATAGTTTTGAGATTACAAAATCATTGTTAATATTATTCAGAATGTCCCTTTCGACACTCATGAGCATGAGTGATTCAAGATTTTCATCAGTAAGTGTTGATCTCAACCTGGTTTTGATGAGTTTTAGTTTAGAGAAAACCCGTTCACAGGTAACCTGAGTCATTGGCAATGTCAACAAATACTTATACACCTTGTACAGTTCTGTGTATTGTAAGGAATACATATTGTAATCATAAATCACTTTAAATACACACTTGATACATGATGTGCACCTTGCTTCGTCGGAACATTTAGAAAACTCTTCATTTTCATCTTCGTCTTCTTGAAACTCGTCAGCCAAACTTCTACTTACATGGTTCGTTTCAATTTCATTATAGTCATGTTGAGAAATATTTTCTTTCAACTTAGGCCAAACATGAGTGAAGGAATCGAGCTCTTCTTGAAGTTTTCCTTTGTTGATTCCTGGTAAATGTTCACACAGTTTGTCTAATGGCAGGCTTGTTGTTTTTTTGAAATTTCTTCAAACCAGGAAATATCAAGGTAAAGGTCTTTGTGCTTAGCAAATCTTTCCATTACTTGAATGGCTGTGTCCAATACTCGGAAAAACACGTCAACCTTGACCTCATCCTGTCGATTTGTCATAGGGGTTTCATGATGGCAGAGTTCACCAGCTTGACGCTTAATTGTCCTTTCTCGTTTTTCCTTGAAGTCTTCTTCGATTTCCAAACTTTCCAAAGTATTGTCAATTTCTAGTTTTCTGTCTAGAGTTTGCACCTGGATTGATGCAAATCTTTTAGCTGCACATACTGTTTCTTTAAATTGTCCTCGCAACTCTTTCAGTCTCTTTATAGCAGAGCTAACCATTCTCCAAGCTTGTGAAAAGTCTAAATTTTTGGTTTGTAGGTAATCTGAGACTGGTGTTGTTATTTTGAATATTTGGAGACACATCATGGCAACAAATACTGTTTCAAAAGATGTAAATTTCTTCAGAAGGGCATCTGCTTCATCTCTGACCTTTGTGTTGAAGTCGGAAGACTTAGAGATTTTGAACAACGCAGTCACCAATTCAAAGTACACACATTTTGATGGTTCTGTTTGCTCTTCAGAAGTTATCCACATGCCGATTCGACCAAAGATTTTCACAGCAGCATCACTACGACTTCTCCATCTTGTTGCTCCAATGGCTTCCAGAATGGAAGCCATTGGTGATGATTGGTTGATGATTTAACTTATAAACCGAGAACGAGTGATGAGTAGCGTTAAAATCAAATTATGGTAATATGTTAAAAAATATTGAGCAATTTTATTTATTTATTTTTTCAATTGCTGGGGGGGCGCACCGGGACACGTCCCGGTGTCCCGGTGGGCCAAGCCGGGCCTGTGAAGTACTTAGTTGCAGGAGAGACATCCAGTAATAAAATAAATTGATATAAAAGTCGAATAAAAGTATCATTTGAATTACTTTGTTTTATGATTGTCAAAACCGAGATCTAAATAATATCTGATCTAAAGAAATTTTGAGTAAATTATTCTACATGTTTACTGAGTATTAAGAAATTAGCGCTAAATATGTAATTTATGATACAATTAAACATTTTTTAAAAAAGGTTGGTACTCACTTCATATTCAAAGAATAGTTGGAAATCTTCAGAATAATCACCCATTTTCAAATAAAAACTAAGAACAGTAAACAACTAAACAGTTACTACAATCAATTTCATTTAATAAACTACTTTTTCACCCACATTTCAATAATAAAAGGTTCACACATCACACTTAATCTTAAAATTTATAGTCCTTTCCACTCTTCTACAATTTTCAAATATGCTAATGCCAAAATCTTTTTAACTTGCATATAAAGTAAGTAAACATAACCTAAACTCCAAAAATATAAAAATAAAATAGTTAAATATAAAAACAACACATGATCATAAAAGTTTAATTTAAGTGGAATGGTTAGTTCCATGTATTTGCCTGGGTATTTGCTTTCAATATGATGCCAGCTGAGGCCTCCTTTCATTAATATTAATATTATACCAAACAGCTTTGTTTACATTAGTAGAAAATTTATTGTAAATTTAATTTTGTTGGGCATTTTTGTGTTGTTATTGTCAATACAGGAACATTTTGGAAATATTTGACATTAATACTAGTGAAAAAGTAAACATTTATGGAAATAAACTTATTTATAGAACCATTTACCTATTTTTAAAAACAGGCAGATACAAGGTACATTTTAAAGTTTGCAGTGAATACCAATTTTATGCCTTATTTAAAACCAATTTGGTTGAACAGAATTTATTTTCTATTTTTAATTTTTATTATGTTCATCAGTATAATTTTTGATATACCAACATAATATACCTAATGTTTTTTATAGTAAAATCAGTTTGTATAATACAAATCCGTTTAGAATACTTTGTGAAGATTCAAGAAATAAAATATATTTTTATATATACAAAAATTGGCCTCATGATGACGTCACGTTTCGGTGAAAGGGCCGAATCGGGTCATTTTTCTTTAGCCTATAGTCCAAATCCGTTAAACCAAGGCAACTATCCAGGCAACTATCGACCATTCTAAGAATTTGAATTTTATGACTGTTAAGAAGAACAAGAACATGTTTACAGTTGTGCCTCTGAGTTATTTTAATATTATACATTCCCTTTTGAATACCCAAAATAGCATTTTATAATTTATTTAAACACAAAAGAAATAATGTAAGATTACAGGACTATTATTTTAATAATTTCAATAATTTTAATATTTGTGCAATGTAATATTTACAAACCTGTAATGAAAACTAACACAAATGTATTAGGTGCGTATCAATAGCCATTTATTTTGTATTTGTCGAGGTATTTGTAGCTATGAAATAATTTTGACAGTATTATATTGGAATGTCCTTTATAAGAAGGAGAAATAATGGTAATTATTTAACGGGGCATTTAATGATGCTCTTGAAAAGTTGTACTTTAGTAGGTACCTATGTTATTGGTGAACATTTTTTTTAACTTTTCCTTTGAAATACTTGGTAGATTTCTAAAACTTTTCAACTTAGTAATAACTCAAAGTAGATACTATTTTTTTAAAACTGAATAGGTGTTCACCTGATTTGTGTTTTACCGAATATTTATTTTTATCCTTTGAATGCTGAATCATTAAAACATATTTCTCTTATGCTGGGGCTGCATTAGCGAAGATTCGTGTCGAGTTGACAGGATGCATCGTGTCGGATTATGTTGTTTAGTTTGGGATTCCATACGATACTCTCTCTGTTTGATAAAATTGAATGATCTCTAAATCTTATTCGCTCACTTTTTCGTTACTCCACTCCATAGTGTACAAAAAATACAGGTATTAATAATAACCTAACCTAACGATATGTAATTGCATACTTATTTATACTTTGAATCCTAATTTTTAGGTTATTCTTTATCACAATTTATTAAAAAAAGGGTTGTAAGTGGTGTACTACAAGGTTCAATTCTTTGGCCATTCCTTTTTCTTCTGTATACTTCGGAGCTACGTAAATATCTAGGTAAAATTTTGCTCCATTACTACTATGCCGAAAAGTCAAATATATTACGTGTTAGATAAACGTAGTTGCGGAGCGTGAATCTTAATTATGTACCAAACAGATTTTATTCTTTTAATAGGTGTTTTATAAAATGAGAGTAGGAGAAGGCATTTTTTATTATTTTTCCAGTCATTTACGCCCTCGTTTATGCCATTGATATGCTGGCTAAACTTTTAAACTGTATTATAAGTTTCCCGAGAAATTTCCTAACTATATTTGCTAATTTTAACTCTTTGAGTAATTGTATTGTTTTGTGAGTTTTTTGTGGTTATGCCATGCCAGTTGCAGATACCACAATAGGCAGTACTATAACCGAGACTATAACTTTATTCTGGTTGCAAAATTATTTTACTTCCGTTACCAATGGGATGTATTTAATCACTTTTTTTTAGTACTGGGTTTGCCATATCAATTAGGCAGATTATTTTTTTCTTCTTAGCATAACAAGGTTATGGCACCTCTATTATGTAGATTATTTTATCTTTGAATGTACTGTTTGTTCTTTTCCAATAAAGTTTATGGTGCTCATTTTCCCGAGCATTTTCCAATATACTTTTGGAATAAATTTGTAAAGTGGTTGCTTTATTTTTCTCCACGATCATCACAGGTATTGCCAATTCTCTTGAGATAGCAAAAATATTCTGCAACACCTCTGCCCCCGTGCAATTCAAATGTATTTACATTCTTTCTCTTGTGATAGAATAATATTCTGACACTGGTTAGCAATAGTAGCATTAGCCTTGACGTAGTTGATTGTCACTGTAGTGCAAGATTTGAGCTCGGATTTGAGTAACTGTCAAAATTATTGCTGTGTCACGATTCGATTTGAAAATATCATGAATTTTTTTCAGTAACTCAGAACTAGAGTGTTAAAATCTCGGTTAAAATACATCGCCTGGAATTACAAAGCCTTCGGCTCGCGCTCTACTCTTTCCACTCGAATTTTTGTTCTAACCTTGTTACAGAATATCCTGCAGAATAGAGTAAGTATTATGAGTTTGTAATCCAGTGCCAATACTTGGTACATAATTAACGTGACCATTTTTTCTTGAACTCAAAATGAGACATCTATTTTTTGCGTTATGCTTTTTGAACGTCTTTCCACTTTTTTTAAATCTGTCCAATAAATCCCATTAAACCTGTCCACGGTATCAAATATTCAAGATTAGTTTTATAAAATTCTGTAGCTGCACTTGTTACAAACTCTTCGTAAATATCAGTACCACTGACGGACGTAAGTAAATGGAATAAACCGACGAAGAAATTGATTAGGTTGTCTGTTTCTGCTTGGATGTATGATCTTCAAAAACTTTTTTCAATATCTGGGAACATTTTTCAATGCTCGAAAAATAGTTCTACAGTGGCTGGTACATTTTTAAAACCATTTCCACGGCTGGCATAAGCACAAGCCACCTGGGCTTGCTATAGCCCAGTATTTTCTGGTATTCAACCGTGTATTTATAAATAAAAGGATTAAATCTTCACAAGAATGCATTCGTAGTCTACGGGTAGGCCATCTGCAGTAGATTTGATTGCGTTGTGAATTATATACGGGCTCCACTTCCAATAGGTACATATTAATGTTTTTCAAAAGATCCCAAAATTGACATTAGCATTATCCCCACATATTGCCACTACTTTTGAACTCTGAAAATTATTTTCCGTCAACACATGGACTAAAAATAGACACACCTTCGTAAGGTTGAAAAACGCGTACTATATAAGTATAATCTTTTATTTGAAATATCCTGTATTACATATTCATATTATCTGATGAAGCGGAGGATGGAGCTGGGCATCTTGATGCTCTATTGTTTTTCTTATGACCGGTTTCACCAACGGCAAATAGCGGGGTATTCATTGAATAAAGAATTTAAAAAAATTTATTTCGTTATAAAACTTTATGAATATTAGCTTGATTTAATTTTACAGGTCAGCTTGACAAATACAATTTTGTTGTAAGTGTGGTTTTATGGCACAGTATACTTTTTGAAATCAACATAACAAGTAAGCAGTTACAATCCAAACAATTCGATTTGGCTGCTGCCAAAGAAAAACTAAGCAAAACTAAATCGTACTTACAAAAGTTACGTTGCGACGATGGCTTTGGAAGTATTCTAGTTGACGCTAGAGGAGTGGCAGAAGAGCTAAATATTCAACCAACATTTGAAACAGAAACCCTGCCAACTCGGTTGAAAAAGAAGAAAAAACGAAGCGGATGATGAACCTTTGGTATCCCCTCAAGAACATTTCAAAGTCAATTTCCATTTTGCAATTTTCGATACTGCAATCTCTTCTCTGGATGAAAGATTTCAACAGTTATAAGAGGTTACTTCTATATTCGGATTTCTCTACAACATATCCAAGGTGAATGCCGCAACAACAAAGTCCCTGATGGACGATTGTATGAATTTAAAAACATTTCCTCTCAAACAATGAGACTAAAGATATTGAAGGCCACGAACTTTGCAATGAAGTTCAAGCCATTGCTAGGAGAGTACCCAAGAACGCAAATCCACAAGATGTCCTTAACTTCATCATAAGCAATGACCTTAAAGATTGTGCCCCAAATTTGTCCGTGGCTTTACGGATTTTGCTGACTCTGCCTGTGTCTGTTGCTAGTGGTGAGCGTAGTTTTTCAAAATTAAAATTAATTAAAACTTATATTCGATCTACCATGACGCAAGAAAGGCTTCAAGGACTGGCCACTCTATCAATTGAACAAGACTTGAACGAACTGGTGACTTCTTTCACGAAGATGAAATTAAGAAAAATTAAATTGTAAAATGTAGTATGTAGACCTTCTCTCTGTTAACTTTTCACTTTTAACTTTTCCCTATAATCTATGTAAACTTTTAGAATTAAAGTTATTTCTTCTTTAAAATGATCGGTTTTTATTTTTATTTGATTGATTTGATTCAATTGAGGAGGAAAATGGAAACAAAAAATCTAGTTGGGGGGGGCGGCGCAAAAAAATATCTTGCCTAGGGCAGCAGAATAGCTTGGACCGGCCCTGCATATTTGGTATTTTGAAAGATGCCAACGCAATTGTTCAAATAACCGAAACCGTTCTAATGGCATATTTTAAGGAACTGGTAAGTTATTGATTTTATTGTAATAGGTACATATGTTTAACAAATTTTAATATTTTGGACCAAGTATTCTACCCTAAGGTCTACGTTAATGGTCTATAAAAATATAGACATCTCGCAATACCATCGTTTCATATCATTTTTAAAGGTTAAGTCCCGAAGAAGTCTAAAGTTTTGGAAGGAGAACAAATAATAAGATTTATTAAGAAGGCTCCTGATGATATTTACTTGGTACACAAAGTCATATTGGTAATGGGTCTTTTTGGAGGTTTAAGACGAGATGAGTTGGTCAAAATGACCATTGATGATATTGAAGATAGAGGAACGGTCTTGGTTATAAAAGGTACCAGAAACTAAAACTTCAACTAAAAAAGTTTTACTATAATTGAAGAAGATTTAGGCGCTTTAAATTTAATAAAAAAGTACGCAGCATTAGGACCAGCTGGAATAAAGGAGCGAAGATTCTTTCTTGTCTACAGAAAGAGTCGCTGTACAGTACAACCTGTTGGAAAAATACCATAGGAAGCGTCCCAACATTGATAGCAAAATTTTTAAAACTGGATAATGCAGAAGCTTATACCGGCCACTGTTTGCGTCACACATCGTCAACTTTACTTGTTGAGGCAGGTGCTTCGTTTGAAATGCTAAAACAACATGGGAAATGGAAAAGCTCTTCAGTAGCTGAAGAATAAATAGAAGAAAATATTTCATCCAAAAATAAAGTAGCCAAAATGATTGCCAATTCAGTTAATTCCGTATCGATTATTTAAATTCTTTAATGGACAATTTACAAACTAGACAAAATAGCGTTAGTGCTGCCACCTCTACCATCACAAAAAACATAGACCATTCTATAATGGGATCAGCTACATTTTCCGGGACATTTCAAAATTGTAATTTTTATTTTGGAAACAAAGTTTAATTTTTAGTATTTAATGAAACATTCTTTGTATAAAATGGATCTTTTATTCTTTATTATGAGAGAAATAAAAATGGATAAGCAATAAAATTTCCGGGCATTATCATAATGCCCGCTTATAATGCCCTAGGTATGATAGCATATATTATACAGGGTGTTTCTTAAGTAATCTAAAATATTATATGGGGCGCTTCGTTACTCAATTTTAAGACGAAAAGTTCATATAAACATGTGTGATAGGTGTTGTCGTTTATGAGATACAGGGTGTTGAATTTATTGTAATGTCAGTTCTGATTGTACGTGAAATTTATTTTTCCCGGTGACGCTACTGGTTTTTAGAAGTAATACGCAAAAACATGCTTATTCTAAGTGGCCTTTGAAATAATGTTGACAAGTGTCAAATTTGAAAACCAACGCAAAAATCGTACATTTTTATTTGATTGACTCTGTGTTTAGTTAATAACTATGCCAGTGTTTACTAATGTTGAAATGGCTAATATGCATTTTTTGTACGGATTAGCGAATGGTAATGCCTTAGAAGCTAGACGTACGTATGCCCAGCGTTATCCAAATACCTAATCGTTTACCATGTTCAGATACGTTTACTAAGTTACATATTCGTTTACAAGAAACTGGAACTTTTGCTAAATCGAAGAATATTATTGGACGACCCAGAACTGTGAGAAATCCCCAATTGGAAAACCAGATTCTTCAAATTATTGACCAACATCCAGAAACGAGTACAAGAAAAGTTGCAGATGAAGTAAATGTTAGTAACAAAACTGTTTGGAATATTCTAAAAGATAATTTATTGTATCCATATCACGTTCAACATTTGTTACCTACTGACTATCCATTACGCATACAGTATTGTCAATGGATTTTACGTGAAATCGCGAACAATCCGAATTTTGTGGCCAATATTCTATTTACGGATGAAGCCAACTTTTCTAGACATGGGATTATGAATTTTCATAATGAACACATATGGGCAGATGTAAATCCACATACTATAAGTGTAAACCGATTTCAACAAACATTTTCGGTCAATGTTTGGCTTGGCATCATCGATGATTATTTAATTGGACCATTTTTCCTTCCTGCACGGTTAACCGGTGAGACATACCAACATTTTCTAGAAAATTAACTTCCACTTCTTTTGGAAGATGTACCTATTATTATTAGAAGGCGCATGTGGTTCATGCATGACGGAGCTCCTCCACATTTTTCAGTGATTGTACGCGAGTTTTTAAATAATGTTTTTCCAGGCCATTGGATCGGACGAGGATCTCCACATCCGTGGCCCCCTAGATCACCTGGACACAATCCTCTGGATTTTTGTGTGTGGGGATATTTGAAATCGCTTGTTTACACAACACTGATATTAAACGTACAAGATCTTCAAAATCGTATCATAGACGGCTGTAATGTTATTCGTAACAATCCTGGTATCTTCGAACGTATTCGACAATCCATTAGACATCGAGCGGATTCTTGCATTTTAGCTGGAGGTGGACATTTTGAACATTTGCTCTGAAATGTATTATTTTTTCTTTATGTTTAACACATGTTGCTTGTAATAAAATAATAAAAAAATATAAATCAGTAGCGTCACCAAGAAAAATTAATTTCACGTACAACACCCTGTATCTCATAAACGACAACACCTATCACACATGTTTATATGAACTTTTCGTCTTAAAATTGAGTAACGAAGCGCCCCATATAATATTTTAGATTACTTAAGAAACACCCTGTATTGCTACCATAACATATTCCGTTTCTAAGGTATTATAAATCAATAATAGATGTAAAACATAAAATACTATAATTTTTAATTCCTATTTATAAATAAAAAGATAGCAGCAGATAAGTAACCAACTGCTTTCCGTTGGAAAGCGAAAACGTGCAGAAATAGGTAAGAATCGTGGGTAAAATTTGTAAATATCCGGCCAAACCGAAACGTGAACTTACCGGATGGCGGGCTGCCGCCACAGCTGCTGCGGCCGCTGCGTTCATTCCAGCACTCGGATACATTTTACGTCAGCAAAACATGATTTTTTAACAACACACCGTATGTAATCCAAAAGTGAAACACCTAATCCACAGAACCCACAGGCCTAAAAAATCACAACACACACTGTAAAACTAAACACACAAAAAAAACAACGCACTGTTAGTTAATCCAAAGAAGCTGGCTAGAAAGTTGAAGCGATGTCCGAAAACGTAAAACTGACGTCCTCTCACTACCGCGTATCGTTAGCGACTGACTTGTATGTTCCCCTCCTCCTACAGCGCGCGGAGTCGCCCTCTTTGCGTCTCCGTAACCGCTAACACATACATTCCGCACTCTACAAAAAAGCCTACAACCCTCAATATCTCTAAACACCAGTAGCGCTATCTTACCACACACAAAAAAACGGAGAAATTATACTTGATCGACAACAGTGCTGGTAATTGCGAAAATTAATTTATTCATATCATAAATATATTAATAATTTATTGTGTAATCCCTCGTTCGAATACAAACTTCCCATAGGAATGAAGTGTATTAACATAGAAGTAGGTAGGTATGTTGTCATGTAATTGGTTGGTGTGATTACAATAATTAGTGTGAGAGTAATAAATATTGAAAGATTAGGCAAAAATAGTTATGTATAACGATAAATACCTCGCCAGGTTACTTCTACTTTACATTTGCTCAATTCTCACCCCTAAAAAGATCCGTACATGCTCACTAAAAAAAGTAGAAAAACAAAAAACTACCCTCAAAATGGCTGCCTCGCAGAAAGCATCTCATTTTAGCTGAAACAGAGGTGGAATCTGTCCTTGTTCCACTCGCCTGATTTTACTTCAACCCCTTTCACCCTTATAAATATGGCGCCCTGATTGCCAGTATACCAAGCTGGTATCGGGTCCACATGGACTCGAACACTACAAACACGTTACGACCAATCCAATAGCTAGAAATTCGCTTCTCATCCACTCACGAACCGTAAGTCGATTTCTCCGCCTTTATTAAACGAACACGGCAGTTTTCATCGCTTTGCACCAATCGCGGTCGTCCGTCTTCCAATGAAATCGCTCTGTTGTATGTTCGTTGCCTCGCAACAACGCGTTAAGTTGAAATCGAGTCCACATGGACTAACACGGAGGTGCTGGTATACACGGCTTGCTGGATCGCATAGCGGGCAAAACCGGCAAAACTAAGAGTCGACAAAAAAAATGAATATGAGTAAGATAAAATCTTGTGGGCTGGGGTGCGGGTTGAATCCTAACAGAACAAAAGCTTTGTCCGGCCTACTAGTTATTATTATTAGAGATATCTCGGGAAAGGTTAAACTTTATAGTTAAATTACAATGAAACTATTTTTGTATATAAATTCCTTTCTAGTGTTCACCAGCAAATGAGATTAGCGGATGCTCACTTAAGCGCACTCTTCAGTAATTGTTTTCACCTACATTATCGTTTAATAGGTATTATACCGATTGTCACGAACATGATGAGTCACACTTAGTAGTAAGTACATGTAGAAAGTGCAGATATATATTTAAATCTCGAAACCGATAATAAATTTAACAGTTATACGAGTAAATTAATTAGTTAAAGTAATCGCCAACATTGGAGATAAATTTAAAAAAAATGAGAATGCATGTATGTACACTCCGCGTCATATAAAACTGGTACAACTATTATAATCAAAAATAGTGTTTTTGTAGTTGTGTAAATTGATCTTTTAAAAAGTGTCAATGCTAAATCAGCTGTTATGGTATAATTTCTATGGCAGTGTTGCCAGCTCAATAAAAATGTTAGTAGATATAATGATGAAATTAAATTTTATAAAGCAATAAAACAAATTGGAAAAAATTAAAATCTATTATCATTCATACATAAACAATTAAATGAACTAACAAATAGATTATAGATCATGGTAGTATATAAGCCATGAAAGTTTACATTCAATAATTAATAACGTGTCATACCTCCATTATTATTGATAAGTTCTTGTAATCTTGTAGGCATTGAGTCAATTAAATTTAATGTTAAATTTTCATCTTCTGTCAAGCTCTCCCAGATTTCTTCTATTATCGTCCATAAGTGTTCTTTGTTTCGTGGAATTGTATTTAAATTTTTCAATTTTTTTACCATAAGCCCCCAAACATTCTCTATTGGATTAAGGTCTGGACTTTTAGCGATCCATGGAAGCGTTTCAATATTATTTTTAGCAATATAATTGCGTACGCTGCGAGCAGTGTGCACTGAGCAATTGTCATGTTGGAAAATAAAATTATCATTGGGAAAAATTTCTCTAACCGATGGTAACATTACCCCATCTAAAATATCCAAATAGTTTCTAGCATTTAATCTTCCTTCGATTCTCCAGCACATTCCTAAACCTCCTCTATATAGATCCAAGCCCAAACATTTACAGAAAATCGTCCAGACTTATCATTAGAAGAAATATAATTTTCATTAAACCTACTTCCAGGCGGTCTATAAACTCTAATATGGCCGTCACTATGTGATTGGAATACTTTTTCATCGGAAAAAACTACCCTTCCCCAAAAATTTAATGTATCGTTTAAAACATAATTTAAGGCAAAAATTAATCTACCTTGTTTATGTTCTTCATTGAGTTTGTATTTCCGGGCGGCCGCACAATTCTTTAAATTAGTTTTTCTAATTCTTCTTAATGCGGTTGTTATTGAAGCATTAAAGTTTACTGCAGCTTTTGCATGTCTTGCCGTATGAAATGGATTTTCCCTTAAGTAATCAGTTAATGCTTCGTCTTGCTCCGCTGTAGTTATAAATGGTCTTCCAGTTCCTCTTTTTCTGCAAATAGTTTGGTCGTTATCCCACCCTTTTTTAATGTTTTGAATCGTGGTTTTGCTTCTATTAAACGTTTGGGCAATTCGTCTAATGGACCAACCATCCTCTATTTTGGAAATTATTCGCATTTTATCAAATTCCCTTAAATGGACTGGCATCGTGGATAATGCGCTTTGACAAATTTGACACATGCGACTGTTTGTCATTTTGATTAGTTAAGTTTGATTTACATAGGGAAAATAAAGGTGTACCAGTTTTATATGACGCGGAGTGTACAGTATCCGCCAAAATAAACGGTACCAAAAATAAAAATTAGTTTTTAATTTCTGTAATGTAAGTGTTCAAAATGTTCACCATTTCGACGCAAACAAGCTTCATATCGATTTTGTAAGTCAATAAACATATTTATAAAAAGTGGTTGATGGAACTGCCGAAAAATATTTTGTATTCTTTCTCGTAGTTCGGCAATATTCGCCGGCGGATTTTCCGAATGAAATATTTTTTCCTTCATTATGCCCCAAATGTATGTGTCAGATCAGGTTAATGAGAAGGATATTCGAAGTCTGTTCCCTGAGAAATTATTCTATTATCGAAATGCTGACGGAGTAAGTCTAAGGGCCGTATTCATAGTCGACGCTTGAAGGTACACTCAAGAGTAACTCAGGTAAGGTGACCTTAAGTCTTCCTCGAAATTTCTGTTTCATAGTGTGTTTATTTACCTTCCTTCCGTAAGGGAGCCTTACATTTGGCAATGTCGCATTTTCTGTCAGTTTTATGTCAACTTTTGACATAGCTTGAATCTTAGATTAGGCTTGTCTAAGGCTTGAACGATGTTATGAAATGACAATGACATCTAATTTATTGGTTATTTTCTTTTATATATCTTTTAGGAATTCTTACTGCTTCATCTTCGGCATCAACAATTTCTATAAATTCTATGAAATTTTCGTAGTCCATTACAAAAATTTTAATATTAAAAATCTAACCTCAACACGTCAAAACTCAGTCAAGGTAGACTTAAGGTACCTCCGAAGCTTCCTTATTCTTAAGGGTCCCTCAAGTCGTCTTTATAGAACTATGAAACACAAAATAGTGCATAGGGAAAACTTAAGGCATGAGGAAGTCATGAATACGGCCCTAAGGTGCGCACAGCTGAATGGCTCGTTGCACCATCTTGTTGGAACCATTGTGTGCGAAACTGTTTGCTTTTAAAAACTTAAATAAAATAATAACTCAAGCTTTTCAAAAAACCTATTTATGTTTATTTAAATTCCGTAATATAATTAAAACATTTCACCCTGTATTTATTAAACCAGGCCCTAAGTATCATAGGTCGTCAAATTTAGTTTATCAAGGAGCTTTTAAAAATATAATATGATAAAGTGAGGCTGTGAGTTCTAAGAGTAGAATTAATTGTATTCAAATTGTATATGATGCTATACGTGTAGGTATACCTACTATATCATTTAATGTTGTATCGGTAAATAAATAGAATAGAATAAAACAATAAAAGCAAACAGGTACAAAATTAAGAATAAGGATTTTGGGTCTTGGTTCGGATTATATATACCTATAATAACGAGTTCTATGTAAAAGTTAAAACCTACCTGGTTTACAATAGGTATTGTTACATAGTAAAAGGTGTTTCAAATTCATATCAATAAAATTGTTTTATTAGCTGAGTATTCTACGAAACATTTTTGGATCTACTATGTTATGTTTTGAGTTATACTCAAATCTATGATTTATTTCACCTTTCTTCAGAAAATTTTATACAGGGATGGGCATAAGTAAGTTAACCAATTTGCATACCAAATAAAAAAAAACTAAACAGAAAACTAATTTATTGATTTGATTAATTATTAAACTAATTATGGTTTTAAAGGTACTGTTTGTGTTCAAACTGCAGACCACTTTCCTCAATGCACCTATGACTTAGCTTATATACGCTGTTGCAGGCTTTATCAAAGAATTCTAGGTTGTTGCGGAGTGCATGGAATTCCTCTTGAATTCTTGTTTTCAAATGTTCAATATCACGTAATGGGGTGGCGAACACTTTGTTTTTGTGTACTCCCTACAGAGCAAAATCGCGTGGCGTTATGTCGGGTGACCGTGCTGGCCACTCAATACTTCCTCTTCTTCCTATCCACATGTCAAACTCGGCATTCAGGTATTCGCGAACTGCAAGTCCGAAGTGCGGAGGAGCGCCGTCTTGTTGAAAATAGCGAATATCTGCAAACTCTGGGTTATTTTCCAAAGTACCCTTTAAATCAATAAGCAGTTCAAGATAATTTTCTGCATTTACGCTGCCCTCAAAAAAATACGGACCAACTAGACCAACGGCGTGAAGTTCAGCCCACACTGTTACTCCAGGAAGATGTAACTCATGAGCAATGGTTTCGTGAGGGTTTTCATCTGCCCAGAGGAAAGCCCGATAGGAAGATGGTGGATCTTCCTATAGGAGTATTCATATCCACTGGATGAGAATAAGGGCCCTGGAACTAAAGACAAGTGCCACACTCCTTCTGTCATCGCCCCAATTCGGTACGACAAGCACCGTTGCCGCGTTCTTACTATTTTTGAACCGCGTCTGACAGAGTTAACTGACTTATGCCCACCCCGGTATGTTCTTCGTTTTTAAAATTTTACGTAATCTTCTCAAATTAAACCGATATGGAAACTGGAAACGTACAACTGAGGCTTTAGTTAATCTATTTGTAGAAATGTTTTAGTTATAAGTTAAATAATGGTTTAGAATTAATTATCTTGATTGCACGTCTAATGAAGTATGACTTTCTTTGTTTGGTTTGACATGTCCAAGTTCTGTGAACTGTGCATGGATTTTAGATAGGTACAGTATCTTGTGATATAGTTGGTAACAGAATAAACTTCTACTTGACTTCTGCAATGATCTCTGTATCCGATAATAATCACAATTTTATTTTCAATTAATTTTTTCCGGAAGTATTATTAGTTAAACTAATTATTAATAAAAATAAATTACAAAAAGCCGTAGGTCTGCCAATCTTTATTTTGCCTAAAAAAGTTGTTAGACCTAAACAAAAATTGTGAAAAAGATAAACTTTTGCTGTGCACATTTTTTTTAAATTGTTTCTTTGTTTATCCACTTTGAGATTTTTATTGCCGGAAGTACCTGTCAGACCTAATTAAACTTTTTAATTCGGTCTGACAGTCACTTCCGGCAAAAAAGTAAATGTCAGAACAGTTACGTTTGGTGCTAATTTTTAATTAAAACTTTATTCTTAAAAATTTCACAATAGGGTGTTTCACTCACCTTTTCAAAAGTGTCCCAAATAAATCCTACAATGCTAACATTCTCTTAAAAAATCACAAAATTTTTGTGCAGTCGGTGAGTAGGTACCCTAAAAATGCATTTAAATTTATATTTTTAAATTTCGCGCGTAAGGCAGATTCGTTGCCCGGTCCGATAGAAGCTATAATGGGTTTGAACAGTTTTTCAATATTGATATCAAAACTCCACAATCGTTCTTTTTCTTCTTCACATGGTTTATGGCATTGGTCCAATTTTCCCGTGTTACGTTTTTCACAGAATAATTTATCAAAAGTTGTCATTCAATGTTAAAGCCTCACGTGTGTCCATATTAATTGTATACGGTTTAATTGACAGTGATAAGGTAGCAAACGCAATACAGTTATTCCTTTTTCCTTCACCATTTATTCAATTATTACATTGGAACTTTTAGATCTGATCGCCATATTTGACAATTATTGATAGTTCTCTTCAGAATGTCTGTCTTTACAAAATATGGCGATCAGATCTAAAAGTTCAAATTTCTCCTAAACCCTTAATTTTATCGAGTTCAAACAAGAGTACATTTTCATTAGTAAATGGATTTGAAAATTTATTTTTGAAATTTAAATATTATTCAGATGGTCCCTATTAAAATTACGGATTATTAACCAATGGGCACAAGCCGTCTCTGCTTATCTGTACGTAATGTAGATTCATTTATACCGTCAAACACAGGACATGGATGTATGCAATCCGTCACTGGAATTTTATAGTATTCCAATGTATAGTTTAGAAATTATGACAAAACAAAGGTTTTTACTTCGAAACTTTAGAGGTCTATAACTCGGAAACGAAGGCTCGTATGACAAAAATTTATTTGAACTTCTAACATTATTTTGACCTCTTCTATTCGGCATTAAGTTCCTGGACACCCTGTATACAGTGGAGCCTCTATAGCACGTACCTCTCGATAAGACGAAATTCTCTATAACACGTAATAAAATGCCATTCCATTCCCTTCAAGCCCCAAAACCTCCACGAGTCGAAATATTTTACCTTCCTAAAGCGACCTTTGTTTCTGAGTATAATATGCTGGAATGGTATGCGTTTCTTTCTTCGAGGTTTTGTATTTACCACGATTTTTCACGAGCAAGGGGTAAACTTTAAAAATGGTTTGATTATATTTTAAAAAAGCGGATCCGCGTTGGCATAACGCGGAACGTGGGACAAGTGGTGAAAACGCGGTGTAAAAAGCGGAAAAGAGGTGTATCTGGCAACACTGCAACCAAATAAGAAAAACACTGTGGTTACGTCAATGTTTGCGTTTGTATATTTATATATTATTATGTGACGTATTTATTCGTGCGTTTCAGTTACAACTCACCTCAGAATTGCCGAATAGAATGAGCGTGCCAAATAATAGAGCTACGACAGTTGAAAATTATCTCTAAATCGCAAAGACCAACATAATGGAACAAAGTTATTTATTTAGCTTTAATTGATACTTTTGTGAGCTAATAATAGGAACAAACGTAAATAATTTTGGTTGTTGGGCTCTATATTCTCTATATTTTCACATATCCAACTTTTGGTTAAATTTTGTGACAATCCGTTCAGCCGTTTTTTCTTGCTGGCGAAAAATTATGCACATCAAAAATTCCATCTATGTATTAGATTGTGGTGAAAAAGTTGAGTTTTGGGAATTAAATTTATATAAGTTATGTATTAATTAATTTTTCATATTTACTTTTTAAAATGTAAACCTCTCTTTGACCTTTTTTTTGGGCACAGGTGTCATTTTTAACAAATAAACAAGAGCAAAAACGGTAATAGTCTATGCCTATGGAAATGGCAGCTATATAAAAACAATAAATCACTAAAAACACTAGGCACACACAAAAAAGCGAAACACGAATAACGACTAAAAAATTTTGTGAAGATATGGCAATTTTGCATAACGAGAACAACATCTTACCGCACATTTAGCATCTAGTGACTACTCGCGAAGTTTTTTTTCTAAGGTATTAAATTTTGTAGAGACCTTTACCGATTTCTGTATTCCTAGAAAAGGAACAGAACTAGCGGAGTGCTCGCACCGCCATCTCGCGTTCGAGATTGATAATTTTGTAGTAATATGATTTAAACCTTAGAGAGGTTGTTACACTTCAATTCAGAATTGATATGATTGTTTTATTGCATCATACGAGGTCTGGCTATTAAATAACGAGACTGCGCGCGCAGAAGGGGTCCTAGAGGGGTAGGGTAGGAAACGAATGCAGCGTTAGATAACTGGAAGTGTCTACTGTTCCAGTACGAAAATACGTATCTGTCACTGTAGTAGTATTTTTTCTGTAGATGTTAGAAACGAATAATGGTCATTATTCACTAGTGAATAATAGGTAACATTATACTCGAGGAAGGACATGCATAATTAAGTTCCACTATCGTGGACAAAATTTATCAATTGTAAAAATAGGTTAAATTAGGAACAATAACCTATCCCTATACTTTATAGTTTATTAAAGGAAAATTGATTGTAAAAATGTTTTTGTTCGTAAAAATTGGCTTTACAACGAAAATATTTTAGCGCTAAGGCCGTATCGGGTTAGTTTGAAGACATAGCTTAGTATAAGGAATACATTTATTCACACTAATCTTTACTTTATGGAAGTTACCTTTTGTATATTTTAAATTTAGGGTTTCCTCGGTTTATTATTTATTCTAAACTGCAAATTATCACTGCCTAGAATTTAGAATCCTTTAGTTCAATAAAGAACTTTCCGCAGCCCCAAATGTAAATGCAAGTGTACCAGCGGATCAATTTCTCTCGGGTATAATACTCGGCAAGTAAATTGGATCTTTAGATGAAGACTCTACTCAGTCATTTGGGTATTAAATTAGGAATTAGGGATACATTGACAAAGTTGTTATCGTTAGTCCAGTCCCAGTATAAGAGCTTCAAAGGGTAATAATGTCCAGTATTTTTATCGTATTATTCCTGACCGTCAGTGTCAATTTAGTTTAGGAAGTCCTGGATTAAAAAATATAAACAATAATAAAACTGCTTTTTGTGACGTTTTGATTTATTTAAAAATCATCATCAGACATTAGTCCTACAGTGTTTTGAAAAATTATACATTAATTTACATATAAAACAAAAAAAACATTTTGAAAAACATAATTTAAAACTTTTAACACATATTCAAAAAGTGTTAGATTCAATGAACACTTAAGAGCATATAAATTAAAACAACCAGATAAGTCAAATTATGCAAAACAACTACTTGAACATCCAACCTCACTCTTACATTACCAATGACATCCAAATACTACACACTTGTAACAAAAACAAAATTTAGATTTCCTTGAAGAACTTGAAATAAAAAGACATCTAGCAGATCCACAATTTAAAGTTGTTAATGAACAAATAAATCTTCTCCACTATTAAACAGTTTACGAAAGTTTTTTTATTTGTTTATAACGATTTTTCTAAGTAAATAAAAACTTCGGATTTTTCCTCATCAAAGTGGTTCCTGTTAAAATTCTATAGAAGATACGCATACTTATTTTTAATTGTGGAAGTTACCGGATGTATAGTCCGTTAAGAATTTTAATTTTTCAGTTGATGCTTTCGACAAACACATTCTTGTTTATATTTGCATACATTTGCCGGTCGAAAACATTCTTTAACTATCGATTAACAATGTAATTTGAATTAAAGATTGATAACCAAATTTTGCACGTCTTTCAAACGAATACAGATGGTTATGAAATACGTCGCATTAAAATTAGGTACGAGGGAGCGATTTTATTTGATTTAATAAATGTAGTAGAGGTTTTCATTAAAACTTTATTTCTTTTAAAATTGAGTGAAATCCATCAATATTTGTCTGGTTAGTAATTTTTTTTGTTTAGGCAAAAAACCATTACCCAGCTTTGGACGGAATTAATTCAGCTCTGTAAGGACTAATGCAACCCTGTACTCGAATCCTTATGAACTTAACATCTTCAACATCTTCTAGGTTATAGTCGTTTTCTAATGAAGCCCATCAAGGTTGTTGGTAACATGCTTAGTCACACAAATTGTGACTCTTTTATCACCCTTTCATCTTTATCTTCAAATCCTTTTTTTTCACTAGTTGGTTCGCTTCTCCTTCAATGCCATTATTACCCCCGCCTCGGAATCGCTACTCTAGCATACTTCCAGTCGGGGGGCGGTCCCTCATATACACTCTTCACCCATTCATATTCGCCATCAGAACATTATTGCCTTATTGCCCTATTGCCTTTCAAAAACAAATATTTAATGACAGCTCGATACTCGATTTTTTCCATTTTCATAAAAACACTCATATCGACTCACTCAAATGATTGTCAAACAACAACTGCGCTTCCAAAATGACTGAAATTTTAGTGGGTACCCAACTTTTGTTTACGAGTGCTGCCATCTTCATGTTTATTATTATTTTCTAATAATTGAACATTCAATGCATGTTTTCTTATTTTTTTAATGTATTTACTTATATCTACTTGCTCATTAACAATATATTCATGTTCGACATTTTCTTTTATGAATTTATGTATATTTTGTTTTTTGAGGCTTTTATTTGAAAATTGATTATAAATTATTTGAGTTATATTAACTCTAAACTTTTCTGTTATACCTTTTTTCCATAATAATTCTGACTAATTTTGAATATTAAGTTATTAGTAAATATTATGTATTTTATAAGAGTGCTGTGTGTTTTATTTCACTTTCATGAGTTTAAAAGGTCCTTGATGTAGGTACTAACATTTTCTAATCTTGAGAAGATAATCTGCTACCATAATTATGTAAAAAAAGAAAATAAAAAAAAGAGGTAGATTCTCTCCGCCTCTATAACTATAGTTGTGTTGTTTCCTGTATAATAGGACCTCAGTACTTTCCGACTATGTCTGCTAACTAACTTACTTCAGTTTTGTTTGATCAGAGTGTATCATGAACATGGAATATATTTAGTCAGCATTTTAAAAAATTTTTCCCATCATATTTTATTGTTTGTTTACGAGATGATTCAGTAGCCTGGAGGTCAGTATTATGGAAAAACCCTCTACATGTTACCTCCAAAGTCTCAAAGAACATTAATTGAACCATTTTATTTATTTGAGTTGTATACAGTTTTGTTATGTTGCTATAAGAAAAATAAATAGTAGTTTTGTTGTTGTTTTCTGTAATTTGTCAAACATTCTCCATTATAATGCTAGTAACCAGTGTTATTATTAAGTAGAGAACAGAGTAAGTTATACTACAATAATCTATTAAAAAATACGTTATAATTGTAACAGTACCTGTTAACATTTTAAGCACCTGGTATCCTAAATATTAAATTAAATTAGTACTGCGAGCTCCATCTTTCCGAAAGAATTCTTAATAATAAAATAAAGAATACGGTCTCTATAATTATAATTGGAAGTTCAAAGTAGCTACGCTACGAGGTGTACTAATGAGTTGGCATTTTCGGGTTCAAGAGGTTTTAATAATTATTCCGTCTCATTTCTTGTATTGGTTTACTGTGATATACAGGTATGTTTTTTTTTCCAATTTTTTAATTCCTTTTTGTTAAAATATTTATAAAACATCGAAAGTTATATTCTATTTTATTATATCAGATGAGAATTTCAACATATTTCATTATTATTCAAAGAATCTTTTTATGGTAATTAAAAGTATTAATGATAATTTTTTATAAAAAGGCTAGTAAAAGTACATTTCTGGAATTTTGATTAGTGTGTAAGGCTGTTACAAAGTAAATTTAATGTAAGAATGTATCTTTTGTAATCTATTAAAATACGTTAGCATCTAACTGTAGATTTCGGACTATGCTGATTTGTACTTTTTGTGCCAGAAAAGTAAATGTAACACGTGTTTGACACTGGTAATTTTCAGAAAGTTGGAATATAATACAGTAAACTAGAAGCATCTCTTTAATTTGAAGATTCAGTAAACTTGAACAGCTTGTAAACTTTAAGCTCTCGTATGCACGAACATTTTTAACTGGATCATCTCTACAACTTGGGCAGATCATCCCTTCACTCGTGATCTTCCATTGTCATTTGGAACCACCTAGACAGTGCCGTAGCGACCCCAAGGTGCGGCGAAGGATCGTCCACTATTGTTAACAGATAAGTTTATTGTGGTATATCAAGTTTACTGTTCCCATATTTTTTTCTCTTTTATCTCCGTTTATATCTATCTATATCGTCAACTGTATTAGAATAAGTTTTTGTAAAGAACTGTTTGCGGATTATTTTTTCTGTAACGTATTCTCAGTTTCATTTATTTTAGCACCAAGGAAATCTATTTATCTTTTATCTGTTGGTACATTTTCTTTTTTTTTACTTTATAGACAGTTTTTTCTGACATCTTTCAGTCATCTTATGATACTTATTTAAATAACTCAGCTTAAAACAACTTTCTTCAGTAGTATCATAAAAAATAAAAAGATTTCAGTGGCGCCCTTATAATTTCTTAAAGAAACAAATATTGTAATATAGTCAGAGCTAATGAACTTACTCACCCCTAGCCGAGGTATTTAACTATCATAATTTTTGCTGTGATAAACATTTATAAATTTTGTTAATTATTGAAATATCTTTTACAACTAATTAAAGACGAAATTAAGATTAATGGTTGTTTTATTGTAAATTACATTTTTTCTTTTGGTATATTGTTATTTTTTAAAAGTTAACTAAATATTTTTATAAATTCACTCTCAATATTTAAATCATATCACAAATTGACGCCCAACGTTATAATATGGTTACATAATGTAAAAGAAATTCAATCAAAAATAAGTTTCCTTCGAAATCGACATAGACAGAAACATTTTCAATAAAATTCTTGATATGTGAATGCGCCTGCATAGAGCTAGTGTATTGAATAACTAAGAAAACTTGATTTGATGACGATCGAGGCGCTCGAAAGAAATCTTGAAATTTTCCTACGAGTATACATGCATTATTCCGAAAATTGAAAGTTATTCAAAATGCATATATACTATTTCAATGGGTTTTTTGAAATGTGAGTTCATAATTGTGTTACCTACTCATAAAGTTTGGTGCAAGTACAAAACTCTCTCAAAATATTTTCTTGCATAATATTAATATTTTATGGATTAATTTTAGGTTTCGATTCTTGAAAATAAAAACCCTTTTATCTAAAACGAATACAATACAAATATTTATCCAATATGGTTGCAGATTATTTAATTTTATCATTGAACTACGAAAAAAACACTGGACTATAGTTCCTTCTTAGATAATAAGATTATTATATTTCTTTTTTTAGTCATGGGAATGGTTAAGGCATAAAGTGACTTCATGACCATTTTACATTTCATAGTTGAAAACGTCAGTATTACAAATAAATATACAAAAATCTAACATTATTAGTTCCCAAAAGAGATCCCGGCTGAGATAGTGGCACCTAAGGGTGCCACTATCTTTTTATACGTTCTGTTGGTGAAATTTATTGTACTAACCTCTAGTTTCTGGAAGTCCTTCTTACTAAGAACAAAAAACAACGAAACGTTTGAACAAAACTTTTTTAAATGCAATGATAGCTGTTTCCCATCGTCCGATTGACAATATATTAAAGTTACATTTAGGTTTAACATATCTGATGTTGATTGAATAGTTTTAAGACTAGTTTTAAGACATAACAAAGGATTTTCCTGGATATATTTCTCTCTAAGATCAGTATTCTTGTGCAATGATATAGAAGAAACAGAATAAAACTACACTGATCTTTACAATAACTTAATATATTTGTGCTACATTTACGTCTTATCTGTATTTAAGAAGGCCTGTGTTCGACTTGTGGCCTATTCATCCTGCCAAAATTTATTTGGTTTATGGCCCTTTTTGAATCCAAGGTTCATTCAGATAATTTTTTTTTGGTCGTTACGTATAAATTGTAAATAAGAATTTTTAATCAATTGTGGGGAATTTTTGTAATAAAACAACTATAGACATAGTCCTATACATCCAAGAAAATTTACTGCATAAAACAAGTTATGTAGTGAAAAAAATAATTATTCTTATTATACAGAGTGGTAAACTTATTCTCCGGAGTTTGATACCTCCGTTGTCTTAAAAAATACGAAAAAAAGCTTTTATAAAAGTTATAGGTACAGTCAAGCTCTACATTTTAAAATTATTTCATAACATACAGGGTGTTTCATAAGGTCACAGCATGTCAAAGTTATGTTTTTTTAATGGAACATCCTGTATATTATTTACAATTTCCCTATTCCAGCAATATAGGGTTTTACTAGGTTCTACAGGGTACTTTCAGAGATATGGTCACTTTTGTGTGAAAACCTTGATGAAATCAGACAGCCTGTATTTTTAAAATCAACAACTGAGGGTTAATCTCTCAAAGCGTAAATAATTTCACAGTAGTCTAGATTTGTTGCAATTCATCACAATTTTGATAACTATTATTCTGTGTACAGGGTGACCTGGAACTCGTACCTATGATTTTCTCGGTTATTTTATATGGAACATATTCAAAAGCTACTTACAGAGTACTCTAACTTTTGTTAAGCATTAAGTTGATCATCCTGTATCTGTAAATTTAAATACATACTTAGATATTTTGGAAAGTTTGATATAGATTGTTACGCCATTAACGAAAAAGTTAATTTCTTAAATATTTTTGTTAAACTGTTTATTTTGTATTCTCAGTTACAGTTAAGATCCTGTAGTTAGTCCCGCTTAATCCTGCTTTTCTAACAAGATTTGATTCGTTTACGCATCAATTTAACATGTTTACATAATTTTGATTTAACCTAAACAGAACACATAATGGAAAAATTTTATAATATTCCCAAGGTACAAATGAGTTATTATTTTTTTATCAATAATAAATAGAAATGTTATTTTAATTATATTGCTTTTGACATGTTAATTATCACAATAAAATATTTTAATTTGTTGAAGGTTATACTTTTGATAACATATATTTAAATTAGTGCAGTCGAATTACCTTTTTTTCATGACTTAAGTCTGAATTGAGGTAGCTAAGTGGAAAGGGGTAGGTTTGATAATTACAAATCGAAAGGCGACCATCTTAGATGCGTGCAAGGGGTGCGTGGTAGGGGTGGAAAGGGGGTGAAAACGGTTTTTTGCAATTTGCAGCGTAAATAGTAAATACGCATTTTATTGAAAAAAGTTAAATGGAAAAGTTGTAGATAATAAAAAAATCGACAACTTTTGTCTGAATCATTTTTTCACATAACCTAAAAATAAAGGCTAAAAAAGCGAAAAACCATAATTTTCGTTTTTTATTTTTTACTCAGCGAAAAATCAATATTTTGTTATGAAATTCAGTACAGTGATAGCTTTTTGTATCCCAAAAAAGTAGAATTTTTTTTTTTACGATAACTCAATTTTTTTCCGACATATTAACGATTTTCGAAAAAAAGACCTCATTTTGTAACGGCTCCCAAGGTCCGAATTTTTATTTTAGACACCTCTTGAAGGTCCAATTTTTTCGTAATGACTTTAATTTTCATATACAATAATAAAAAAATACTACTCCTAGCAAAAAATATCGTTTAAAATGGAAAAAACTGAAAAATTCATAATTTTTCACGCGTATCTTTTTCCTACCACGTTATATTACTCTCAAAAATATTTTAGTTAATTCCAGACAGTCTGCTTAAAAAAAATTCCTGCAGTTGCAAAATAGGTTGCAGTTCTTCAAGATGCAGTTGTCGAAAACACGGTTTAAAGTGTACGAATTTATGCTCGAATTGCTACGGCGTTAATGATTGTACTAATATCGAGCAATCAATCACAGAAATTGCCGATGTACATCCTTCAGAACACGTTGACCAAAACGATGCATTTCAAGATGAGAATCGCATGCTAGAAGAGGAAGAAAATATCGAATCTGACGAAGAAGAATCAGAAAATGATAATGAAGATGAAGACGAACATGATAAAGATAAGGACGGAGATGATGAAAATGAAGACGAAAATTTTTTTAATCAATATAGACGTCCATAATTTCCTTTATTTTAATCCTACAAACTGCAATAAGGTGTGATAAATTAAATGCATGTACATGAAATATTTTTGAGAGTAATATAACGTAGGAAAAAGATACGCGTAAAAAATTACGAAAAAAATGAGACCTTCAAGAGGTGTCTAAAATAAAAATTCGGACCTTAGGAGCCGTTACAAAATGAGGTCTTTTTTTCGAAAATCGTTAATATGTCGGAAAAAAATTGAGTTATCGTAAAAAAAAAATTCTACTTTTT
Source organism: Ophraella communa (assembly GCA_035357415.1). NCBI lineage: Eukaryota > Metazoa > Arthropoda > Insecta > Coleoptera > Chrysomelidae > Ophraella > Ophraella communa. The sequence continues at coordinate 12,932,960 of CM068984.1, forward strand.
TGGGATACAAAAAGCTATCACTGTACTGAATTTCATAACAAAATATTGATTTTTCGCTGAGTAAAAAATAAAAAACGAAAATTATGGTTTTTCGCTTTTTTAGCCTTTATTTTTAGGTTGTGTGAAAAAATGATTCAGACAAAAGTTGTCGATTTTTTTATTATCTACAACTTTTCCATTTAACTTTTTTCAATAAAATGCGTATTTACTATTTACGCTGCAAATTGCAAAAAACCGTTTTCAACCCCTTTCCACCCCTACCACTCGATTTGTAATTATCAAACCTACCCCCTTCCACTTAGCTACCTCAATTCGGACTTAAGTCATAAATTGGTCACTTTTTCACGTAATTCGACTGCACTAAATAGTACAACTAATAGTAATGATGTAACAAATAATAAATAAATAAATAAATAAAGAAGAACAAAGCTTTTTGGAGAATATCAACAGTACAACTATATATGGACCATACACTAAAGTTTTATATCTAATGACCTATGAATTTAATCAATTGAATTATAGATATATTTTGGGTATTAGAAGCGGTAAATGAATCCTTGATATTCCTACAAATATGCAGATTAGTAAAAATGGCCCTGTTAAAAACAAAGAACTATGGTAAGGTGGATGAAGATGATCCTAGCTAGTTTCAGGTAACACAAAAACTAAAAATGAAAGCGTGTTCAAAACATTTCATGTTTTGTTTAAATAAAATTTTATGATTTTCCTGCACACATACTATACTAGAGATTATTCTATGAAAACGTTGTGAACTGATAATCAATCTGTAGAATGCGTTTTACCAAAACAACGCTTCTCAGCTAAGTCTGAAACCATTAGAGAAAAATAAATATGAAACACGGCAAAACAGCGAAGCGGTGACTCCCTTCTTATATAACCCGAAGCTAACTTTAAAATTACAAAATAAGAAGAAGAAAAGAATAAGGAGCTTCTAGCGGCCTGAGTCTGCTAAATATTTAACATCGACTTTATTATGGCATCGCATAAGACCAGAGTCGTAGTAACAGTAATTTTAACCTTCACTATGAAAGAATTCAAAATTTGAGAAAAAATATTACAATTATTGGGATATTGTGTATGAAGACAAAAAGGACTAATGCATCAATTGATCTAAATGGAGACAGTAGAGTATCAAGAAAAAAAAAGATTTATCTTTTGAAGTAATGTATTATTTAAATAATTTTTGATGTAGCCATATATAAACAAAGATTATTTATTTGTTATATTAAACTTGCCGTGCTCTCGATACCAAGAAAATTTATTCGAATGCCTAAAGTGTGCATGGAGAACGGAATATCGCACGTATCAACAATAAACTCTCAGCAGTTTTGAAATAAAAAACGGGCTCAAGTACTATCACCTGTACTTTTAAATCTTGTTCTAGATAAAGGAACCGGAATAAAAACAGCACAGGGACCTAATCTGCTGTTGGCATACGCAGAAGATATTGACGTTGAAGGATGATCTCCGTAAAGTCCACTATTAACAAAGTTGAAGGAACCACGGGTAGAGTAGGGTTAAAAGTGAGGGAATGAAAAACAAAATACATGTAAGAAAACAGAGTAGACATCATACAGAATTTAAACAAGAATGCCATAAAGTGGTATACGGACGGTTCCAAGCTAGACGAGGGAACTGGGCTAGGAGTTTTTGGACCGAGAGCTAAATACTCAAAAAGCTTGGACACATACACGAGCATCTTTCAAGCAGAAGTCCGCGTCATCGAAAGATGTGTGGAATTCAATATTGTTAGAAACTACCGCAGACAAGAGATTGTGATCATGTCGGATAGTCAAGCAGCCATCAAAGCGCTGAGCTCAAATATAATCAGTTTGAAGATGGTTTGGAAATGCCTAGGCAAACTAAATGAACTAGGCCAGAAGAACACTGTCCTATGGGTCCCGGAACACATAGGAATAGAGAGGAACGTAACAGCAGATAAGCTGGCAAAAAAAGGAACTGAAACCCCAAATTTGGGACCAGAACCATCTTGTGGGATCAGCAGTAGAGTAATCTTAGGAAAACTAAGGGAAGAAATGGAGAAGGAAAAATCCAAGTACTGGAATCAGAAGAGCTGCCTCAACCTTAGTAAAGAAAGGCTCCGAATTCTAACGGGAATATTTACCGGGAATTGCCGGTTAAGAAGCCACATGAAGAAACTAGGGTTAGCAGATGAAGCAAAGTGCAGATTCTGTGATGAAGAGGATGAAACCTCAATACACATACTCTCAGAATGTCCTGCCTTGCAAAATTCTAGGGCTAGATACCTAGGAGCACATGAAATAGAAGAGCGGGATCTACCTGATTTGAAGCCCGATGATATCCTAAACTTCCTCAGGAAAATAGGACTCGAATAACTGCTATAAATCTGAGAAAACTTCAGAACATGGCAAGTAAGGGGGTACACAATAGATCGCAGTGTAGGCCCAAATATCACAGACAGCACATGGGTAGGTCATGGTTATAGATTACAAGACGACAGACAGTAAAGTTGATAAGGGATGAGGTTCCTAAAAGAAAAAGGAAAACTCAGAGACCACTTATGGTTTAAGGCTGTGTCTCCTAGGAAGCTGATACTAGGACAATCAATAGACAATGAAGATATTTCCGAACACCTACTAATTATATGCCAAACTATAGCGGAAGGCTGTGACATCGCAGAAGGTAACCATACCTGGAACTGTCACATCTACTAGCCTTCATCAATGCCATAGTAAGAGGAGTTTAATTGAAATAACAGAGAGTTTTAGATTCTTTACATTTTTATTACAAATAAAATAAAAAGGATTTAGACTGAAGTATCTATTTTCCTTCTACGCTCCTGTTTAGGATACCAATGCTGCTAGTATAAAAACACTCTCTAATATTCCAGCCGCTATGCCATTTGGGAATAATAAAACACTGCCAAATAGAACTGTTTGGAAGACTCGCTGGAGTTTAATTTTTCAGCAATAATACATCGAGCGAATGCCACACGGGGTTAAAAAGATTCTCGGCTGGATTAGGCGGCTATAACTGGAACAGACCTTAATTAGAAAATTAAATCACAGTAGTTTAAAAGTATTGTTATTTTTATGACTTACAGACATTTTCGAAGCAATCAAACAACTATCGAATGTCATAATTTATAAAAAAATCACCACTCCCTACATTGTTTATTATTAAATATTTTAAAATCTTTGATTTACCATGATAACCAACATTTATCATGTATCTCCAATCTACAGTCGACAGAAGCAAACATGGTTCGCGGAAAATATGCCAACTAATTTCAAGGTTATCACAATCAGCCAATCACGAGCCAATGTTAACGATAATATCAATTTTAGTGGCTGCATAAGTGAGATGAAAATACAACTACAGCGACAAGGACACGCCCACCCAGGGTTCATGTTTGCTTCTGTCAACTGTACTAATTGAGCTACCAGATCTGGAAAAGCTAATATAGTATATTCACGAGAGTTCACGACTGTCTTCTGTCAAAATATTGTCATTTCCACTTTTGTATTATTAAGAAAAGTCAGAAAGGGCATTAGCAGCCGCGGCAGCCCGCTTTAATGCACGTGTGACACACAACTGTTCTCCGCCTACCTTTATGACTAAAAGAAATAAATAAAAAACGTTACTGTTGATATTTGAACCGCGCCCTCTACGTGCGAGGCAAGCACTTATTCCATCGCGCCACGATTAGACTCATATCATAAGATTTATACTATTATGTATTTGCTCACCATCATCATGAGGTATTCAGAATCGGACGCTTCTGTTATAAATCGCATGCCCTCTTCTTTAATTTATAGAATTTTACTAAGAACAATAAATAACTGAACAGTTAAACTAAACTTCCACTATTTATTCGAAAAATTCGCTTTAAAATTCAATTACAGCTGTTTCGCTATAACTAGCGTCGTCAGATTGACATATTGAAATTACAATTTGTTTGTTTGTAATCGTGGATAATGCGCTTTGTCAAATTTGACACATGCGACTGTTTGTCATTTTGATTAGTTATGTTTGATTTACATAGGGAAAATAAAGGTGTACCAGTTTTATATGACGCGGAGTGTACCTAGTGTAAAAATTAAGTTGTGTAATTTTAGTTTAAAGCTAGGGATGAAGAAGAAAATAGTGATTTTTACATCTTTAAGATGCTTTGTTGTATACAGTAAAATACATGTATACCTCTTAGAACATAAAATAGTAAGGAAGGAGTTTGTGTTATATCTACAATGTTAAAATCTGGCGACGGAAGTCGGCCATATTGGATAACCATTTATGCAAGTTTGCAAGTTATAAAAATTTAGTTTTCTGTAAAAAATTTGGATTAATTATTTATTGGTAAGTAGCTATTATTATAATAAATATACATTATATTTACGTAAACTATATTTTTATGTTTAAATTAAATTAATACTTTGTATTGATCCCTAACCTATCTACTTAAATTGACATAGGCGTATCAATAATGGAAAGAGGATATTTTATTTTAATTATCATTAATTTACAATTTTATGGTTAATCTCATAACAATTATTTTTATGTCTATGGAGTATTCTAAAGCAACGTTGTACAATAAATGTATTTGTGTTTTAATTAACACATTATTACATTCACAGTTTCTCACGGGATGAAAATATTAGACGGAAATGGTTAAATATTGTGGATAAAGATAACTGGAGTCCAGGCAAGAATACCTAGCTTTTTATGCTCACAACATTTTACAGAACAATTATTTGATAGAATTTCTTCAGTAATTGTTTTACTAGTACCAAATGCTACACCTACAATTAAAATCGCAAGAATGAAATATGTAAGTAATTATTACATCCACAATTTGCTTTAATAACATTGACCAAATCTGTATTTTTTCTCCAATCTATTTACAGATATTTTACTTAAACATATATTTCACTAATATATACCTTTTCTATGCAGGTAAGTACTAACGACCCTTATGCTGAAGAGATAATAACTACTAGCAGTGAAACTATTTCACCAGTTCCTGTTCCTGAAACTCTACCATCTACTTCTGAAAGTCCTCGTAGGAAACAACTTATAAAAAGCATCTGTGTAGTATATTTAAAAACAAAAATTTATTATATATGTAAAAGTAAAATAAATAATGTAGAAAAAACTAGACATGTTTACACAAAATTCAATTTAAGGGCCAATAGTGGTAGAATGAAAAATTTTAATAAAAATTGTGTAGTATATAACTGGTTTTATTTCCTTAAATCTAGTACCCCCATTTTAGGCAATGTTATACTATTTTTTTTCCTCTACTTTCCTTATTAAAATGGTTATTTTAATATATAATGATTAGTGTCCATACTGAATAATAATAGGTATGTTTCAATAAGGACATTATTTTTTTACAAATAAAAATATAGGACGCCACTGTTAAAAAGTAACTTCCGGTAGCCATCTTGGATAACCATCCCGGTCACCTGTCCTTGAACGAGCAATCCTTCCTTACTATTTTATGTTCTAAGGTATACCTTCAAGTTTAAATAAATCGAAAACAGTGATATCTATCGAATTATTACAAGAGCACCTTTTTTGCATAGAAAAGTGTAAGGAAAGAATTTTTAAAATATTTTTTTTAAATAATTGAAAATTAAAAAAAATTTGAAGCAATAACCCTCACTTACCCTCCAAAACTACCCTTTATTCATATGGGATGTGGTAGGTGGTGACATGAAATCAATTATCCTAATGTCTTATAATCACTTCCGAAATATGAATTCCGTAGTCAAAGCCGTTTGGAAGATATTAGAAAAAATAAAAATTTCAATTCGCTCCTTTAAAGGGTTGTAGCTCCCTTATTTTTCGGTTTTATAAAAAAGTGTACATAAAGAAGTACCCTTATTTTTTGACGTACTATGACCTCTAAAAATTAATGTACATAATTCTGGACCACCCTGTATAAAACATTATAAATTAAAAAACTATTCAATATAATTTAATTTTGTCTACTAATATCGAACTTTGTAAAAAAACTGTGTAAAATCTGTACTTACCATGAAACCTTAACGAGACTAGTTTTTTTATGTCTTTTCATTTCTCCCCTAACATTAAAGTATTATATTTTCGTATGTAATGTAATTAGTAGGTGATAATTGGTAACTTAGTATTAATCTAGATATCTAATGCCTGAGTAATTGCTCAACGGAAACTAACTAATACGCTTCATAATTACAATCGATCGGGATTAGATATTGCTTCCATATCGTTTACCAGATGGAAACGACGAAATGATAAATAGTGGAATAAATTATGCAAATGTATGCATAGTTTTTATATTAACATATTTTATGGAGTTTAACAAATTGTCAGTCTTTGTTAATGACATTTACAATGTTTTATAAGTAGTAACAAATAAACATTAAATACTATAAAACGTAGAAAATACAGTTTTTATTTTTGGGTAAGTTAATGGAGTGAAAATCGTGTTGAATAGCCTCTTTCACTTAAATTTCTAGTCCTTACCATGATAGATAACAAACGGATGCAACTAAAATTAAGGAAATGTAAAAGTGACTCCTCACTAACAACCAACGGTTCTAGAATTGGTAAGTGGTAGATGTTGATATAGGTATATCTATTCATTAAGTAATCTATTTACACGACTGATGTTCTTTTGTATAAATATTTGAGTGTTTATTTATTGATTGAAAATTTTTAGAACTGTCACTATTGTCAAATAAAAATACGTTGATATTTTCTCTTTTCTACTGATTTATCAACTGTAGAGCACTTGTTTGTTAACCACACATTTTTTACAAAGGCATAAGTACAGAGAAGCTTAGATAGGACAAGCATCCCCTTAAATAACCACAGCTTTATGCCCTAGTCAATCATGGAAATTCTCAACACTAAAATTTATTCCAGAATATGTCTTCTTCGGATCTCCGGTTGCAAGAATATAGCAAGTTGCAAATTGCACAAACCTTATATCCGATTTACATGCAGCTCAATTCCAAGGCAGTAAGCAGGGAAGCAGACAGAAAAGTTGGCAGTGCTGCCGTTGCCTATGTCTGCCACTACCCATTGCTACTGCCGGACGCTTCCATCCGTGGTGGTTTTTTGTACGTTCAAAGTCAAAGTATAGACAGCACAAGCGGCAACGTCGTTTTTACATGCTGCATGTGAGTTTCGCGAGGAACTAGGAGATTAATAGGACTTTGTCTATTTTGTTAAGTTGCTCAGTTTCATGGAAGGTAGAGTAGCAACATCTTAACTCATTTAAATAATTCTGTACATCTTCATCCTCGTTACTTCCGGAATAGTATGGTAGATGTGAAACGCATGTAATTAACAGACTCCCAGTCTATTGTTGATGGTTTTAAGGATTTTGAATTCTTTACACAGCCTAGTTCAACGAATCATAGATGTATTTGTTTTAATCCCATGCAAGAGCATGAAATTATGCAAGCAAGTAAAAAGTTAAAGGATAGCATGACAGCAGGTCCAGATGGAATTCCATCTTTCTTTGGAGGACTGCATCGGAGTTATCTCAACTCCTTTAGCATGGATTTTTAACTTATGGTTAAAGGCAGCACAATACCCCAGTATTTGGAAGGAGTCTAAAGTTTGCCCTGTGTTTAAAAATGGAAGTAGGGATAAAGTGAAAAATAATTATAGGCCCATTTCTATTATAAGCAATATGTCTAAGGTTTTCGAAATTATTCTTTACAACAGAATAATGATGAATGTTCGTAATCAACTTTCTCCTTGTCAACATGGCTTTAATACAAACCGTTCCACTATAACAAATTTGTTAAATATAACTCAATATGTATCGGAAGCTGTTGATGGCAGAAATCAAGTCGATGTTATTTATACTGATTTTTCTAAGGCTTTTGACACGATATAACATGACGTTTTAATTACTAAACTTAACCCCAACCAAAACCACCTAGTAGCCTTTACAAGGAAAAAGAAACCTAATTTAAAGATCATAAGAATAGGGGAGAACATCGTCGAGTGGAAAACAGAGGTCAAATATCTAGGGCTAATCCTAGATAGCAGGTTACTCTGGAATAAACACGAAGACGAAGTAATACACAAAGCAACCAAGGCCCTCATGGTGTGCAGGAACATTGCAGGAAAGAACTGGGGATGCAACCCACGTATTCTGCAATGGATGTACACAGCAATTGTGAGACCAATAATCATATATGGGGCAGTGGCTTGGGGAGCAAGGGCTAATCTGAGTACGACGAGGAAAAATCTCTCAAAGATTCAGAGACTAGCCTGTTCATGTATCACTGGAGCAATGGGAACTTGCCCCACTGCTGCAATGGAGGTGATTTTAAACTTAACCCCACTGCACATTCTGTTAGAAAGTGTAAGGAAGAAAACGATATATAGAATGAACAAAGAAGGAATTATCAGGGAAAAACCCCGATCACTTCATTTTGATCAAACTTGGGAAATGCCCCAAGATGATATGCCAAAGAAATTCAACTTTGTGAGAAAATTCATCACAAGGTTGAGTATTAAATCTGAATGGGATGAAGGCACCATACAGAATTTAAATCAGAATACCATAAAGTGGTATACGGACGGTTCCAAGCTAGACGAGGGAACTGGGATAGGAGTTTTTGGACCGAGAGCCAAATACTCAGAAACCTTGGGCACATATCCGAGCATCTTTCAAGCAGAAGTCTGCTCCATCAAAAGATGTGTGGAATTCAATATTGGAAGAAACTACCGCAGACAAGAGATTGTGATCATGTCGGATAGTCAAGCAGCCATCAAAAGATGTGTGGAATTCAATATTGGAAGGAACTACCGCAGACAAGAGATTGTGATCATGTCGGATAGTCAAGCAGCCATCAAAGCGCTGAGCTCAAATATAATTAGTTCCAAGATGGTTTGGGAATGACTAGGCAAACTAAATGAACTAGGCCAGAAGAACACTGTCACCCTCCTATGGGTCCCGGGACACATAGGAATAGAGGGGAATGAAACAGCAGATAAGCTGGCAAAAAAAGGAGCTGAAACCCCACATTTGGGACCAGAACCATCTTGTGGTATCAGCAGTAGAGTAATCTTAGGAAAACTAAGGGAAGAAATGGAGAAGGAAAAATCCAAGTACTGGAATCAGCTGGAAGAACTGAGGCAATCTAAGATACTACTGGGGAACTATGACCAGAAGAGATCTCTTAGCTGCCTCAACCTCAGTAAAAAAAGGCTCCGAATTCTAACGGGAATATTAACCGGGCATTGCCGGTTAAGAAGCCACATAAAGAAACTAGGGTTAGTAGATGAAGCAAAGTGCAGATTCTGTGAGGAAGAGGATGAAACCTCAATACACATACTCTCAGAATGCCCTGCCTTGCAAAATTCTAGGGCTAGATACCTAGGAGCACATGAAATAGAGGAAGGGGATCTACCTGATTTGGAGCCCGACGATGTCCTAAACTTCCTCAGGAAAATAGGACTCGAAGAGCTGCTATAGGTCTGAGAAAATATCAGAACATGGCAAGTAAGGGGGGCACAATAGATCCTATGGGTCGCAGTGTGATTATCACCCCTGACTCATACATACATACATACATACATACATACTAAACTTAAAAATTTTGGCTTTGTTGATCATGGTATTGAATTTATAAAATCTTATTTAAAGAATAGGACACAATTCGTTTCATATCGTGGAATTAAGTCTGTCAAATATACAGCATTCTCTGGTGTACCTCAAGGTTCCAACTTAGGACCTTTACTATTTTTACTTTTCATTAATGATCTTTGTGAGTCTATTAACACTAATCGTCTATGTTATGCAGATTATATGAAAATTTTTCTTGAGATCAATAGCATTGAAGACTGTCATCATCTTCAGAGTCAATTGAATTTTATCAAGAACTGGTGTGATAGTAATAAATGTAAAGTTATTAGTTTCTCAAGAAGAGAACATATTGTTGATTATCCTTATCAAAAACTGTTTTGATTATTTTATTTAATAATATTAACACATATTTTACTCTTCATCTAAAGAAAATGATTCATTTTAAATTCAATTAAAATCCTTCTTATTTGCAATTTTTATTCTCAAGCACAACCCCTCGATGTCGAGTTTATCCTCAGCTTTAGACAAAATATCGTCGTTTATCCGCAAAACCTCCAGAGAGTAATTAAAGCAAGAGGGCGACTTGGAGAGCTAAAGGAGTAACCTTGAAATAGCAGGGGCGCGTATATTAGTAAGAATATTAATAAAAAAAAATACCTCGATGCTATATAATTTTTACCTTGGTGCTAATAATTTAGATCTATGGTACTTGATTATTGGTTAGTATACAAAGGTGGCATTCTCTGACTATTTCTTGTTCTTGTTCTTGTTCTTGTTCTTGTTCTTGTTCTTGTTCTTGTTCTTGTTCTTGTTCTTGTTCTTGTTCTTGTTCTTGTTCTTGTTCTTGTTCTTGTTCTTGTTCTTGTTCTTGTTCTTGTTCTTGTTCTTGTTCTTGTTCTTGTTCTTGTTCTTGTTCTTGTTCTTGTTCTTGTTCTTGTTCTTGTTCTTGTTCTTGTTCTTGTTCTTGTTCTTGTTCTTGTTCTTGTTCTTGTTCTTGTTCTTGTTCTTGTTCTTGTTCTTGTTCTTGTTCTTGTTCTTGTTCTTGTTCTTGTTCTTGTTCTTGTTCTTGTTCTTGTTCTTGTTCTTGTTCTTGTTCTTGTTCTTGTTCTTGTTCTTGTTCTTGTTCTTGTTCTTGTTCTTGTTTTTGTTCTTGTTCTTGTTCTTGTTCTTGTTCTTGTTCTTGTTCTTGTTCTTGTTCTTGTTCTTGTTCTTGTTCTTGTTCTTGTTCTTGTTCTTGTTCTTGTTCTTGTTCTTGTTCTTGTTCTTGTTCTTGTTCTTGTTCTTGTTCTTGTTCTTGTGTATGAGGGACCACCGGCCTTTTCGAAGTACGCTAGGGTTGTGATGCCGAGGCGAGGGTAACGGCGAGTTTTGAGGCAGGTTTGGTTGGTAGGCATTCTCTCATTCTCTCATTCTCGCATTCTCTCTCCAAAACTGCATAGGTCCTGCATAGGACCCATTCAAATATGAGATTCCTACCTCAGCCCAAAAAAAATCTGTCTGTATAAATATTATTCCAATGAAAGTTTAAAATCTTGCTTTCTAGTCTAAGTTGAATCCTGGTAATTTCCACTATTTTTAACGTCATCGCGTTGGGATAGTTAAGTAGCCTTTTTGCTGAAGTGCCCGTAAGAAAACTTGGTATTTTTATGGTTTTACTTGTGATTTATAGCTCTCAAGACTTAAAAATAATGACACCATGTGTTTTTTATTTCCAAGTTAGGTGCATCAACCATTAAAGTTTATTACCAACAATGACATGAAAACTGAAGATAAAATAAAATAAATATGGAACTTATATGCTTCTAGCACCTACGACCTCTGCAGATTTATTGTATGTGCCCTCCTGTTACTCCAGAGTTCCTTGTCCAGACTTGTTCTTATTACTAGACTTCGAATGGCAGACCTCCATATGTTGGGAGGGTTTAGGTTTTTGCCTGACCTATCATTGACTGACAGTATAGTCAGATCACAGTAACATAGTATGTGTACTGAGGTTCTCTTATCTTCTTGGCAAAACCTGGTTGTTCCTGCCGATACTCGAAGGTCCTTTGATGAACTCTTTCGCCTGGCTCATATTTGGCGCCTTATTCTACCATTCTCAAGACTGCTTTTTTATCTTATTACTGCTATTTGTCTTTTGCAGCGCTTTCGCTATGCCACAGAAAGGTTTAGGCAAATGGTAGCACAACGTGTCCCTTCTTGGGCTGACTCTTCATTGCCTTTGTGATCCGAGTGACCTGGTACCCAGGCTAGCGGCAATCTATTATTACTGTCTAGTTCTTGTAGCGTTTCCAAGCAGTCCCAAACAAGTTTGGATTTTATCTGCATGGAACCGATTGCTTTTATAGCTGTTATGCCTGATAAAAAAATTTAAAATTTATACTTGGAAATCATGTTGTCCGATGGCATTCCCATTGTGGGGTCGATTTCCAATTTTTTGTACAGCTCGTTATGCACCTTACGTGTAGCTTACTATTGGGTGCTGGTCCTCTAGTCAATCTATTAGTGCTTGACATGGTTTTTCCTTGTATGTGAACATGAAGTGGGGAAAGGTTAAGCAAAACTTCTAGTGCTCTTGTTGTGGTTATCCTAATGTCTTCCGTGGCAGCAAGGCAAGCTTGCCTTTGGATGCCACTTAGCTTTTGAATCGCCCCAGCCTGCCGACTCTTCGGCCACCATACTAAAAGAAAAGAGATAGAAACTAGACTAAGAATCAGTACCAACTAAAAATCAGAAAAAAAACTAAACTAGTATGGACACAAATTAAGAGAATGAATAAGTTTTTGTGTCTGAAACAAACCTTATTCTAATCCTATTGCTTTAAGGAAGCTCAAAATGTGAAGTTGCTTTAGATAGGGTGACACATTTTCTTGTATCTCGTTAGCAGGGGACCAAAGCGAGGACCAAGGATATCGAAGATGGATTAACCAAATTATCGATATTGGGAAAAAAAAACATTTCAGCTGATGAAATAACTGACCATGAAGATAGGTAGATAGAAGAACAGAACATGCGTACAACGCCAATTAGAATTAAGTAGTATTTTTATATCTTATATTTGGCTCTATTAATTGAATAAACACACAAACCACATTTATATTTTATATTGTTACATCATATATATGTACGCCTTTGGTTTATGGTTTTTGAGCCGCCGCCGGTGGCAAAAGAGCATCAACGGAGGCTTGTGAACTGACCGAGTAGCGCGTCGGCTGACCAACCACCGCTAACTGAAACCACCAAAGCTCTCGGTTCTTGCGGTTGGACTATTAAACAAGGGTTGGCCATTCCTTCGGGAAAGATATTCGTACTATATGTATAAATAATATGGATAAAGAGTTGGGAAGTTCCTATATAATATTTAGAAATAATTAAACTAAAATGAGGTGGTTGTGTAAATATAACGTATTAATATTTTTTTAATCTGCTGTTACTTCAAGTTTATTTCTACTAGTAAATAAAATATAAACAAATATTATTTCAAATATATTAGTGTTTTTTTTTTTAATTTTGTTTACTTTATATTTATCTTGTGGTTGTTCTGAGAAACATATTTTCAAATTAGGGTGTTATCTTGTTTTATGTTAATCTACAGTGGACCTAATTGGACGCGACATTGCTTTTTAATTTTTACATTAATTTGTTCATTTAAGGAGGTTTTGTTCATATATTGGATATGATGAAAATCTATTTAAAACAATATATGTACAGTGTGTAAAAGCCAAATGGAATAAATTCATTATTTCGGTTACTGTACATATTTATAAAAAATCCCGAAACACGTCAAATTTAAATTATAACTTGACATTCTTTAAAGTGAAAATGCAATCCCTACCTTCAACCCCCTTAGAATGACAGGTACAACCCCCAATTTTTTAAATGGGAAGTATAGGCTTGTGATATATCATTTGAAAGGTCTCTTCATTCTCTATTCAAAAATGTTATTGTTTTTAAATTTAATGCAAAAATTAACATAAAAAAATTAATATCATGTTGTTCCCGAAATTCGCTAAAATATACCCGAAACTTATTACAATATACTTAGAAACTTATTTCCCGTTTAGGTCTTGATAATGAGAAAGTGAACAAAAACCATAGCAATGTGGTTTTTAGATGGTAACCATTAAAAAACTTTAAAGAATTTCCGTGACAACGCTATTTTAACAAGCAGTAGTAAATTGTTTTATTTAAGTTGTCATTGTTGTAATTTAAGTATAAAGTTTGTTCAATTCAATTCTGAAAAATGGTTAGATTAACGGAAATGCATAGAATAACAGTTTTACAAATGATTGGTTACGGAGATAACATCCGAACACAACAGGAAGTAACTCGCCTATTTCATGAGAAATTTCCTAATTTACCGCCTATATCGGCTTTTACTTTACTGAGATCGGCTTCAACTTCGTTTACTCTCGGAAATGGAACAGCATACCCAAAAAGACAAGATGTCTACCACTCTTTCGATGTATCAATGACGCTTGAATTTAATCTCATAAATTCTATTGGAATCCGTCTTTGTTTTGTCCTATTTATTACTTTGGTAAGTAATTTAATAATGTTAGAATACTTTTATGCATGTATTTTTTTATATTACATGTATTAATTCAACATGAACTGATTTTGATTAATGCAAAATTTTTTTAGTAATTAATTAATACATACGATGTTAATGGAGCTGCTACCAGGATCATAAGAGAGTGAATCATCGATTTCTTGGCCTTTTTATAGGCTTCTATGGAAATGACAAATATGACATAAAAACGGAATTCAATTGTTCGTTATTTCCAAAAGTTAACCAAATTTTTCGAATATCAAGGTATTAAATTTACAATTCTAATATTATCTTTGATAACTTACAGTGAGATCTTATTCTTATATTTACTAAAAATCCATTTATATAATTTTTAATTGACTTCTTCCTATGAAATTTTGGATTTGAAATAGACAAATTTCTTGAGCTGTCAATTTATTCTAGACTTTCAAAATTTGAATTAAAACTATCAATTGTACTTAAAATTACTATAAATCCATTAAACTAGTCCTATTTTAACCGATAACTACTATTTTAAACTCTAAAAACTAAAATTTAAACTTTTTAAGGGATTCTCTTATTTGTATTACTTACACATTATATAAGATGAGATTCTCTGTGTTATCAAGGACTCACAGCTTAAAATTTATATAAAAAACTTACTTAATTATCCTACATACATTTTTGTTACATAAAATGTCCTTTATTAATGTTTATAAACTAAGTTTTTCAATAGTCATTTCACTATCTAAGTGTTCCTATCATAAGTTTGTTTGATTAAGTCCAACACTTTAGATATGAGGATTAGTTCACTATATTTCACTATATTTATTACATGTTTTTAATTGTTCTTGTGGTTTTTTTAGGTATTCATGATCTATTGGAATACTTATTTGTTCAATATCGAAGACTACAATTGGTCTCCTTATACTTTTGTAAGTACTTCCTTTTTATAATACTAATTTAAATACTTAACTACATAAAATTACATGTTTATTTATTAAACATATGAAAACTATTAATAGTTTTGATTTTTATTTCCTTTTTTATTGCTTTAGATTATAAATTTGTTTTTGAAAAGAAAACTAGGTCAATGGTGAATCGTTATATGAATTTGCACTTATTATAATATTTGATTGTGATAAAATAGCAAAATATGGATCCTGTACAAGATGAGATGTCAAGTACATTCTTTGTTTATTTGAATGTTTGTCTGTGAAAATTATAAACTTGAAAACTTTAGATGTAATAAAGAAAAAGTAACTGCTGATTCGATGAAACTTATGAAGATATCCTTTTATTATAAATCATTGAGGTAAGTTTTACTTGTTAAATTTTTAACTCTTAGTTATTTATCTCAATATTTAAAAACTTACTTCTCTTATGAAGATGTACTTGTACTATTATTGTTATTCTGTTTGTTTTAGTCTAATTACGGAACGCTCTTCAGTAAGACGTCCTCGTATATCAAATTTAATTTTCACCAGTTCTACAAATAACAGTATAGTATCTCTCTACACTCATAGTCGAATGGCGAGATGCGGGCAACCGTGACCACAAGACCCGACTTTGCTCTTCTACATCCAATTAGTATCTTAATTAATATTGATGCCGCACAAAGAATTTTTATTAGGGTTTAGTTAGCCTTCGGTTCATTAATATTAAGGGTAATTCCGGATCTGTTTTATATGCTAGATGGCCGGTGGTAACCTACCTCTTATGGTGATAATTATTATTATGAACATATTCTCTGAATAACGTAAAAGAAAGGAATTCAATGACAATATACAAGGTGAGTCATAACTATTGGGACATAGACTAAGGACAGGTTATTTGGACCAAAATATGGCTATTGGGCCAAATATGCCTTAATATAATGTTGCTGAGAAAAAAGATACAGGGTGTTAAAGTTAATTTTTGTTTTTCGTTTTTTGCTAATAGTTTCCCTGTATATTTATAAATTGATATCAAAATTGGCACAGAGGCATAATCTTAGACAAGAAATAATATTTTATTTACAATTTTACGTTTTGTGATAGAGGGCGCCACGTGGATCATTCCTAATGATCAAATTGAGTATAAACTTTTTCTGATGAAATTTTTTAGTAATTTATATTAGAAAATATGACGTAAACATCATTTTTACGTAAAATTGGTACTCTTATTTAAACATGATAATTTCAACCGCTTTCGATAAAAACGCAGTGGAACTGCTTAGAGTCTTAAAAAAGGATTTCAAATATTAATTCATTTATGAAAAGTATGCTTTGGACTGTCAGATAATTGTTGTTGGTAAATGTCATTTGTTCAGAGTAAATTATTTTTGATGTGACAGTGTAGTAGTGTAATGTTGCATTTTTTAAAAGTAATCATTACTTTTTTTGATTGAAATGCCTCGTCACAATTATTTTACTAATGAAGAAATGCGAAATATGATTTGCGTATACGCACAAGAAAATTTTTGCGGTCGCTCGGCAGCCAGAAGGTATGGAATGTTATACGCAAACAGAAGGCAACCAAATCACAAAACTTTTGCAAGATTATATCGTAGTTTAGGTGAAACTGGGTCATTTCACACTAAAAATCGGGGTGGTCGACCGAAACAAATCACACCTAATCAAGAAGATGAACTTTTGGTTCGAGTAGATGAAAATCCTGAAATAAGTTCACGACATCTATCAGCAGCAACAGGAGTAAGTCAGTCGTCTATAATTAGAATTCTAAAAAAAGGAGAACCTCCATCCTTATCACTTAACTCCTGTTCAAAATTTACTTCCAACTGATCTTCCACGACGGTTACAGTTTTGTCAACGTATTCTGAATAAACATCGCAATGTCAGACACTTTATTAAGAATATTATGTTCACCGACGAAGCAACTTTTACCAGACGAGGGGTTTTTAATTGGCGAAATAGTCATTATTGGGAAGAAGAAAACCCGCATGCTATTAAAGCTAGACATTTTCAGCAGGAATTTAAATTGAATATTTGGTGTGGCATTATAGGCGACCAACTACTAGGGCCTTATGTTCTTCCTCCGAATTTAAATGGAGATTCTTATTTATTCGTTTTGGAAAATACTTTTAGTGATATTTTAGATGATCTGTCACTGGATGTAAGTAGAAAAATGTGGTTTATGCAGGATGGAGCGCCACCTCATTTTTCATTAGCTGTTAGAAATCATCTTAATGACGTATTTCCTCAACGATGGATTGGCAGAGGCAGTGATTTTCAATGGCCACCAAGAAGTCCTGACTACAACCCGCTAGATTTTTATTTTTGGGGACATATGGAGTCTTTAGTTTATGCCAATGAAATTAATACACGAGACGAACTTTGGAAATACATTCAAAATGCAGCTAATCTTATAAGGGGACAAAATAACATTTTTTTTAACGTCCGAAAATCCTTTATAAAAAGAATTAGAAAAGGTATAGAAATCGGAGGAGACCATGTAGAACATTTAGTTTGAGTTTTTGTAAGTTCTTTTAAGTTAAAGTGTGTTTAGTTTTGATTTATCGTCAAAACGGAAACCTTACGTTAGTTGCAACTTTGTTTATTAGTTTGGTATTTGATAGTGGAATTGTAAATAAAATACTATTTCTTGTCTAAGATTATGCCTCTGTGCCAATTTTGATATCAATTTTTAAATATACAGGGAAACTATTAGCAAAAAACGAAAAACAAAAATTAACCTTAACACCCTGTATCTTTTTTTTCAGCAACATTATATTAAGGCATATTTGGCCCAATAGCCATATTTTCGTCCAAATAACCTGTCCTTAGTATATGTCCCAATAATTATGACTCACCCTGTATATGCAAAATTGTTGAAAATTTATTTACATTGTAACAATGTATTTTTACATATGTAATTAAGGATCTTTGTAACTGTTTAGTTCTATTTTTTGATACGGGAAAGTATTTAGTCATAAAAATAGATAGAGAAATTAAAATTGGAGCGGGTATCTACTCATGTTGCCCCGTAAGAATATAAATTTTTTGGCATCAAGTTTAATCTCTTTTTAAATATTCATTATTTTTTATATTTGATACTTACTTTTCGTTTGATATTCATTTTCAATTTTTAAATGTCTTCTTAAATTTATTTAACATTAAATAACCAATGTTAAATAGTACACAGATCGGAAAAGTCTTGGGAACGTGTTATCAGTAGATAACTCAGTTATCAGTAGCAACTCAAGTTCGATTACTAATTTTAACAGCTGGGAGGCAACCAACAAAAACTGCTCCTGAGTGCAGAGAGCGCATAACGTATCTATTGGTAAAGATACAGTGCGAAATCGTCTTCATGAAGTCAACTTGTTCAGCAGATGGCGCTTGAGATGTCTACCTCTGTCTATAGGTAATCGCGCTTCAAGACTGGAATAGTATCAAGAATTTCAGAATTGGGTTACTCAATATTGGGCTACATTTTGTTTGTAGCTAGGTACCTGATGTTAGAGGGAAATACATCCAGGATAATCCCTTAGGGCTAATAACATCTAGGCTTTAATATTGTTAGCCTTAATACTACCTAAACAACATCAGACATGCCGTAACATACTAATATCCATGAAAACTACACCGAGCATAGCAATGAAAGTAATGTTAAATCTCACACCCTTGAACATGTTTGTCCAGGATTTAAAACCTTATCCAGCATGAGGTGAGGCAAGATTTCCTGTGGAAGGAAGCGGTGAATAACACTCCACTTTTGCAAGGAAATATGAACTGTGTTGCGCCCAGGTTTGAATTTAACAAACTCTAAACTATATCACTAAAGAACGCAGAAGAAACGAACTCATGAAGTACAATAGAAATCTACACGGCCGGATGTAAAACAAAGTATGGAACGGAATGTGGAGTTTACTTAGAATCCCTGGACATACAAATTCAATGGGCTGTAGGAAAACTCCTAAAAAATTCAGGAACAAAGCTAAAATATACTTTTGCCTGACAAATGGGGACAATAAAGTTGCAGTTAGCTGGACGAAAGCGCAGGCTAGCTAAGAAGAGAACCATATCGCTGTCTTTCTGGACATAGAGGCTCCTCGAACTTCCCTCTATAGACCTAACAAAGTCAATTATAACTAACCTTATAATGAGTATACAGCTAAAAGATTTCTGGAAACGTCCAAAAAACAACTCAGACTAATAACAGGGATACTAACTGGTCACTGAGACCTCTAAAAACACCTATGCAGGAAGAAAGTAACACACCTCTATGCAGAGCAATGGCCAACGCAATGGCCAACACTAGCCCACGTAAGAGAAACTTCCCTGAAGGACGTCTTGGAGGACGAACTAAAGGAGCAGGCTGAGCAGGAAACTCAAAGAGATCTACGTGCGGAAACTTTACCCTTTTCAATTTACGCGTGGATTTGGCGTGGAGAATCTCAGTCGGATTAAGGAATGTGTACAGGGATTTTTGGCCTGATAGTCCTTTAGGAAAGTTTCGGGGGTTAAAAGTTTGAATGAGTTTAAGATTATTAGTTATTAGGATGAGCAGAAGTAGGAATATTAGGGCAAACTTCACCTACGAGTTGACTGAAGTCGTATTCGTTGGTGTGGGATTAGAGTTTCGGCACGGAGCCTGGAATGTTTTAGATCCTACGGAAGGAGCGTAGGACTTCTTCGTTGAGTTACTTGGCCGAATTGTTGGAGCGGGAATAATCAGAAGCTTTGAGGGCAGTGATTTGTCCGTGAAATAAATTGTTTTATTAAGAGAGGGTCCGATTTTCGTAGATGACATCTTTGAGTTGTTAGCCGAAGGCTAAGAGCGACCTTTGGATGAGGTTGGTAGGATTTTCTTCATGATCAGGGCTTAAGGGTGGAGGTTGAGATAGGAGCTGTCCATCTCATGTTGTGGATAAGATGGTAAAATACGTGAAGTACTTACTGGTATTGGTGCTTGAACATTTTGGGGATTGAGATCACAATGGTTGGACATTTTCCTCGGAAATTTCTACCTCGAAGAGGTCCCGTGTGTCGTGGTGGAAGGTTTTCATCGATGGAGGGATTTCCTTGACATTTTTGTTCTAGTTCTAAAGGAAGAGTAACCGGAGCCGAGGAGTAGATCAGATGTTAAAAGAAATATTTTTTTCTTTCATGCGCTTTATTTTTGCTGGTTGTGTAAATTCACTCATATAGATAGTAAATCGAAACAGCAGAAAAGTTTTGTTCAAAAGTTCTTTGTTTAATTTTCTTAATAAGGGTTAGTACAACAAATTTCATATTTTAACCGATTTAAATTCCATTATGGGTAATTTTTTATAACTTTGAATTAATATTTGCATGCCATTAAAGCTATTTTATTACAATAAAATTACTGGCCCCGTCAAAAACCGTGTAGGTAGATATAAGGTAGAATAAACCATCAGCATGTATGTACTATAAATAATATAGCTCTAAATTGTACCCCCAGGTGTACCATAATCTTCATTTTATGCGTTTCCTATAACCGTAAATATTTATGCATATAAGTAATGATCTTAATAATTTTATTGTCCGTATATGATTTATTATAGTGGTAGAAATTTAAAAATTACTGTTTTATGTTTATATTCTCACATAAATTGATTTCTTATAGGGGTTCATGTCTAGATTCTAAATTTGTATTAGAAGAATTTGTTTAATCTCCGAAATGGATTCAATACATCATCAACGTAAAAAAAATAATTATTATTTCTAATTTATCACACATCTTTATCGAAAAGGAAACACCAAGTGTATACCATACACCTAAAGTGTTCCTAGATTTTTATAGTAGATACTTTTCGTAATACATGTGCAGAATTCAGCACAACGGCTTTCCTGAAACGTGTTTGATTGCTTCAGTTGTTGTTTTCAAGATCAGTCCTGTTGTCCCAATAACAATGGGTATCATTTTGGCCTCTGAACTTCAATCTGCAAATGTTTTGGTAAGTCCACACGATACCAACTTCACACAGAATCAGTTCAAACAAAAGTCGGTATGAGAAAAGTCTGCACATTTATTTTAATATATTTACATGCATTTTTACTCAGACTTTAAGTCTGTACAAACAATAGTCTGTATCGTGTGAATCCAACATTTGTATTTAATTTTTTTCTCTGCTTTTTTTGTTATATTAAAATCTACAGGAATTGCTACATCTATCAAGAAGCATGTTATCTATTTTTTTATTTTTTATTATAATATCTGGTTTACTTACCTTAATTCCTCTATCTGTTTGAAGTTGCATGTCCCATATATCAAGGGGATGTTAATTATAGGGAACGGTTTATGTTTATATCAATTTTCTTCTACTTTTATCTTGTATTCCTTGCATATATTCCAGTGAAGCTGAGCTGCTTGAGTATTATGTCGACTCAGGTAGGCTGTTTAGCTAGAATTGGGCAACCGGCTACTACATGATTGATAGTTTCAATTTGAGTTGCAATTTGTAGCAATTACTTGCTCTTGGCACGTAGTGATAAGTGCTTCTGTTTTCTATTTGCATGATAAAGCCACTGCCATATTAGGTTTCTGTTAATAGTTTATTTTTTAGTTTCTTTTAATATTTGTTTCCTTGTTTTTATTGTTTGTGTGTTCTTAATCGTATTATTTATTTTTTGTTTTGGTCTATAGAAACTATTTTAAGATATTTGTCTATTTTACTCTTGAGTTGAAGGTATTGGTTCAATCCTTCTATAAGAATTTATTAGCTAACTTCAATATTCTTGATTCCTCTATTTCCTTCTTCGCGACTCACGTATAGCATGTTGATGTCAGCTGTAGAGTCAAGTGTACATGCTTAATAGCTTGCATGTCTGACTGTCTACTTCTTATTTCGGCTCATCTCCATTTCATTATGCTAAAGCTATATTGATTTACATGGTATATACGAAGTACAATCTTCAGGGGACAAGTATCTTAGTGGTCGTTCTCAACATACTACTGTGACATCCTTACGACCAGCGGCATCGAAAGATCGCTGGACAAAAAAATCCACCTTCGGTATATTTATAGATATCGAAAATGCTTTAGACAAAACCATCTTTCTCAAAATAACTAATGCTATTGCTAAGAAGCACATTTCCCAAACAGTAAATGGATGGATATACAACATGCTCTCCAAGACAGTAATACAAATCAGTGTGAAAGATCACTATTAGAGGCCTGGTTGTCAAAAGATGTCAGTACTCTCACCAATACTGTGGAACTTGGTCTTAGACCACTTATTTAACCGCCTAAGTAGTGAGAACTTCTACGCTGTTGCTTATATAGATGACCTACTGGTTCAGCAAATAGGAAGTTTTGAGAAAACATATTTGTGCTAGGGCCCTCGATGTTATAGAACGTTAGTGCAAAGATAAAACGGTCAATAAATCCAAAAAGATAAAGATGGTCCTTTTCACAAGAGAAAGGAGGCTTGTGAACCTTCAGACTCCAAAACTCCTAAAGCCGAATTAAACTTATCTGCAGAGGTCGTATATCTAAGGATCACCCTTGACAGCAAGTTAACATGGAACTCTAATCTAGAAAAGGGTTAAACTAGCATATACTGCCTATGAATAGTGTCAAAGAATCATCGACGGTGTTGGTATTGTCACCAAGATTTACTGCGTGGTTTTACACAACAATCATCACTTCAATAAGTTGGGGTTATCTGACACCCAACTAGGTAGAGGATATGAACAAGAAAATGAGAAAGTTGAACACGTTCTTTGTAAACGTTGGATGAATTGGCCATCACGTAGCTCAGACCTCAATCCAATTGAACACGTTTGGGATATGATGGGTAGTTTTTGTTAATGATTTGCTTATTATTGTTAATCAAATTATGTATTAGGTACTCTGTTTAAATTAAATAAATAAATTAAAAATGTTTCATTTTCTTTAAACCGTCACATTTCACAAACTAATCAAGATATCTGGTTAAATAAAAAATCGAAGTGTTGGAAACAAATCAGACATCTTTATAAAGTAAAATACGTGCACATCTACTGGCAGAATTAATCTACAGGGTGAGTCAAAAGTTTTCTTTTTTCCCCTGTATTAACTTTTAACATGTTTCAACAATTTAGTGAATAACAATAACACCCCAACATTAACGAACGTGATAATGTTTTTTTAAGCTGTAGAGTTTAAATAATGAATCTGAATTAATGAGATTAAGAAAAGACAAACATTTATTAATTAACAAATCAGGTATTTGTTTAGTTAAATCTACACTAAAATCTCAAAACCAGTTTGGATATTTTTAAAAACAGTCAAAACCTATAACATCTTGTGATCAAAACTTTGGTATAAATTACCTATATTTATATTTATTTAATACTTTTTTAATAAGTTGGTAATTCTAGTTGTAGTAGGGGTCACGTATTTTCATTTTGTTGGGATTCATTGATGTTTCTTTTTAAAAGACACCACTCACACCATGTTTCGCAAGAGATAGTGATCAGTATCTTGGTTCTGCACGTGAACACCTAAATTGTTACTTTCAAGTTTTTGTAATTTCTATTACGCCGCCATGACGTCTAAATAACGTATTATTAAAGTCTCGAATACTTACTGTGAGAATTGCGTTCCTTACATATATAATCAAAGGTTCGAAGTGTTGGTTGGTGCTTTTGTTGTTTATTTTTGCTTTTTAATTTTCTTTGGTTATATAATTTCATGCGCTTTGCCTTGTGATCACGAAAAGTGGTTTTTATTTCCTATGAAATTGGATTAAAATACGTATTAATTATATTTATACAATTTAATCAAATGGCTGAATCAGAAAATTGTTGCTCGTAAGTTGTTATTGAGACATTATGAATTTTTTGGGTCAACTTTTTTGTTTGAACGAACTGGTCATTAAATGAAACTCCAAATGTAAGTTAATAAGGGACAGCAGGACATTATGAAATACAGTAAAAGCACACAATTTTTTTAAAATGTAAAGAGATAAAAAGTTTCTAACAGAAGTATTATTAATAGTTAGGTTAGGTTAGGTTAGGTTCAATGTGAGCGGGGCGTTTCCCACCCCTCCACTGCGGCCAAACTAGGGCCTATTGTGGCTCACCCCTAAGGGTCACAATTCGCCATCCAGTCTGCACTTCTTAACAAAGTCCAAGATCGATTTTGGCGAGACTTGTCTAAAGTCGGTAGGCTCTAGCCGTATGAGGCCAAACGAGCGGAGCCTGATCATTTCTAACGCGGGGCAATAGCAAAGAATGTGCTCTGCCGATTCGTCTGCCACACTGCAGTAGCGACAGTCCGACGTATTGCTCAGACTAAGCTTCCTCAGGTGGTTTCTCAGACGACAGTGTCCAGTCAACAGTCCAGTAAGAATGCGTAGGTTACTTCTACTCAATTCCAGGAGCTGTGCTGTTTTTCTGCTCGAAGGTTGAGATATAAACGCTTTCGAGTGGGTAAGCCCCGGTATATTCTCCCAGTGCAGAAGGGTTTCCCTCGCTGCCCAGCTGGAGATAATGTCCTTGGCAGTGCTTTTTGCTATGCCAAGGAATGGTTCCGGTCCAATAAACGCGGACTCCGTTCCCTTTTTGCCAGAGTGTCAGCTCTTTCATTGCCCTCCACTCCCGCATGCCCTGGAGCCCAGAGTAGCGTTACTCTGTTATTTGCTCCAAGGTTGTTAAGGGATTCGATACAGCTCCACACCAGCTTTGAATCAACCCGGGTAGAATTCAGTGCTTTTAACGCTGCCTGGCTGTCCGAAATTATGTATATGCATTTGTTTACCAGGGGTTGGGCAATCAACTCCCTTGCGCACAAATCTATAGCAGACGTTTCCGCCTGAAAGATAGTAGCGTACTTACCAAGGTTTATTGAAATGTCAACTCTCGGATTTCTGCTATACACCCCGGCTCCCACACCCAGTGAATTTTTCGAGCCATCCGTGTATACAACGCAGTCGGACCCAGAGAAGGAGATTGCACCTCCTTTCCATTCGTCCCTACTTGGGAATAGGACGTTAAAGGCCCTTTCCACGTGTATTAATAGTAGTTTTCAATTTTCTTTAAATACTGACAAGAATATTTGGCCAACACACCTACAAAAAAATCCCTAATCCGTCGATCATAGGGGGATTTCCATCTTGTTGAAACCAAAAATTTTGTGGTAAGTGGTCATTTTGTTGAAGTACAGGAATAATTTGGTTAATTAGTAATTTTAAATACGTCACATTAAAATATTCGTCTATGAAAAATGGAACTATATCAGTCTATACTGTGTTCAATCAATTATCATTAAATTAACTATAGTGTATTTGAAAATCAAGAGAGAGTAAATTCCTAGAAATGTTTTGCAGTTATCAGTGTTAAAGGCAGTAAACCATAGACGTGCGTTTAGATTACCGATTTTAGATAGATAAACATAATTCGTAAGTAGTAATTTAATTTGGGTAAAATGAAGAAAAAGTCAATATTATTTTAGGCATTTTGTTTTAGGCATATGTTTATTTACAAAATATGTATATAATATGTACAGATAATTACAATTACTTATAAATTAATATGAGGAGCTAAAAAAACAATTAAGTAGGTATATGAGAAAAAAAAACCAACCGCAAGGATAAAATTTGACGAGCAACATGCAAAAAATACGACAATATTAAATCTTAAAAAATAAAAATCTAAAAATAAAATTAAAGTACATAAATTAATAATTTTAAAGTTATGGTTCCTCGCACTCTGTGTCAGAAGATTCACCATCTGATTCTTGAGAAATTACAATGGGCTCTATAGTAATATCAATTATGTTATCTAACTCCCACATTTTTTTTTCTATTTCTGGAACGTGTCTAATATATTTTTGCCAATTTTCACTTGTTACTTCAGATATTGCCTTATTGAAGATATTTTTAACATCTGATAATTTAAAAGTAGTGTTATTTCTGGCAACATAACCTTTAACTTGAGCCCATATCAATTCTATCGGATTCAGCTCACAATGGTAGGGTGGTAAACGAAGGATTTCAATTTCTCGTTTTTTGGCTATCTCCTCAATATTATATTTTTTATAATTTAGCTTATGTTTTTTAGAAATAGTTAACAATTCTGCCCTCAGCATTGTGTTTTCAAAGGCTAAATTTTTAGAAGATAACCATTTTGCAATTTTATCCTTTTTCCATTTAGTGGTAACCTACACAATGTCCTTCATTAAGCCATGTTTCATCTAAATAATACATGTTTTTATTTTGAGCTTTAACTTGTTGTATTCTTCTGAGGTACTGTCTTCTCCAACATACAATTTCTTCAGAATTAATTAGCATTGAGTGTCTGCCCATTTTTTCAAATTTAAAGTTTAACTCATGTAACGTTTTCCATAGTTTATCCCGGCTTATTGTGGGTAAATCAACATCATTCGTAATGGCTTGCAAAACTTTATCTAAAGTTGGTATTTGCTTGTTTATAAAAAATGAGTGAACAAGCTTACGAATAGCATTTTTAAAAAACTCGTCCCCGTTGACTTTTAATAGTTTTTGTCTACCTGGTTTCGGCTTTGGTGAGGTTACTCCACCTGATTTTTCCTCCTTTAGAACTCTATATATTGTAGATTTTCCATATCCCATTGCCTTAGATGTTGTTTCAACTACACTTTCAATAGTGTTTGAGTGATTTTGATGTTTAAAATAGTGGTACACATTCACTACAGCACTCTTTTCATTGAGCGATAAATGGTCTAGTTTTAATTTGTTCACTGGCGTATACTCACAAACTGCTTCCATTTTTAGTCACTACTATTTGTCACGTTTATCGAAAATCAAATAACTGCATTTCTAGAAACTTAAGCACTATTTAAGTCAAAATATCTGTCATTAGAAGCTGTTACCATTCGGAGGTCGTTAAATAACAATTATCCCTTTCTAATCTGGTTACACCTATGACGCACGTTAATCCTCTTAGGCTTACTGTAGTAACAATGAAAGATCATAAAATAATGTGATAGTCCAAGAAATTTAATAAATTAATTAACAGAAACAATTTAGAATGCATTACAAATATTGAAGTTTTACCGCACGTACTGTACTATAGTTTTGCATACCGAATTAGTTTTTATTCTGGGAATTTACTCTCTCTTGATTTTCAAATACAGTATAACTTTAAGGGATTTCTAATAGAGCAAAATATGTTCACTTATAATACAAGAAGAGCTTAAACAATTTCCGAAAATATATATTTCTTAGACGCGTTTTTCTGTCTGAAAAATTTGTTCTTAAATGCAAAGCAAATAAAATTGACTCTCTTCTTCAAAAAATTTCACATCTGTCTATTTCCAATTTAACTGATAAATGGTGGCAAAACAAGAATTCTCCTACTCTAGCCATTGGTTTTCCCAACGTCTCACATATTTCTAACATTATAAGTGATCGAAGTTTTTTGATTCTGATTTTAAAATATTGTTTTCCAAATGTAATGTTTTTATCCCCAAGTTTGAAGTATCATCAAGGTGCTCAGTAGTGGTACAGAAGTATTTAGAACAGCTCAATAATCCCTGTAAAACGGATCAGTTTCCAAGTGGAGTTGGATGTGCGGTGTACATTAAAAACAATGATCAATCTCTTAAGTTTAAATTACACTCCAATTGTTCAATTTTTACTGCAGAATTACTAGCCATCCATCAGGCTTTAGTTTTTATCAACGAGAACACTTTAAATTTTAATGAGTTTGTCATTATGTCAGACTCTCAATCTGCACTACTATCTCTAAGGAATACCACAAAACATATCCATACAAATAGCCTTGTGTTAAAAAAGCTAATTGTTTAAATAAAAGTGAAAGTTTTTTTGAAAAGTTTCATTATTTAATGGTTTTAATAAGATGGTCTTCGACAGACTAAGGGTTAGTACTATAAATTTAATTTTACTAAATTAATAATTAAAAAACAATTAATTAAGTGATGTTATCGTAAAAAATGTTGTATTTATTAAATTATAAAAGAACTCAAAATAACGACAAACCATAAAAAAGTCCAAATCAGCATCTTAGCAGGGTGTTTTTTATTTTATAAGTCTGTATCATGAACACAAGAAGGATAAAACGGTCTTCTCTTATTGCCACGGTATCCATTATCATAAAAAGTTATGGTTACGGCCATTTTAGATTATGATAACTTGGAATTCCTACAGTTTTTAATGGTTCCGACATCTTGCTAATGCGAATTTGTCTCTTAGTTATCAACGTTATAAAATCCTTACATTGTATCTGTTAAATGAACGGGAAATGAATACTAAAATTTTTTTGCCAGGCTGTCAATTATTTTACGATAAAAACTGAATTTATTATTATGAAGTATATAGGTATCGTTTTTTGGCTGTATCATAAATACAGGTATTTCAAGAGTTTTTATGATTTCTTATTTTTTCTTTTTTATTTTCAACTCATATTTGGTGTTTTTGCGATTACCAATAAAAAATTTAAATATAAATTTAATAAAATCATGGATCTACTGATTTGCAACACTATTTCTTGATAAGCTTCTTTACTTTTTTTCTGTTTTACCAGTATCTGTCAGAAAAA
Source organism: Ophraella communa (assembly GCA_035357415.1). NCBI lineage: Eukaryota > Metazoa > Arthropoda > Insecta > Coleoptera > Chrysomelidae > Ophraella > Ophraella communa. The sequence continues at coordinate 12,961,578 of CM068984.1, forward strand.
TTATAGGTCCTTGTGATGGGTACTACATCAAACGACGGAAGGCTCCAAATGAGCGGCTCTGACTATGTTGACGGATTTATTCCTAATGTCTCCTTGCCAATCTCTATACTATCTTTACAATTATACCGATTCGTAGATCTCTGCTAATGTCACAATTTTTACGCGTTAAGAATCTTTTACTATGGTTATTAATTATTTGTTTCAAAAGGGCTGTTCTAAATATCTGTCTAAAAATAAATATCTGTTTAAAAATAGATACTCCATGTTCATTTTTAAAACTATATTACTCCAGATATCTTTACACTTAGGAATCTTCGACAAAGCGTATGAAATGGTCTTCTTCACTTTAGTTTTGAAAAAAAAGGAAGATGGTTTCGATAAGTACTGTATCACTTCTTTATGTGCCATCTTCTTTTAGAACGTTGGCTATTATCTTGGTGATTCTTGCTTTGGATGCTGCTTCTCAGAATAATTCAATTGATGTTCACTAATACCACTCCCTTAAGTTCTTAAGACAAGAAATGCGTCTTCTTCTTACATTTTGTTTGCGCTGTAAAATTCTTTGTATTATTAACTATAGCATGTTCTTTTTTCGGGCTGAGATGGAAAAACTCATGTTTGAACGGATCCTCCACAAGACCCGAAAATACTTCAAGACGGTCGGAGGTCCCTTATTTACTCTCTCATTCAGAAATATTCTCTTTTCCTAACCATACTCTCCACAGCCTCACTCCATCCATTCGCCCTTCCTTCTCAACATTATCTCCACCATATTTTCCCAATACACCCTCCCTATCTAAGTTTTCCTCCAAGTTCTTCAGCACTTCTTCACTCTTCTAGCATCCAAACGCATGTCCTACATCAACCTCCCCAACCATACCGCCCGAATTTTAGCCTTCTGCGCTGCCTTCAATGTGGTTTTGGAACGATAGCTGGCTAACCAACCACACACCTAGGTATTTCACCAAATCTTCCATGTAAATTTTCTTTCCATTCACCATCACCTCCAACTCCATCGCCTTGCTACGTCCCAGTGATGACGCTTAAAACTTTTTAAATTAATTTATCTGAGAGGGTAAAGGACAAAAATAGAATAAATATTCGAAAAATATAAAAAAACCGAAATTTTATAAAATAATAAAAGTATATTCTAAAAAATACATAATTATTTAAGTAAAGGACTGCAGTACTTTGTTTATATTTTGCATAAAGGGAGTATGTATTCTTAAATATGTATTTTTATTCAAATTTTGGCATACCGTTAGAAAATAAGTAATTTAATTATTATGATTTTTTAAAAGATTTTTAATAATATTGCTACATATTACAAAAATTCTCTGGCCTTTCTAAAGTGGTCTTTAAAGGTCAGTCCTAAAAATATGTTTAAAATAAGCCCACCTTTGCAAAAAAAAGTGTCGCTTCTAATTAAATTGCACTAACCTTATTTCTTTTGTCAGCAATAAAGCACAAAAGAAAATTTAATAACAGTACTCTGATTGACAAATTCAAGTTCAGTTTCCAACTGTTTACATCTTGCATTCACTCGTTCCAAAAATTCTTGCCCAAATAAATGTCAATAAAGTTATTTGTGCAGTGTCTGGGCTTAATTTTTAAATGTAGATTTTTTGTCTTTATTATTACTTAATTGGCAGTAGTTCTATTGTAAAACATTTTCAGCTATTTTTAATTAATCTGTTTACAGAACGTGTAGATACTTTCATTCTTTGAAAAATGTTGAAATAATAGTTTGTTTCCAAGCTGAAGTCTGAACCATACAAAATTTACTGATAGATTTAAATAATTATATTGATTGTACTAACCCTTACTTTTTGGAAGTCCATCTTATTAAGAATAATAAAAAACTGTTCATTTTAACAAAAAATTGCTTTTTTAACCTTAATGACAGCCGTTTCGCTAGACTTAGCATCGTCAGATTGACATTAAGGTTAAAAAAGCAATTTTTTAAATAAATATTGGAAGTTTTGTTAAAACGAAGAGTTTTTTATTATTCTTAAAGAATTATAATTCTTGTATTCCTGCTTGAATCTTATAGTGACCCTCAAGCGCAAGATACAGCATGATGCAGTACTAGTTTCATTTAGAAACTATATTTAATTCTAATGATTGTTCTTTTAGAATGACCAATATAACTTTTATCTTTAAATTTCTTGGATATTCGAGACCAAATTAAATTTTACGGCATTAAGCATTTAAAATGTCCAAAGGGTGTTAATAAAACCAATTGGCGAAACAACGTCCGGATCCTAGAAATGAGGAGAATTTTAAACAGTTTCTAAGGTCCTATATAATATAAAATTTAATGTTACATTGAAAATAGTAGTAGATATTTTATATTTTCGTAGTGAATCTTCTAAAAGTACAAAATTAAATAAATACGAACAGTAAATAAAAATATAATAAATTAACCATTCACTCTAATTTGACTTTAAATATTGGAAAGTATTTTTCCTTAACAGTAATTTAAAAAATTGTTGTAGTTGAATAACATTCATTATTTAAATTTATTTATGTTGTTTTTAACAAATGCTAACAGTTTTTATAAAAAAATACATTCAATGTGTGTATGGAAAAATTAGAAAATATTTTAACAACATTGTAACAATTTCACCAATAGGGATAGTTACATCAGCTTTTATAAAATTACAATAAGCTTATATAAAATTATAAATTAATAGGTTTAATGTGACAAGCCAGAAGCTATTGTAGCTCACCCCTAGATGTTATAGTTCATTGTATGAACGTTAAACGACTTTTGTAAATGTATCTTCGAGGAGAGGATATCTAGGACGTAGCAGTCTAGAACGGTCCCACAGTTTCTCCCCCTCTAAGACGTATTTCTGACCTTCTTCTCCAGTAAAATATGGAGAGCAGTAAGACCTAGAATCTTCTCTGTAACGAGTTGGAGTCCTTTTTCCCACAATTTCTCACACACCTTTCTGAGGGTCCAGAGGAAATCCCTAGCTTTGTTTATAGCTTTCTCTAGATGGAAGTTCCAAGTAAGGTTCCTATCCAGGATGATCCCTAAATGGAAATTCCAAGTAAATTTCCTATCCAGGATGATCCCTAGATACTTTATCTTCTCCCTTCCAAATAGGTTGACCCAGTTTATCGAGGAGCTTCCTCCTATTTGTAAAGGGAACCACTACTGTTTTGTGGGGGTTCACAAACATCTATTCTCCACACACCAGCTGTAGATGATATTTAAAGCGTTGTGAATTCAATAATTTTTTAATTTTATTCTATCAGTTTCATTTATATACCCACTGACTATAAGTCTTAAGGGTGTAGCGTGTTCGGTTTGCATTCAAAATAGTTTTCTTTTTTTTAAATTCAGATTAAATACAAGGTGTTTCTATCTTTTTCACCTTAATTTTTTGTGTATATTTTCAGTTGTTTAATCGTAAACGTATAAAAAAATAGTGGCGCCCTTAATTCTTATATAGACCAATCCTTCTTATAGTGAGCATTAACTTGGAGTCGAACAACTCGAAAGAATCTCTCAGACGGGATCTCTTTTGGGAACAATTAATGTTTCAAAATTGGCGCCCTGCCTTTTTTTGGAGAATAAATGTGTTTCAAGCACACAATCCACCCCCCGCCGGGAGAGCGGGGAGAACAGACTTCTTCTGTACCGTCCCGATCCAGCATGCCTTTGATCTATTTGCAGATTGTCCTGCTTATTTTCCTTTGCTGAAGGACAGCGAGGAGAAATTGCTAAACGCCACTTCAACGTCAGCGCCATCTTTTTATGTGTTTAATACGAAAGAAGTGAGACATAAGAAGGATTTTGACAAGGATTTATCGGCGTGCCCCACCTTTCATATATATACCGACCAACTCAGAGGTATAAAACACTATACCAATACAATTAAATTTAAAATCTAAAAATACTAATAAGTAATATTAAACTAAGTCAGGGGAATTTTTATTTGTTGATATTAAAATTGGTTGATCTATTGTGCATCCTCCCTGTGAGTTATCTATTTTTAGTTTTCTCGTGCCTTTTACAGGAAGTTAGATAAGTCATCTGTAGACATCTCCTTATATGGGAATATAAATGCCAAGTTGTCGTACTGTTATTGACGATAACTATGAAAGGTTGGATTTGTTTTCTGCCATCTAATGTAGATATTAACACTATTGAGCGAAGATGTTTCCTAAATTAACAATAACCGATTAGAAAGCCAACCGCCAGACGTAGGTTATTTTTTCTTCTAGCAAGTATTTATTAGCTCTCAACTCTATAAGGGCGCCTTACTCAAAGATCTTTTATTTTTTCTAGGTTTTCCACTTCTTCTTAATATGTGAAGGTAAATTACAATTATTAATAACACGAGGTATTTCTGTCAGTAAGTGTACTGACAAGTAGTACGTTTGATTTGCGTTTTATCCGTTTTTTTTTCGAAAATAACTAAGTGATGCTAAATAGATTAACTTTGGACAGTACCTCAAATCATGGGAGATAAGAGGGAATTGTGTAGTTAGGAAACATCTTTGAATTGAGGAGGGTTAAATCAATAAACTTAAACCACACTTAAACCCTACTAGGCCCTTTGTGCTTAATCCTGAGCCTGTTCCTTTAGTTAGTTGTCCAAGAGAATATATTATCTTTTCGCAAGTCAGGCAAGTCAGGCATTTGAACCGAAGCTGAAATGCAATCCGCAAGTCCAAAGGATCATAGAAAAGGCTACAATTCCCTTTGGATATGTAGACGGTTATCTGGAAAAAACATGGTAAATCAACCCAAAGATGAACCTGTGATTATACTCTAGGGTCATAAGACTAATATTGACCAATGTTCAACAGCAACCCATTAGGTTGGAGTTAATCAAATACTTACTAGGGTTCAAAGGCCTAAGCATCCCATGAGCGATGGGACCGGCCCCATCCAAAGGGTTAGAGGTTTTACTATATTTTGCATATTTATATTCAAAGGGATGCTATGTCAATAGTACACAGATGAATGCAAGGTCAGGTTCCAAAAATCTGGGGGCAAGGTACTGACCGGAGTAAGAGGTACAGGATCGAATTTTAGGACTGCCCGTAGACCAAATGGTCCTTAGGATTGTCTTTAATAAATGTTTTCAGATAGTGAAACCAAAAAAGAGAACTGGGGGGAGAACTTTGGGGTGTAATCTCAAAAATTGGGTACTTCGAAAAGTGAAAAATGTAATTTCACGAGTGCTATAGAGATGCAGCTTAGTAATCAGCTTAGTTACTAGGAGTTGTTCTGAATACCTAACAAATTAGGAATCTTTATGATTTTGCTTTCTAGTAAGCTTTTTAGTTTCACTAGACCTAAGACAATTAAATCCAATTAATTATATTTAGAACAACGTATTTCTTCAAAAAATAGTAAACTATGTCCAGTATTGAAGTAGTACAGAAGATATGTATTTATATATCCATAAGACAGTCCGAAGCCTCTAGGTTTTTATTACTTATGATACTTTTATTGATTTCAAGCAATGTACGATTCAAATTTTTTTAAATACATTTGTGCAGGGTTTCTCATTAAATATTATAATATATTTTAACCCCCACTTATTTTCATAAATTTCGGGAATAAAAAAAAGTTATTTTATCTGTGCAACAGACCCAATTTTGTATTAAGGGAGTTCCCAATAAAATGCATCTTTAATATCAACCTGTATTTTTTATAGTTTTGAGTATCCCTGCATTTGCTGATTACAAATATTTAACATAGTGTAGTATTAGTTTGCTTCTATAATGCATGTATGTATGAGTTAGGGGTGATAATTACACTGCGACCTATAGGATCTATTGTGTCCCCCCTTACTTGCCATGTTCTGATATTTTCTCAGACCTATAGCAGCTCTTCGAGTCCTATTTTCCTGAGGAAGTTTAGGACATCGTCGGGCTTCAAATCAGGTAGATCCCCTTCCTCTATTTCATGTGCTCCTAGGTATCTAGCCCTAGAATTTTGCAAGGCAGGGCATTCTGAGAGTATGTGTATTGAGGTTTCATCCTCTTCCTCACAGAATCTGCACTTTGCTTCATCTGCTAACCCTAGTTTCTTCATGTGGCTTCTTAACCGGCAATGTCCGGTTAATATTCCCGTTAGAATTCGGAGCCTATTTTTACTGAGGTTGAGGCAGCTAAGAGATCTCTTCTGGTCATAGTTCCCCAGTAGTATCTTAGATTGCCTCAGTCCTTCCAGCTGATTCCAGTACTTGGATTTTTCTTTCTCCATTTCTTCCCTTAGTTTTCCTAAGATTACTCTACTGCTGATCCCACAAGATGGTTCTGGTCCCAAATGTGGGGTTTTATTTCCTTTTTTTGCCAGCTTATCTGCTGTTTCATTCCCCTCTATTCCTATGTGTCCCGGGACCCATAGGAGAGTGACAGTGTTCTTCTGGCCTAGTTCATTTAGTTTGCCTAGGCATTCCCAAACCATCTTCGAACTGTTTATATTTGAGCTCGGCGCTTTGATGGCTGCTTGACTATCCGACATGATCACAATCTCTTGTCTGCGGTAGCTTCTTCCAATATTGAATTCCACACATCTTTCGATGACGCGGACTTCTGCTTGAAAGATGCTCGGGTATGTGCCCAAGCTTTCTGAGTATTTAGTCCAAAAACTCCTATCCCAGTTCCCTCGTCTAGCTTGGAACCGTCCATATACCATTTTATGGTATTCTGGTTTAAATTCTGTATGGTGTCTTTATCCCATTCAGATTTATTACTCAACTTTGTGATGAATTTTCTCACAAAGTTGAATTTCTTTGGCTTATCATCTTGGGGCATTTCCCAAGTTTGATCAAAATGAAGTGATCAAGGTTTTTCCCTGATAATTCCTTCTTTGATCATTCTATATATTGTTTTCTTCCTTACACCTTCTAGCAGAATGTGCAGTGGGATCAAGTTTAAAATCAGCTCCATTGCAGCAGTGGGGCAAGTTCCCATTGCTCCAGTGATACATGAACAGGCTAGTCTCTGAATCTTCGAGAGATTTTTCCTCGTCGTATTTAGATTAGCCTTTACGCCCCAAGCCACTGCCCCATATGTAATTAATGGTCTCACTATTGCTGTGTACATCCATTGCAGAATACGTGGGTTACATCCCCAGTTCTTCCCTGCATTGTTCCTACACACCATGAGGGCCTTGGTTGCTTTGTGTATTACTTCGTCTTCGTGTTTGTTCCAGAGTAACCTGCTATCTAGGATTAGCCCTAGATATTTTACCTCTGTTTTCCACTCGACGATGTTCTCCCCTATTTTTATGATTTTTAGATTAGGTTTCTTTTTCCTTGTAAAGGCTACTAGTGTGGTTTTGGTGGGGTTGATGCTTCTATAATAGCGTATGGTACCTACTACAAAAAGGTAACTGTGGCTGACATTTCAAAATGAGACAAATAAGCAATTAAAAAAGTCTAGAAGAAAATCAATAAATGTGTGGTGCGGAATATTTCAAAACAAAATAGTTGGTTTTTTGATTATAAATTCACAGGGGAATCATATTTGAATACAGTCATTATAGAAGTAGATGAGTAAATCAAAACTATACACAAAATTAATTAAAGATATGGTAGCAAGATGGAGCACTGCCACGTAATGTCTTAGTCGTTCAAGATCATTTAAATAATCAATTTCATGTGCGGATCGGCAATGAGAATAAGAAATAGAAAAATATTGAGCTTAACTAAGAACCAATTTTAATTATGGTTTATTGTTTGTATATATTTTACTACAGTTCGGTCCTGCTTCGTAAGTAAGGATCAAAAACTAAGCATGCACATAACAGCCGCCACTGATCTGGTATAAAAATGGTGGCGGCATCGGCAGCAGCATAACAGCGACGGCGACGGGTGATCGATAAATCCAGACTAATTCTGAGCTTATTGCGAGGTTCCTTCGACTTCTCTCTAACCCCCCTTTTCCCTTTGCACTCTTCCCTGTTCCTTGGCCCATTTCATCTCGCGACAGCAGGCGGCATTTATGGCTTGCATTACATCTTCCGCCTACCCTCTTTTCGTCTCTTGCCCCCTTCTTTCGTCTTCGCAAGCCACTCTGCTGCCAAATCGGCCCCTTCTAAAGGAGACAGGAAAAAAACAACAAATTGAGTTCCGCTAAATTAGTAGCACGGTTCTTGTGGAAAGTGTTTTTAAAATGTGTCACTTGAAAAAATGGCTTGTAGAAAACAATTTTTTGTAATCGGACTAAATTCTTATTTTAATCCATAGATTTTGGACATGTCAATATTTTCGTATACAGCGTGTCCTATAGGTGAAAAGTGTTTAAATATTAGTTTTAGTGAAAAATGTCAAGTTTTGCTTGTTCTGAAACCCTATAAAATATAATAAAATTCAAGTTTATCAAAATCCGTCTCATTTTATAGCCATTTGTATGAAAACCGTATGAATTTGTGTACTAAGTTCGAAAATAAAGTATTAATTGTCATTCTTTAATAAATATTTGGAAACAATGTTAACTATTCAAGAATTATAATCACTATCAAAAATAAAAATACAGAATAATAATGTAAGAAACACTAAGTAAACAATATATCAAACAAAACAAAAACAATATATCCTCCCCCAGCTACAAAATATCTTCGGCAACATCCGTATTAATATCATTTAAAACACAAAATACTATTGGAACAAAATTGTTAAATGTGAAAACAAAATTACCAAAATTAAAAAATCTGGTGTTTACAAAATTAATTGTCCAAAATGTGATGCAGTATATATAGGTCAAACACAAAGAAATTTTGAAGTAAGATTTAAGGAACACTTAAGAGCATATAGATTACAACAACCAAATAAGTCGAACTATGCAAAACACCTACTTGAACATCCAAACTCACTTATACAAACCAATGACATTCATATACTACACATTTGTGATAAAAAACAAAATTTAGATTTTCTAGAAGAGCTTGAAATTAAAAGACATCTAGCAGATCAACAGTTTAAAGTAGTTAATGAACAAATAAATCTTGGAAGTTCTCCACTATTAAACTGTTTACTTTGATTGAGTCTTCATTTTATACATAGATAAGACATTATTGTAACATAAATATATTAAATTATTGTAAAGATCAGCATGATATAGTTTTTTCCTGGTTTTTCTATATCATTGCACTGTTATACTGATCTTAGAGGGAAATACATCCAGGATAATCCCTTAGGGCTAATAACATCTAGGCTTTAATATTGTTATGTCTTATTACTTCCTTACTTGGTCTAGCCTTAACTCCTTATCAACATCAAGTACCTAGTTACAAACAAACAAAATGTAATTTCAATATGTAAATCTGACGATGCTCTATTAGCAAAACAGCTGTAATTGAATTTTAAAGCGAATTTTTCGAATAAATAGTGGAAGTTTAGTTTAACTGTTCAGTTATTTATTGTTTTTACAAAACATCTCTCAATTCTCTTTCTAAATTCGCAGCATTTCTGGGGTAATTTGGTTAATGGCATCAATGATAGCTCGTTTCAAGTCTTCAATATTATGGTTTAAATTATTTGCGTAAACTTTTTGTTATAAGTAGCTCCATAAAAAAATCTAAAATAGTTAAATCGGGGGATCGGGGCGGAAAAAATATTGGTCCATAACGTCCCATCCATCGCCCAGGAAAATATTCATCCAGTCATACTCTAATTAGCAAAGTCGAATGTGACGAACATCCATCATGTTGAAAGTACATCTTAGACCTTTACTCCAAGGGAATATTTTCTAATTCAGGTATTAAGATGTTGTCAAGCAAGTACAATTATACCTCCTGATTTAATGTATCTTCCAGAAAATACGGTCCGATTATTCGATCCGGTAAAACAGCACACCAAACATTAACTTTTTTAGCAAATGGACTATTACAGTTAATCCTGTAGCTCGGGTTTTCATTAGCCCAATATCGACTATTTTGGGAAGAAACGACACCATTTGTTGTAAACGATGTTTCGTCAGAAAACAAAAAATTATTATGAAAGGATCTGTCATGCATAAGTTTTTCACCAATCATCGCACAAAAGTCCAACCTTATAATCATAATCTTGTAAGGTATGAATGAATTTCGGTTTGAATGGATAAATTTTGTTTTGCTTAAATATTTTCTGTAAGTGACTCTTACTTGGGACACGTAAACGTCACTCACTAGATTAATATTTAGTGCAAACATTCATACGGTTTTCATAAATAAAACTGGCTATAAAATCCTTAGAACAAAAAGAAACAGGAAGGAGTCTGTCATATATTACCTTTAAGGAAAATTTGCGACGGAAGTCGGCCATCTTGAAGCTCCTTGTATGACTCATTGTTTATGTTTACAGTATGCTGTCAAAACAATTTTTGCATATAAATGTCAAAAATGAGCGCATAGGCGTATCATTCGGTTTTTATAAATACAAAATGATTTACAACACTAAATTTATTCACATACTTGATTGGTTGGAATTTAATCAAAATAAAAACCCTAATATAAATTTTATTTTTTTACGGTACGTCATTGGAAACGGAAATTAAAATTGACAATTGGCCGCCATATGCAAGCTCCTTTCTGGACTCAAGGTCATTTTGCATATACTCCTTCCTGTTTCTTTTTGTTCTAAGATAAAATCAGACGGATTTTGATAAACTTGAATTTTGTTTTATTTTATGGGGTTTCAGAACAAGCAAAACTTTTTATCAAGAATGACATTTTTCACTTCAACTAATATTTAAACAGTAGCAATAAAACTCAAAGTCAACCCACAGTATGTAATTTAATGAAAATATTACAACAGCGACATGTTTCGGTCACAAGACCATATTCAGGATCTCTATGTGCAGACTGCAGCGTTTAAACAATTTATAAGAGCTATTATGATTAAAGTAGGGGAGTATTTTAATGTGAAATTGGAAAAGTGGAAATTATGTTGTATAGTGGAAGTTAAATCAATAAAAGAGGTTGAAAAGGAAAGTTAAAAACTAGTTTAATTATTGGAATAAACTATGAAGAAGTTGATGTGTGAAGATAAGAAAATTTGGCATAAAGCAGTAAATATGTTAGAATGAATCTAGGAATGAACATTCTATAGACAGGTTTATGGAGAGTTCTCCAAAACAAGGAGATCGATCTCCAAGACCAAACCAGGAACGGGCCCGGATTATTAGCGGGGTTAGAAGAAACACTTTGGAGAGTTCTCCGAAACAAGGAGCTCAATCTCCAAAACCAATAATCGATGGAGAACGGATCACTAGCGGGGTCAAAAGAACCAATATGGAGAGTTCTCCGGAGCAAGGAGATCAATCTCCAAAACCAGTGACCGTAAGGTACCGGATTATAAGTGGAAATAATCAGAAGAATTATTCTCATACTTTTGTGATTAGTTTATTAAATGCTGGAAATTGTCACAATTCACTTCCATGTAGTAATATGAGTTTTGCTGAACGTTGACGTACATTCATCAAAATTTCATGTGTAATAACAGCATTCATTAATGATCCGACCTTGTAAATCATCCAGTCACTCAGGCTGGGTAGCATAAATCTGGGATCTTAGGTAATCCCATAGTAAAAGGTCCAGTGGAGGCAAATCTAGTGATCTGGGTTGCCACTCAATATTCCTCCTTCTTTCAATCCAGGCTAGAGGAAAATCTTCATTTAAGAACTGACGCTGTTTAAATTATAAAAAAAATGAAGGTATATTCCCGGATGAATCAGAAGTGGGGGGAGAAACAGAAGGGCTGGAGCAAGATGATGAAATGATAGAGGGGGAAGGAGAAACAGAAGGGTTTGAAGGGGAGGAGGCGGAAGAAAGGACAGCAGACATGAGGGGGGAAGAGGTAGAGATAGATGAAGAATATGTATTTGATCCAGATGACATACCATGGTTTGAATGAACGTAAGGTTTGCTATGTACGATTCCAGTTCCAAAAAAAATGTGATTAATAAATGTAATTTTTGAAAGAATTTTGTGTTTTTTCCGAAATCCCGCCACCATATAATCCCAAATGAAATTTGCGATAAAATTGCAAAAAATGTAAACGACATCAGTGGGTGGATATTCACTATCTCCTCCACCTTATATAACTAAGCTAAAACAATGTGACTCAAGACCTTACTGCATAGAGAAACCCATTTTTGCAATTTTCTAGAAAATTTGTAACTTGTGTCCTTGTCAGATGACACTTGTGGCGTTGACCAAGAAAAGAGAGGCCCCAAACGCTACTTCAACATAAAAGGAACACTTATGGTAAGCCAATAATTGACTAAAAATTGATTTCGGTTAGCGTTCATATTTTTGGAGTCGGTTTGGCGCGCAAAGCGAACGTGCTGGCGCCATCTAGATTGGTCTCCAAAGGTCAAAAGACAAAGATCAATGTATTTCCAACTCCATTGAGCAGGAAATCGACAAGAAATTACAATATGTGTTCACTATGAAAATTATGGATTTTTCAACCTCCGTTTTTGCAAAAAATATTGGTTTTGCGAAAAAATTGGTAAGGACCATTCTTGTATATAATGAGCAGATCTTCATTTTTTGTCTGAACAAAATTTTCGTCACTCGCATATTTTGGCAGATATTGGCGGAAAACCGTTTTCCCCGGGTTCAGGCGGCCATTTTGGACTCCTTCCGGAATCGCTGCCGGGTTAAACATTTTCTCGTTTCAAAGCATCTGGGACAACCTACAAAATGAGCCACAATGGAGCGATTGAGAGAGTAACTTGTAGGTTTCGATATATTCGGGTCTTGAGTTACTGGACTATAATTGAAAATTAAAAAAAATAATAATAAATAAATCGTTATTATTCTTTATGTAATTTTCAATTAACTATCTTATAACGTAGTTCTACCACGTTTATACATGTACATAAAGATACATTTTTTAGCAGCTTAGAGAAAAAATATATATTTTATTTTCAGATATTTATAGCTTTAAATACATTTTTTCCATATTTAACAGTTTTTTAATTTTTTCGTATGGAGATTAAACATGTAAAAACGTGCAGTAATTTTTTCTAATTTTAAACTTTTCACACAATCAAGTTTTACTTCGGAAATGATATTAAAATTTCATATAGGACGACGCTTAACTAGTCTCTTGTACGTCTATATTTCACCAAGTATAATTAACGAAGTTAAAAACTCTTCAAATATCCTCTAAAACATTTGTTTTCACTTTTATAGTCTCTCCTTTTCTCCTAATTTTCCTTGCCGCATTTCTCAGACATAAATAACATTTAATCGGCTCACAAAACAAATTCACTCCACAAATAATTATATACACTCGAAAGAACAACCCCTCGCAGTCACTTAAATTTACCTGAAAGTTTTCAAACGACTATACCTACCGTAATTAACCTCCAGTCAGCAAATGGTCTGGTACACTCCATTCTCCAAACTAAACAACAAAACAACGCCGCGCTTGATCTTGAGCTCATCGAACGTTGGTACAAATCGACAACGTTGACTATACCTTCACACATGCTTTGTACATATATGTGTTGACACTGTACGTAACACATGCTAGCTGGTGTGTGTAAGGAGTGAGGTTAGGTTTGGTAAGGTAGTATTATATACCCTACCTGCATTAAAACCGAGCAGTTACAGTAGCAGATAAAGGATGTCGATATTGCGTGGTTGCGTGTCGAAGTAAGACGGTAATAATATGGCCTTTATGTTTTATATAGTCCGGGAAATCTGGTAATAATGTTTTCCTACGACCACATGTGAAAGTGCTAGTTTGCACACTTACTTGTACTTAAGAAAGTAGCTAATATCAATACACGTATTGAAAAGTAAATATCAATACACGTATTGAAAAGTAAATATCAATACACGTATTGAAAAGTAAAAAAATATAGTTCTATGATCTGTGACATTTACGTCAAATTTATCAATAGTAAAAACACATGAATGTCAAAGCAAGGACCATTTAATTTTTTTTAAATCTTCCTTGTGTCAAATATTGTATTGTAATTGCCAATACAAATTTTTCTGTATAAAGTAAGAATAAAGTTTCTTATAGGTTTTTAAATTTTTAAAAAATAAACATATTTTTATTCAGTATTATTATTTTTATAAAAACACTTTTAGAAAGAAGAACAGTTTATTCTTCTTTTTTATATTGGGTTATGTTCCGTGCATGTGTCGAATGTGGATTTTTGAAGTTATGTTTGTGTTTCTGTTTACAATTATCTTTGCGTCTATTATTATTACATTACTTTTCAATTAATTTCACCAACTAACCATTTTACTTTTAATTTTTATAGAGCCCACAAAAAAAATTAAAATGTCATTTATCTAATAAAGAATTTTGATGTGAATTCCTGAGAAAGGTGGTTATTTGATTTTAATTAATTATATTTCCATGCAATATACAAACTCGTTTAAATCCTAATTTTTAACATGACTAACAATTAAAATAAATTTTATAAATAAATTTAAAATATTTATTATAATAAGAAATATTGGGGTCCTAGGAAAAATCGTGTACACAACGCGTTGGAAAGTGTATTTCTCGCACACGTTACGTTTCCGCACTCGCCACTACGCGGCTCGTGCTAAACTTCACTTGTGCGTAATACTTCACTTTCCACACTCGTTATGTAATATACTATTATCATTTTGTGGACGGTTTTTGGTTACATGAAAATTCCAAACATTTTATTTTTCTGAATTTTTGCACAAAAACTACTGCATTACCAAAATCGACTAGAGATATAGCTAATCGCAATTTTTGTTTTTGACAACCACCAAGCGCGTCGCCAGCTTATGAGTAAGGGGGGGCAATGGGGCAATATTATGGAGGACAAAAATATGAACGCCTGGTACAGTAGAAAGCATTACACTTTGGAAGTACGGTTCCAATATCAATGTATAAACTTCAGGCCTCGATAGCACAATAACTAAATCAAACTTTTAGACACAGTTTTAATTATTAAAAGTTAGTTATACAGATAATTAAAAAAAGGTTATGTGTGGGAGCCCAAACAAAACTATTAGTTTGGTTTTAGTTACTTAAAGAGTTTTATTATGACGTTAATACCTCAGCACTAAACTATAATTTTATTTTTTATTGATTCTGATCGATTGATGTATGTATGGAATAGTAATCAAGAAAATAGATATTATGGTACACTTAATTGTTCTAAAATGTTTCATAAATTGCAGAAACCAGAAACGTCAATGTCACACACGCAGAGCAAAATTTCGCCTGATAAATGACATTCAAACGCGGCAACAGCGCAATTTTGCCAACATATAAAATATTTAGCATGAGTTATGTTCGTTAGCCGTTAGCCATGGATGAAATGTCAAATGGTGAGTAAGGCAAACTTAATTTATGGAAACATCCTAAAAACTTGGCAACATAACAATTTATTTATTTTAACAAAAAATAACAGAAAATTATATTAAATGTTCAAAATTACGCCCTTCTGCTACTTGACAATATCCTAAACGGTCTTCAAATTCTCGTAAAGAATTTTGCAAAAATTCGTTCGGCACTTGCAGCAATAAGTTTCGTATGCGTAACTCTACGTCATTTAAATTTGTGGGTCTACTTATGTATACTTTATTTTTTAGATAACCCTACAGAAAAAAATCCAGAGGAGTTAGATCAGGATTACGAGGTGGCCATTTGATAGCACCCCTACGCCCTATCCATCGACCTGGAAAAACTTGATCTAAATACTGGCGCATAATTCTAGAATAATGTGCAGGTGCGCCATCTTGCTGAAACCATATGTCTTCAGCAGGAATTGCTGGGTTATTTGGATGAGGATAAAGTCTTGCAATAGCGGGTACAATGTAATTTGTTAATAAATCTAAATAATGATGTCCAGACAGATTACCTTCAATGAAGAAAGGTCCAGTAATATTATCGTCTATCATTCCTGTCCACACATTTATTTTTTGCGGATACTGCGTAAGTACTTGCCTCATCCAACGGGGATTATTTCTAGACCAGATACGATAGTTATGTCTATTCACTTTACCACTGAAGCAAAATGTTGCTTCATCTGAGAACACAATTTTTTTGATAAAATTTGGGTTTGCTATACATCTGTTCTGAATGTTTTCGCAAAATTCTGTTCTGCGATCTGGAACATCTTCAGTTAATTCGTGACAGAAGTGAAATTTATATGGTTTCAATTTCTCGGATTTCATTATGTTCATGACGGAAGTCTGGCTTATGTCAAAGTCAAGAGCTAACTGGGTAGTTGATGTTTGTGGATTTTCTTCAAGTGATAGTAACACATCCAACTTTACATTGTCATTTGTGGCGGATTTTGGTCTTCCTGACTTGGGTTCATTTACTACGTGATGTGTTCGTAAATAACGCCTTACAGTTTTCACAACTGTTGATTTTGTGATTTGGTGATCTGGATTAACTTCATTGAATAGGTTTAAGACTTCCTTATAAGAACGCTGTTTGTCTCCATATCCTCGCATAATTAAAATTTCGATACGTTTTCCTTCACTTAGATACACCATAATAGAAAAAACAATAGTAACAAATAACAGAGAGAAATATTATTGCACAACTTATACTACACTGATAGGTAGATTACTCAATAATTAATTTATTTGACAATTAAAGGTTTGACATTTCATCCATGGCTAACTAAGTCAACTCAATTATTCAATAACAATGTGAATGGAAAGTTTTACTGTATGCAGAATTTCACAAGGAATTCAAAAATGGAAAAACATACAGTGTTCTATTTAAAATAAAAAAGTTGATATGCATTTCCGGTTTAACCGCAAATGGTACATTAAATTTGATAGCATTTTTGAATTCCTTGGATCTTCTTAGAAGGGGATAAGCAATTTCATTTAAAAATATCAAACCGTTGAGGAGATACTTAGGGGGTTCCATACTTTATACTAACCCTGTATAATCTTGCATGTACTGGATAAATCTAACTTTAAAAAGAATTGAAAACTTTTATACCTACATCTTAAAATGTTATTAGTATTATTATATATATTAATAGGAATATATTCCCTGGCCTATAATGTAGCGCTGTAGGCTTTATATCCCCTAAGTAAATGGGCGTCATAGTAAATAAAGATTGGCTATTGGTTGTTCATGGCCGGATTCCAGATTGACAGTTTAGTAGTAATTCAAGTCCACATGGGTTACAGGGTGGAATATATACTTAAAATGAATAAGAAAATTATATAATATACCTACCTCGAACTAATTTGTGTGAATCGTATGTTTCTAAAAAATACAGTTTTTACAGCATACTTTTATGAAATTTATTGTGCTAACCCTTACTTACTATTTTTTACAGAGAGTTGTCAATAGCAGCAATATTTTCAGCGTAAGAATTTACTTCAGGCAGGCAGACTATTTTTGTACATTACATTTAGCCTACTGTATACTTCGTGAGTTTGTTGTAAAAGTTTTAAATTGTTAGGTAGGCAACTTATTTCATTTAATAATTTAGACAGAAATTGAATGAACTGTAAGAAACAAGAAATTTTAAGAAAGTTAGGTTAGGTTAGTAGTGCTTACTACTACCATTGGATTTCTACTTATGTCGTCTTCCTTCAATCCCTACAACCCGATCACCTTCAATTCTTTAATAATAATTCAATAACAATTATCCCTTTCCCACTATTGGTTTCTTACTCCAATTAGTGGGAATCCTCCATCTTCTCCAGTTGTCCTACTCTTGGTTTTTTACTCCATCCAGTAGGACACACTCTCCTTCCTTCTTCTCCTCAACCTTTGTCCTACTTTTAGTTTTTTACTCCATCCAGTAGCTACTTCCGCACGTCCCTCTACCTCTTAAATTACTTTTGCTTTTCTTAATAATATTTTTTAAAACCACATACTATAATTTTCATATCAAATTTTATTAGTACCACGTAAAGTTCAATATTACAAATTAACCCTTGTCTACGATGTGTTAGGATTCTCGATTCCTGGTTCTGTGACTCTGCCTGATGATGGTCTAATTGAGACCGAAACTAGTTGCAATAAGTGTAATTTAAACGAATAAAAGTCTGTGGTTTTGACTTTGAGTTTCATTGGAACCTTTCTGTTTGAATTCAGCCACATTTGAGATGGATGACCTATCTGATTTAATAATTTAGAAATTAACAAAGGAGTAATCTTTAGTTTAAAAAATTGATCTATTAACCTTTGCTTTGTGGAAAGGTTGATTTATATTTTATAGTATACAATTTGATTTTTTATAATTTTGAACTTTATACATGATGTACGAATGAACGTCAAACATAATTATTAGGGAAAATAACCAGACGCATAATTAATTCGATTATTGATATTATTAAATCACGTTTTGTACACCTCGGAAATATTTTACGTTTTTGATTAACAACGTCAATAATGTATATGCACAGGTGGCGTTAAAATTAGTTCACTGTAAGGTTTAATTATATCATTAACGCACTGATAAAAACATCTTTTATTGGAAAATGTATAAACATCATTTCGCAGTTTAGTAACGTACACATAAAACTATCAATTATTCAAATATTATCAAAGAAAATGCTGTCTTTGATGAACATATAAAATTTACAACTAGTTAGGCCATCTTAAACTAAGCTTTATTTGATATAAAATGGGGCTCCATGAAAAACACTTATGTAGAGGCTGTGAAGCAAAAGGTCACACTATGGAATAAGTTCTTGTGACTGTCTAGCTCTCTAGTATCTCTAACCACATGCCTTCGGTGATCAATTGAGAAAAATACCCGTTGGCCACTATATTAAGAAAAAAAAATAGGAGTCTATTCTGTAACTATTCCGTTAAAGATATTTTGGAAAAGTATCTACATATAAGATAAGTTACTTTTCGAAAAAATATCCGAAGTTACTTATATAAGTAGTTACTCTTAAAAAAAAGAGCTTAAATATAGATATACTTCTTACCAAACCCTTCTTTCAGTTCATCATAGTTTATTCATTTCTTTCTAACACATTAAGTTAGGTTAGGTTAACACATTAAGTTAGATAGTTGTACAGTGTGTAAAAGCCAAATGGAATAAATTCATTATTTCGGTTACTGTACATATTTATAAAAAATCCCGAAACACGTCAAATTTAAATTATAACTTGACATTCTTTAACGTGAAAATGCAACCCCTACCTTCAACCTCCTTAGAATGACAGGTACAACCCCCAATTTTTTAAATGGGAAGTATAGGCTTGTGTAAATCATTTGAAAGGTCTCTTCATTCTCTATTCAAAAATGTTATTGTTTTTAAATTTAATGCAAAAATTAACATAAAAAAAATTAATATCATGTTGATACCGAAATTCGCTAAAATATACTCGAAACTTATTACAATATACTTAAAACTTATTTCCCGTTTAGGTCTTGATAATGAGAAAGTGAACAAAAACCATAGCAATGTGGTTTTTAGATGGTAACCATTAAAAAACTTTAAACAATTTCGCTATTTTAACAAGCAGTAGTAAATTGTTTTATTTAAGTTGTCATTGTTGTAATTTAAGTATAAAGTTTGTTCAATTCAATTCTGAAAAATGGTTAGATTAACGGAAATGCATAAAATAACAGTTTTACAAATGATTGGTTACGGAGATAACATCCGAACACAACAGGAAGTAACTCGCCTATTTCATGAGAAATTTCCTAATTTACCGCCTACATCCCAAGGAACAATAAGTAAAATAGAAGAGCAGTTTCGCGAGTTTAGTCATGTAAGGCAGATAAAAAAAGCAGCTGCCAATGCACTGAGTGATTAACTCAAATTAGATGTGTTGCTTGAGTTTCAGGAAAAACCACATACATCGAGTAGACAGGCATCCACTACATTCAATGCTAGCCATACATCGATAGCAAACATATTAAAAGAAAATAAATTGCATCCGTATAAGATGATACCTACTCAGGAGCTCATGGAAGACGATTTTGACAGGAGAACTTTTTTGTGAACAAATGATGGACATGTTGGATAACAATATTATGCAATTAGATTAAATTATGTTTTCTGATGAGTGTACTTTTTTACTTAACGGTCATGCTAATCGGCAAAATTGCCGCTACTGGTCCACGGAAAATCCTCACTGGATGAGAGAAGAACACACTCAATACCCTCAAAAGGTTAATGTTTGGGCAGGGATTGTAGGGAACAATATCATTGGTCCCTTTTTTATTGAGGGCAACTTCAATGGCAACAATTATTTGGCACTACTTCGAAATGATGTCATTCCAACGTTGGCAAATTTATATCCTGATCCAGGTAACCCTCAAGTTCCAGCGAATACGATATGGTTTCAGCAGGATGGAGCACCACCACATTACCAACTTAATGTCCGGCAGTACCTCGATACAATATTTCCCAATCGATGGATAGGGAGGCGAGGATCGATTGAATGGCCAGCGCGATCACCTGATCTTACATTATTAGATTTCTTTTTATGGGGATATGAGAAGAGCCATGAGTACAAAACTAAACCTTGTCCATCTGAGTAAAAATGCTAGATTTTGTGAATCGACCTTCAACAATGCTTAGATGAGCTTCACACGAGACGAGATATTTTATATCAGCCACATTTGAGTTATGGATAATTCCTTCGATTTAAATTATAAAGAAGTTTGATGCAAAGTTATAAAAAATATTTGAAAAGATGCGTTTTGTTTTTGATAACCAAAGTATTTTAATTCATTGAGAATTATATCAATTTTGACCAATTTAAGTAGGTACGCCCTTGAAAATGCCCGTTGTATCAAAACGGGAAAATGAAAAATAAAAAATGGTTAAAAAGCGAAGCACCGATGATATGATTAAAAAGTATGATTATATCTGATAGGATTATAGTTATAATTAAAACAGTATTTGTTTTTAGACTGTAAATCAAATTTTTTCACATGAAAAAGCATGCATATAGTATCCATTAAAACCAATTTTAATTTTCTAGTTCGTTTTAATTTGTATTTATGATCATTATTTACACACGTATAAAATACATTTATATTATATGTATAATTATTAATATAATAAATAATTTGTTGAAACGCATATTTTTAGGTAGTCACTAGAATTATTCTCGTAATTCAAAAAGTTTTTTTTTAATTTGTGTACAGTTATACAGTGCGGTCCATATGTATGGAATAAATTCATTTGTAGCGTTATTATAATGACTATATGAAAAAAACCTGAAACAGGTCGATTTTTATTCTTAAATTGACAATTTACAGTATGAAAATATTATCCCCCTCCAGCACCCCTTCGGAATTATAAGCATCCCCTCGAAATTACAAAGGGGGTCGTGTGGCACCTCGTTGGAAAGGGATTTTAGTCCTCTGTTCAGCAATCTAAAGTTTTTTAAGTTTGGTGCAATCATAACTGAGAAAATTGATTTTTAAGATGTCAAATTTTGATAATGTCTCTAACACAAAACTTTACGTAGAATGAAGATAATAATGTGACATAATGATTAAAATGTGTTTTTCAATGTATTTGACACTTAAATTAAATGTTCCAAATTACCACCATTCAGTTCTTGACAATAACCGAGGCGATATTGTTTGGTCTATTAAAATAACTTTAGAAATAATCAGGTATTTTCGTATCTGTTCTGCTAAATATTAGGAAAAAACTTTGAAGATATTAAAATAATAGTCAAAAAACTAAATAAACAATTGATATAAATCTAGTAGGCTGCTGTCATTTAGGTATTTAAAGTTACTAAAAGACGTCAGTATAATATTTGTGCGCGTATTAAATTTAATTATGGCTCATTTGTCCGAGACTCAAAGAATAGACATTTTAATTATGATTGGTTGTGGTAATAAAACCAGAACTCAAAAGGAGGTTTGTGAAAATTTTAATAATAAATACCCTGGTCAACACGTTTCGCAGTCTACAGTTAGCAAAATTGAAAAAAAGTTTCGTGAAACTGGACATGTAAAAAATATTGAAAAACCAGGTAGAAATGTTCAATTTAAGTTAGATGTACTTCTAGAGATTGAGGAAAATCCGCCGACAACTCGAGAACTTGCCGCCGACAATGAAGTAAGTAAATCATCTATTTTGAGAGTTCTGCATAAAGAAAAATACCACCCTTACAAAGTTCAGTTGGTTCAGGAGTTAAATGAAGATGATCCTGATAGAAGGCAAGAATTCTGTGAATTGATGATGGATAGAATGAACGCAGATTTGCAGTACATAAACAAAATAGTTTTTTCTGATGAAGCGAAGTTTCATTTAAACGGAACGGTTAACAAACAGAACTGTAGATATTGGAGCAGAGAAAATCCTCACTGGATGTGTGAGGCTCACACTCAATATCCTAAAAAAGTTAACGTTTGGGCTGGTATCATTAACAATAAAATTATTGGCCCTTATTTTTTTGAGGGCACAGTTACTGGTGAGGTTTATCTAGATTTTTTGATTAACTTTTTAGTGCCTACATTACAAAGAGTTTTTCCTGATGTTAATCATCCAAATGAGATAGATCGATCTATTTACTACCAACAAGACGGAGCTCCACCGCATTTTGCACGTACTGTTAGAAATTATTTAAACGAGGTTTTTCCCAATAGGTGGATTGGAAGACGTGGGGCGATCGAAAATCTAAAGTATATTTTAATAGACCAAACAATATTGCTGATTTAAAAGTTAGGATACAAAATCCATAGAATAGATTGGAAGAAGTAAATAAGCTGTTATACCCATCTACTCCATTTGTAGGTATATTCTTTAGTTTTTTAGATGCTTATGACGTTAAGAATACTAGATATAGAAATTAGAACACAGTTTTTGTGCCTGCTCTGTTAAACTTTATAAATATTTGTTGGAAACTTTTTATTACGATTGTGATACTTATACTTACCTAAATCAGCACACATTGTACCTAAAGAAAATTAATTTACATTCGTAAAACACGGCAAATATTATTATCGACAATAATGATCTGTACGATGTGCAGTTCCCGAGGTATTCAATAAAACGTGTTTTTAAGATGGCGGCTGAAGTTAACCTTAAGCCATGACGCCCACTTTACATTTATTACATTCACCTCTGAACATATTCAAAAAAATATCCGTTCCCTTACATTTAAAACAAAAACAAATACGGCTCTTTGCCTATTCTACTTTCAACCAATGTCCTTTGAATACTAACAGTTAATGTATCCCTTTATATTATCAATCAATCTAAATCCTTTTAATGTCTCACTTTCGAGACCGGTAGTGGCTGGTACATGCACATAAATATAACCATAACGTGACTTGTTTCGGGCTTATATAAACCGCATACCTATAACGTTATAAGATTTTGCCACCCTACAAAATGCGATGTTCGCGTGTTACAGTGGACTTTCATCAAGTATATTGTGCAATCAGTGGTGTACGTGTTATTCATTTAATGTTCAAATAAAATAAATTATTATTTGAATTACAAGCACCATTAAAATAAGTAGGCGCCTAGATCCATAAATCCAATCAAAAAAACCGAATTCAATCATGAATAACGGTCTTGTAAAATGAATTTCTTCGACATTTAAAAATGTTATAATTAAAATCATTTATGAATACATGCATTCATATCCTGAATATAAATTAGCGTATCAAAAGTTACACAAATTACCTACTGTTTGCCTCTGTTTAAATTTATGTGTTTCGTGAGAAAATTAAATAAAGTTTCTTTTTTTAATTTCTTAAGAAATCCAAGTTCTCCTTTACTTATACATTTTTTTAAGCTCTTGTTTCCCGTATGCCCATTTTAATAATTCTACTACTTCTTGCATGTGAGTGCTGTACAGGGAGACTCTTGCTGTAATTATTAGAAGACACAGTATTATCCGTTCCAAGACGGCATGATGTTTGGTTACATCTGCTATTCTTTGATTTATTAAAAGCCGACTCCATCGATGATTCCCATGTCCTTTCCTTTGTAGAAAAAGGTGTAACAGTACCTGTTAACATTTTAAGCACCTGGTATCCTTAATATTAAATTAAATTAGTACCGCGAGCTCCATCTTTCCGAAAGAATTCTTAATAATAAAATAATTAATACGGTCTCTATAATTATAATTGAAGGTTCAAATTAGCTACGCTACGAGGTGTACTAATGAGTTGTCATTATCGGGTTCAAGAGGTTTTAATAATTATTCCCAGTCTCATTTCTTGTATTGGTTTACTGTCATATACAGTTGGAATATAATACAGTAAACTAGAAGCATCTCTTTAATATGAAGATTCAGTAAACTTGAACAGCTTTAAGCTCTCGTATGCACGAACATTTTAAACTGGATCATCTCTACAACTTTGGCAGATCATCCTTCCACTCGTGATCTTCCTTAGTCATTTGGAACCACCTAAACAGTGCCGTAGCTACCCCAAGGTGCGGCGAAGGATCGTCCACTATTGTTAACAGATAAGTTTGTTGTGGTATATCAAGTTTACTGTTCCCATATTTTTTTCTCTTTTATCTCCGTTTATATCTATCTATATCGTCAACTGTATTAGAATAAGTAGTTGTAAAGAACTGTTTGCGGATTATTTTTTTGTAACGTATTCTCAACTTCATTCATTTTAGCACCAAGGAAATCTATTTATCTTTTATCTGTTGGTACATTTTCATTTTTTTTACTTCATAGACAGTTTTTTCTGACATCTTTCTGTCATCTTATGATACTTATTTAAATAACTCAGCTTAAAACAACTTTCTTCAGTAGTATCATAAAAAATAAAAAGATTTCAGTGGCGCCCTTATAATTTCTTAAAAAAAACAAATATTGTACTATAGTCAGAGCTAATGAACTTACTCACCCCTAGCCGAGGTATTTAACTATCATAATTTTTGCTGTGATAAACATTTATAAATTTTGTTAATTATTGAAATATCTTCTACAACTAATTAAAGACGAAATTAAGATTAATGGTTGTTTTATTGTAAATTACATTTTTTCTTTTGGTATATTGTTATTTTTTTAAAAAGTTAACTAAATATTTTTATAAATTCACTCTCAACATTTAAATCATATCACAAATCGACGCCCAACGTCATAATATGGTTACAAAGGCATTTCCAGATGGTAGGGTAAGGCAGTCTTCACCTCTTCTTTTCATTTTAAATAACCCTATTATATCCCATCTCATTTTCGAAATTTCTTCCTCAGATTTGGAGAGTTTTTTATCTTCTAGTGATCTATTAAAAGTGGCAATGTCCACTTTCGTGCAGGGTTTGTATTTTATTCGACAACCTAATCCACTCCAGGCATTCCAACACCTTCTGCTTCTTGGATTATCTGGTCGCTGCCTTAATCAGGATTCTTCAAGCTACTGGAGACTGAGGGCCAATTTTTCTTTTTGTCATTCATAAGATAGTTGTAGAGGGAAAAGGCCATGATCTAGCCACGCTGGACAGACAGGTTGGCGAGGGTATAGGATATAGGGAATGGGTCTTTACAAATAACCTAGACAACCAAGCATGGAAAGGTGGTGTAATGTGTAATAACCCTTGTGTATAGCCATAGGGTCATTTTGGAGTCTCCAATTGTTTCCATACATTCTGCTGTCTCTGTCCAAGAACGGTACATCTATATATAAGCCTGTGATATAAATAAACATCTAGGTACTCTATATCTCTGGGCTACTGGAATCACCACTCCCCCCAACACTAATAGTTTTAGGCCTGCATGTGCTGTCTTCTTCATTAAGTTGATAATTTGTGTTTTCTGAACATTTTGGTCTTATTACTCACACCAATTATCAACCGAATTTAGGGCTGTCTGTATTCTATTAGAAAGAAGTCTTTTTTGGACAAGTCGTTGAAAAGATCGTTTACTCTGGTTGCCCAAAGTACTAGCGACGGAACTCCTCCTTGTGGGACACCTCCTCCTGCTCTTGCTTTGATGCATCATTGCATCTATCCATAAGTTAGTTGTTACAATTTAAGTGCTCCCTTTATGTAAAGAAAAGCAATCTCTTTGTCCTCTATAGAGTTGGAGAAGAACCTATTTAGGTCATCCAACGCCGCTTCCTTTGATTTACCTGGTTGGTATGCACGTTGACGATTAAATTGTAGAGGTTAGCGATTACTCAAAAGTGGATGGTACAAATAGTAGCAATAAAGTAGTAGGTTAGTAAATAGTAGAGTTTTATTGACGTTTTATCTTGACGATTGCGTAGAGGGTGTTAAGTATACTTAACAGGTCGGCTGAAAAGTCTCCGGTCTGACCTATAGATGACGACACTAGAATTAAATCCATTTCATTTTTAGATAGTATCAACCTTCAAAAGATTCGTGTAAAAATTTGACAGCTGTCGGACTATTAGTTTGTGAGATATTGCATTTTTAGTGAAGCAATTTTTGTTATTTTCAAAAAGATGAAAAAAAAAGAATTTCGTGTGCTTATTAAATATTATTATTTGAAAGGAAAAAATACAGTTGAAGCAAAAGCTTGGCTTGATAATGAGTTTCCGGACTCTGCGCAGGAAAATCAACAATCATTGACTGGTACGCAAAATTCAAGCGTGGTGAAATGAGCACCGAAGACGGTGAACGCAGTGGACGCCCAAAAGAGGTGGTTACCGACGAAAATATCAAAAAAATCCACAAAATTATTTTGAGTGACCGTAAAGTGAATATGATCGAGATAGCTGACACTCTAAAGATATCTAAGGAACGTGTTGGACATATATCGTTCACGAATATTTGGGTATGCAGAAGCTTTGTGCGAAATGGGTGCCGCGCGTGCTCACAATCGACCAAAAACAGCAACGAATTGATGATTCTGAGCAGTGTTTGCAGCTGTTAAGTCGTAATAAACCCGATTTTTTGCGTCGATATGTGACTATGGATGAAACTTGGCTCCATCACTATACGTCTGAGTCCAATCGACAGTCAGCTGAGTGGACTGCGGCCGGTGAACCGGCACCAAAGCGTGGAAAGACTCAACAGTCAGCTGGCAAAGTTATGGCCTCAGTTTTTTGGGATACACACGGTATATTGTTCATCGACTATTTGGAAAAGGGAAAAACAATCAACAGCGACTATTACTGTGCATTATTGGAGCGATTAAAGACCGAAATCGCGAAAAAAC
Organism: Ophraella communa; assembly: GCA_035357415.1. NCBI lineage: Eukaryota > Metazoa > Arthropoda > Insecta > Coleoptera > Chrysomelidae > Ophraella > Ophraella communa. The sequence goes on from CM068984.1 coordinate 12,988,609, forward strand.
GGCCCCATATGAAGAAGAAAAAAGTGTTGTTTCATCAAGACAATGCACCGTGTCACAAATCATCGAAAACGATGGCAAAATTGCATGAATTGGGCTTCGAATTGCTTCCTCACCCACCGTATTCTCCAGATCTAGCCCCCAGCGACTTTTTCCTTTTCTCTGACCTGAAGAGAATGCTCGCGGGAAACAAAATTGGCTCTGATATTGAGGTAATCACCGAAACTGAAGCCTATTTTGAGGACAAACCGAAGGAGTACTACAAAAATGGTATCGAAAAGTTGGAAGGTCGCTATAATCGCTGTATCGCCCTTGAAGGCAACTATGTTGAATAAAAAAAAAAGAATTTAGTCAAAATATTGTGTTTTACTATGGTAGACCGGGGACTTTTCAGCCGACCTGTTACTTTCATAACAGATTAATGATTTTAAGAACCAATAAGAGTATTCTCTTAAATAAATTAAACCACCATTTATAAAATATAGCTTGTGCGTTTTTAAAATGAATACAATGACTATGATAACCAGTTTAAAAATTATTAAAATTCAACATTTTTTAAAATTTGTTTTGTTAACTTTAAAATAAAAACTTTTTAAATGTACTACTATTTTGTTTTCAAATACACCTGAAATTGTACAATATAAATTTTTATATAAATATTCAACAAAAATCAGTAGACCCACAAAACATGAATTACTACATTATTTAAGTAAATGGCTTGGTGATTGTGGTGTGGTGGTAGCCACAACTGCTCATTTGACCATTAACGCTGCCTCACGGTACATTACACATAATATGAACCCTAAATTAAGTGACCTAGAAAATAGACATAGTCGAGAAATAATTGTTTCACTTTTTCGGTTACATTTACGTTATAAATGTGGATAAATTCCTACCTTCAAAATAAAAAAATAAAAGTAGAATAAGGATTAGTTAAAGAAACGTAATTTCGATTAAATAGGCAAGCTAATATTAATAACAAAATAATACCAAAACCACAATCCCAAATAAATAATATATTTACAATAATAAAAAATTTAAACAATAAAGAATAAAGTTGTACCTACTTAAAATATCAATTTCAATTTGTAACATGTTTACTGCCCTTTCACTCTTTTCGACCACCGTTCTTTTAATTCTCTGCTTGCCGTCTCATTAGTCACTTCCCCAACTAAAAGAATCTAGCGAGACAACGACACACAAGGCACTACAATTTTCTCCGTCGAGATTTTGAACAAGCAAGCCGCTCAACGCTTTTTCCATAATTATCCTACATATCTACATTGCTTTAACAGGGATAGCTGCTGGGCATCCGCTAAGAAACCAGTTAAATTCTCTATTACTGCTAAGATTAACTGCTAGATACAGCTCAAGATACCCAGATAAGTCTGCACATATCTCCACCACAGAAGCACTAAGGGCACTCCAAGGCAACCCGAGGCCTCTTGCAATACCCCTATCTCGTTATTGAATACTCATGCGCAAATATTTTTGAATTTTCCCTTTCCACTGCTAATTTCTAACTACTTCTTTCCATGGAACACAATGTATTGTTACCCAGGAATACCACTACTTAAATGAAAAAAAAACCTTGTAACTGTCAAAAGTTAGCTTCTTTCTGTCGGAGAGACCCGACAGCTCAGGCCATAAACCACAAAGAAGAAGTTCCATTTTTTTATGTCGTTTATTTTTATTAGTGCGTATAACAATAGAAATAATCCGATGGTCCAAACAAACAAAATACAGGTCCACTCTAATAAAATAAACAATGAACTAACCTTGTATGATCTTATGCATAATAATATACGGATTGATAGGCTTGCCAACCCAATTTTATAAGGGGCATGAATATTTAGGGGAACTATGAGAGTGGGAGTAGGTTCACGTATGAGTATTAAATTTGGGCCATTAACGAGATGGGTCTATTCCAAAAATTTTTCAAGATAAGTGCCTCTTACTCTGATAAGTTAAGGTCATGTCCGACTTCCATCGTAATCTGGCAAACTAATAAAATAAATAAAAAATATTTCAATTTTCATCAGCTTTTATTTCAAACCCACTCGGCTATAGGAGTAGTACGAGATCGTGTTCGGTTTATGCCGGCTCCACACATTGGCGCCAATATTGGCTCCAACGCTACTCGTCCAACGTGTGGATCTAGAAAATGGTACTGGTCCCAACGTTGGTAGTTGGCCGGCTCGTGTCGGATTCATCAAAGAAATCTGCGCCAACGCTTGCGATCTGTCCACAGGTTGGCGCTTTGCTCAGTTCTGTTGCAACACACAGCGAGTGCGTACGTCGAGCGAAAATGGCTTCCTCATCCACAAAAGCGCCACCGGCATGGACAAATGAAAAAGTTATAGGATTTATTGAACTTTATCAAGTGCTTAGAGCGATTTCTCTTTCTGTATCGGACATCTTCACATTGGCTCTGTCCGGACAGGGCATCCCGAAGATGTAAATTTTCGTTAGTAATTCAGGAACTGATCGATTTTATGATTGGCTCTGTTTCTATACGAATCTGGCAACTCTAATTCTAAGTAATATTCAAAAATTAAAACCTCAAATTATTCTCATCACAGAAACATGGATAAAATCAAAAGATTCCGATTCATTATACAATATTGTTAATTATACCGTTTAGATGTGAATAGCATATAATAATCATCGCGGAAATTACCAATAGTTTCTCCATTACTTCTAATCATATTAATGTTCCTAATATGGAAATTCTTGGCTTAAAAATTTGTCATAATAACCTTTTTTCTGCTCACATAATTTCTATGTATCGGCCCGGAGATTCTCAGTTAACTGAAGATGCAGCTCTTATTAATTACACTGGATAAATTGTCTACACTGAAAACCTGGTTGTCTTTGGAGGTTTTAATTTTAGAGATGTTTCCTGGCCTATTACTTCAAAAAATGTATTTACAAACTTTGTTGTCAATTCCAATCTGCATCAACTAATAACCTTGCCATTTTGGAAAAATATTGCATGGGATTGAATGAAAACAAAGAGATTCTAGAGGAGGTGCTGACATCCAACGGATTAAAGATGCTCAATGATGGGTTGTTGCCCATCATTGGATTGGGCAATCATACCCCATGTAAGTCTTATGAGATAGCAGTGAAAAGAATGAGGGGAACTAGGAATATGGTGATAGAGGAAGATTGGGGGAAAGAAATTATTAAATAACTATTCGCATTGGGAGGAGTAGGCAATAAAATATTTCGGGTAGAGCAGGATTTCAGTAGGAGAGATAAAATGAGAGCGATAAGATCAGTAGAGAGTATTTCTTGGAACTTTTCAACAAGGTGAAGGAAGGAAGAGTTTCCCGAAGCGTGGAAAGTAGCCAGAGTGGTACTGTGGACTTAGAAGACATCTACACCTTTTGGGCGTAGTCAAAGACTCATACTGCTCAAGCTGTGGTAAGGAGGAAACTTCTTACCACTTCCTGGGCACCTGTAAGGTGTACGCACAACTCAGACAAGCCATCTTTGGGGTGCCAAGAGTTGAGGAAGTAGACTTGCACACCCTCCCTCCAAGGGACATCATGGCCTTCATACGAAGGTCGAGGCGTTTCGAGAGGGCGCCGAACGAGTCAAATACAGAAGGGGGGAGAACCTGGGGTATGGCTAAAAGGGCTCGGTAGTCAGACAGTCAGTTGTCGTTGTCAGTCGGCATTTTGGTAGGTTTGTGTTTGAATTGATGTGTTGTGATATTCATAGATAAATAATTAATTTGATGTTGTGTTTGTTTAACCTGAACAGACTGGAACATAAGTAAGTGTGAATTAAATAAGACTTTCATCATATTCATATTTATTATCATGTCATTCGTAAAAAAAAATTACATGAATGCCAAGAGACTTAAAGTTGCTGATTTTAATATATCGATGAATTCGTCACTCTCTGTTGAATACGTCGATGTTGAAGAGCATGATTGTAGTAATGACAAGAAACCTTTCTTTGAGACACAATAGGTATGTCTTTTGGTTTTTTGGACCTGTTTTATACGGGTTAAAAACCAATTTTCGCAATCTTTTTCACACCATTTTCAACTATATAGATCTCTCCTTTTTGGATACATCTATACCAGGGGTTCTTCAACCCTCCAAACTTACCACATAATACCTACATTGAGCTCTAGGCTTCTCCTTTTGCTCTTTCAACCTTTATTTTCCATTTTCTCCTTTCTTTCTTTTTCTTTTTTGTTTTTTAATGTCCAAAACTAAAATTTTTTGACTCCCATTACATTTTAACTTCATCTACAGCCATTTAACTTGGATTTGATCATCGGTGGTCATCATATTTTGTATAAGTGCTTTTAAACCAAACAAAATTGAAATTAAATTTAATTTCATATTTTCAAACCTTCAACTGCAATGCTTGCAATCTTTTTGGAATTGTTCTTTAACATTATATATTGTATTTGACTTTAATAGGTTAGGATTGTTTGTAAATTACTTCTCTATTAGCTATGTAATGTATTATTTCTTTGTAGCCTGATGATGGCCGTATTGTAGGCCGAAACTAGTCGCCTTTTTTACAATTCATATAACAATAAATAAATATTTGTGACATTGACATTGGTGTTTCCTTTCTTCAATATCTAATTTAATTGTTATCAGGTGCTGCAAGTAAGTGTAATTTCAACCAGAAGGACGTAGTTTCATAAAAAGAAGTAGCGAGGGAATACAAGCAAAAGAAAATAAAAAAATGTAAAACTAATAGATAAATATTCGAATAAATGTATATAGAGATATAATGGTATTTATTTTCAATTATTATTTCTGTCTCCATTAAAAAGATCCTAAATTAAGGGGACGTACTGAGGATGTTCTAATTAGGACTTCCAAGGGACGTATGGTTTAGTAACAAAAGATGTCCCCAGAACGTCCTGAGGATGACTAAGGGTCTTAAACGGACGTATGTCCGAAGATGGACATCCATTGTAGGTCCAAAGTGGTGTCCACTGATTGGACGTTTAACGTTCAATAATGTAAGCGGACGTCCAAAACACCAAAACTGGACGTACATGAGTCAGCAGACTTGGAGAATAGATCTGCAAAAGGTGCAAAGTATCCGGCCCAATTTGTAATCTCTAATCTGTAGGTAATACAGCATTAAAAACTGCTAACCTCTTCAACATTAAATTTACAACCATATTATTGACTTTATAAATACACCTTTACATAGAAATTAATTAGTTAATTGTTATTTTTATTACATTTATTTTTGTTGTTCCTTTAAGCTTTAAGGCTTTCTTGATTAATTTAACAAAAATAAATTGATACTTTCTTGATTACCTACGAACCCATTTTATTTTTGAAAAATTTGTTGAATAGACGATGGAAAAAATTATAAAAAAATGTACAGGGTGCCATTAAGAAATTTAAAGTTAGGAGTTGTAACTAAGGGATGATTATTTAGGGGATAATTTTTGCAATGGCATATTAAAGTGCATTGAAAAAAAAAAACACTACAATTATGCCAAAATGTAAAAATAAATGATAATAACCTTGATATCGTTTATTAATAAAACAGAATAACTACAGGGGAACAATAAAATATGAATTATGCCCAAAATAACAGATTGTTAAAAATCCCATATTAAAAAATTCTCATTAGTATTAAATAAAAACCAAAAATAAGATACACGCCTGAATTGCTGAGTTGTTCGCGTTACTTTTCTAAAACGCCATCTCCTTTAGCTATTAAAATCTTTTTCCAAACATCATTAACTCAGTCAGCTAATTCACCTTTTTCCTTTAGATTTTTTCCATTTCCCATAAAAATTAGTAATTGATTCAATAGTTATTCCTACCGATTGTGCCAAACCGACGTAACTAAATTCTTTATTTTCACCGTTAGACAAGACATTCTGATTTCCGATAAGTAGTGTGACAACGTTGGAGGCTCCTTTTTGTTGTTCGGCAAGGAAGTAACAACATTCGATTATCTGAATATAGATGTGCATTTCTTTATCCTTCTTTTTAGGATACTTTATGAAGGGAATGGGAGCTCGCTCTTGGGGTCTCTGAGCTCGGAAAAATCGATTACCACGATGGAATTGAGATTCTAACCATCTGATAGCGTCACGCGCTTCTATTTTTTCTCGTTTTAGGTCGTCCAAAGCAGACACAACTAGAAACAAAACAATATATTAAAACACATACTACTTACAAGTTCTATATTTGTTAAAAGATTTCAATGCGAAACAAGTGAAAAATATTTTTGTAATTTATTGTACTAATCCTTACTATGTGCAAGTCCATCTTATTAAGAACAGTAAACAACTAAAAGGTTGAATTAACTTTCACTATTTATTCGTAAAATACTTTAAATGCAATGACGGCCGTTTCGCTAAAGAATTAGCATCGTCAGATTGACATATTACAATCTGACTATGCTAATTCTAGCGAAACGGCCGTCATTGCATTTAAGAACGTATTTTACTAATAAGTAATGAAATCGGAGTGGTATTAACACGATAATTTTTTTTGTGTCCCCTAAACTAGGACGCCACTGTACTTTTGTTAATGTTATAATAAAATTAGTTTATACACAACTTTTATTTTAAATTTTTTTAAATAAAGCAAATCATCCATTTCTCGAATGTGACTCTTCTTAAATGAAGAAAGGAAACACCAATGTCAATGTCACAAATATTTATTTATTGTTATATGAATTTGTTGTAAAAAAGGCGACTAGTTTCGGCCTACAATACGGCCATCATCAGGCTACAAAGAAATAATACATTACAATACATAGCTGATAGAGAAGCAATTTACAAACAATCCTTACCTATTAAAGTCAAATACAATATATATTGTTAAAGAACAATTCCAAAAAGATTGCAAGCATTGCAGTTGAAGGTTTGAAAATATGAAACTGAATTTAATTTCAACTTTGACTCCTATTACATTTTAACTTCATCTACAGCCATTTTATTTGGATTTGATCATCGGTGGTCACCATATTTGTATAAGTGCTTTTAAACAAAACAAAGTTGAAATTAAATTCAGTTTCATATTTTCAAACCTTCAACTGCAATGCTTGCAATCTTTTTGGAATTGTTCTTTAACAATATATATTGTATTTGACTTTAATAGGTAAGGATTGTTTGTAAATTGCTTCTCTATCAGCTATGTATTGTAATGTATTATTTCTTTGTAGCCTGATGATGGCCGTATTGTAGGCCGAAACTAGTCGCCTTTTTTACAACAAATTCATATAACAATAAATAAATATTTGTGACATTGACATTGGTGTTTTAAATTTTTTTGTTTATGCAATAATAACTATGGTAAGGGCTGGGACATTTATAATGAATAACCCTGTACATTAAAATTTTCAAACGGAGCTATAATTGAAAAATTCACAGGTAAATTGTTGATGGTTGTTGTTCGGACGTAATTAATTCTTAATATCCTTAATGAGACTCACGCATCACTGCCATAAATTGTTCTGCGTCCATTTGAAAAAATATTGAAATTTCTTTTTGTTTCTTAAGAATTGCATGGATTTATACGAGGGTTGTCTGAAAAAATTCCGACCTCAACATGAAGATGGCAGCATTCGTAAACAAAAGTTGGGGAATGTGTTTGCACTAACATTTCAGTCATTTTGGACGCGCAGTTGTTGTTTGACAATCATTTGAGTGAGTCGATGTGAGTGTTTTTATGAAAATGGAAAAAATCGAGTATCGAGCTGTCATTAAATATTAGTTTTTGAAAGGCAATACGCTTACGCAAATCAAAGACTAGTTGGACGCTGTGTACGGGAACTCTGCATCATCATTTACCACCGTGAAATTTTAGGCTGCTGAATTTAAACGTGGCCGTACCAGCTTGGGTGACGATGAACGTTCGGGACGTCCAAAAACTGCAACCACTGACGATAAAATCACCAAAGTTCACCAAATGGTGCTAGACAACCGTCGAATTAAAATTAGAGAGATAGCAGAGGCTATAAACATGTCCAAAGAACGTGTTTTACACATATTGAATCAAGATTTAGGCATGAGAAAGCTGTCCGCGCGTTGGGTGCCGCGTTTGTTCACTTTGGACCAAAAATGTGTTCGAATGAACATTTCCAACTCTCTATTGGCGCAGTTTAGGCGCAATAAATCAAAATTTTGGCGCCGATTATTTACTGTAGATGGAACTTGGATACACCATTATACTCCAAAAACAAAAACACAGTCAAAACAATGGACTGCGAAGCAAAGATTGTTCCTTCGGCTGGGAAAGTGATGGCAACTGTTTTCTGGGATAGTCATGGAGTTATCTTAATTGATTATCTTCAAAAAGGAAAAACCATTACTGGAGCATACTACGCATCATTATTTGACAAGTTGAAGGCAGAAATTGAGGAAAAACGGTCACAAAATCCACGAATTACGGTTTGAACTGCTTGACCACCCTCCTTACTCACCAGATCTAGCCGCAAGCGACTTTTTTTTGTTCCCTAAGCTAAAAGTTGCGATCGGAGGACAGACGAGGCCATCACTTTCGTAAACAACTATTTTGCAGAGAAAGACGCCGAGTACTATTTGGACGGGTTGAAGAGATTGGAGCATCGCTGGGAGAAATGTATAGACTTACAAGGAGACTATGTAGAAAAATAAAAATTAATTTGAAGAAATAATGTCTACTATCTTTGTTAGGTAGGAAACTTTTCAAACAATCCTCGTATTTGTTTTCACTCGTCGCCAATTATTTTAAAATTGAGAAGGATCTAACCTAATGAATGGAATCAAATAACTTCTATCTTTTTGACATAGACATTTTATTAATTATTAAATTTGACAGTTCTTCATATGACATTACTTATTTTAAAGATTAGGTACAACAATGTAAACGACCAAATTCAGAGTTATTTTCTTTTTCAATATAAACACAAATATTCTGAAGGTTTTAACTTGGGGGCAAATTTTTTATTGTCACAACTTCATCTGAAGCACTGGACAATTTATTATGACGTGTACTTAAATGTGTCATCGAATCTTTAGCACCTTCATTAAGGAGCGAAAAATGTTTGTTTACACTTTACACTATATATAAAATTGTTTTTGTTTTCACAATAACGTTTCAAAAACCAGTCAAAAATAATGGGGTGTTAATCCGATATCCGGTTTCTGGTATTTTTTGTCGCTAATTTTTATTAAAAAGGAGGGTAGAAACCTATAATGTGAAAAGTAGACTTGGCAACGCTGCAATTGTTATATGTCATTTTAAGGAGCTGTCAAAACCGTCATTATTTTTCTTGTGTTTACGTTTGAAATGTGTTTGTTTTGTGAGCTATTGAAATAAATTAACAACCATTAATTCTTTTATTATGCCTTCTACTGTGTTTCTGAAATATTTTACCATAAATATAAAGACTTTATAAAAAAAATCACATAAAAACAAACACAAAACAAAGAAGAACCTGAAAACTGTGTCAAGATTTTTAGTTATTCTGATTGTCACCAGGCGGCGTAGCGCTTATTTTGCATATTAAAATGAAATGGTGTTACTTTAGTATGACTTAGTTAGAAACAAGATTAAAAAAATTGTTTACCTGCCGTTGGTACCAATACTATAAATTTTCTGGAATGTACTAGCTGTTTAACCATGAAGGTGTATTTAATTAGGGCATCTGCATCCAAAACTAAATAAGGTGAATACGCTGTTCTGCCGGCACCAACACGGCTCTCTAAAGCCCTCACTTCAGCGGCTAACCAAAGTTGTCCCATATGTTTCATTTTATTTAACTGCCCTCCACCGTCGGTTTTACTTGAACAATCTTCACCAACATTAGCTGATAACGTTGACTTCACAGTCCCGTTTAAACCTGTGGTTGTTGCTAAAGAATCTTGCAAGTCCTAAGAACAGAGCATCATAAATCGTTCAGATATTTTAGAATTTGAAGAAAACAAGTTATATAAAATTAAATCATCCATCTCAAATGTGGCTGAATCCAAACAGAAAGGATCCAATGAAACTCAAAGTCAAAACCACAGACTTTTATTCGTTTAAATTACACTTATTGCAACTAGTTTCGGTCTCAATTAGACCATCATCAGGCTGTAAAGAACACAATACAATTGGTATACAAGAAAAAAGAAACCAATGGTTGAAAAAGATGCCAACAGTTAAAGGTGTTAAAATTAATTAATATTAAACATATTAAACAAATATCTGAGAGTTAATCATTATACAAATAATAAAATAAAACCTTATTAATAAAAATTAATTGTTTAAAGGATAAATTTTAAATTTAAATTTATTAAGTGAAATTTTATATTTTAATTGTATTTATTTTTGAAAATGAAGTTTGGAAATTAAATTTTTAAACTAGGATTAGATACCCTATTATTTTTAACGTAATTTTATTATTAAATTAAAAGTTAAAGAATTTGGCGTTATTTTAGTCTATTCAGAGGAACCTGTTTTTTAAAATGATAATCCACGATTTAATTTATTTTTATTATAAATTTGTATATCATCGTGATAAAGTATTTTTTTAGAATTATAATATTTAAAATTTTTGTAAAAAAATTAATCAGATCAAGGTGCAGTTTATATGAAAGTTAAAATGGGTTACAATAAAATAATTTTTGGATAATTTTTATTATTAGAGGTTTGAATTTGGATGTGAATATATAAGTGAGAATATGTAAGTTAAACAATAGCTTTTACAAAGTATGAGAGTATCAAATCATGTAAAAGCTATTGTTTAACTGACATATTCTCACTTATACTTAAATGATTATCTCTCAGATATTTGTTTAATATGTTTAATATTAATTAATTTAACTGTTTCTTTTTTCTTGTATACCAAGTGTATTGTGTTCTATACAGCCTGATGATGGTCTAATTGAGACCGAAACTAGTTGCAATGAGTGTAATTTAAACGAATAAAAGTCTGTGGTTTGGCTTTGAGTTTCATTGGATCCTTTCTGTTATATAAAATTGGTGCAGAAAATTTATGAGACTAGCCTAATAGTTTTAATTCATCAAAAAATGTTTATTTAATTAGTCTATGTAAAATAACAAATAAGTATTAAGACTATTTCGTTTTTTTATAGTATAAAAGTTCAAAACCACACAAGAGAATGATACAAGTTTTGAATACAGAATTAATTCCCGACGTGAAAAATTAGGACAAATAATTTGATGAAATTTTGGTTGGATTTATTAAAACTGCTAAGTTAATAAAGATTCAGTATTAAGTATCAAATGATAAACTTGCCATCTTAGTGAAATGGTGAAACTAATTAAAAAAGATTAACCTGCATACAGTTAATTATAGATAACAATAGTACCTGTTTTACCAACATTTTTTTCAGAACAACCCTTTATGTTTTATTTATTGATTTAAAATTTAAATTTTAAATACAGATTTCTGGTGTTTTTATTTCTATAGAAGCAATTATGTAAAAAACTACAAGCTCCTAAGGTAGTAATCGAAAAGACTATAGATAAAATTTTTAATATATTATTTCATACACTACAGTTTGATGGATAAATAGAAATGCAGATACTTACAAATTCATCCATTAACATTTTAGAGTCCATTTCACCATCAATACTTTCTTTTAACGCGCAAACAAAAACATTTTCTTCGCTATCATACGTAATACCAGTCTCTGTAATAGTAGTTAAAAACTTTCCAAACGATACCAATTTCACTACTCTAACTACTGCTTCTTCCTTCATACTTAAGCCTTTCTTGTCTATGTAAGCCCAATCCAAAGTTTGCTGCGAATCTTTTAAAATTTCCATACCTACAAAATATTTAGTAATCAGAGTTCATCCATATATCGAAATGTGGTTAAAATCCAAATACAATAAAACTTTAAGTCAAAACCACACTGTTTTATTATCCACAGCTGGAGCAATTCAGTAAGCTACTAGTTTTGGTAAGATATTCCCGTCATCAGGCTATAAAATAGAAATGGTTTACAATAAAAGATTCACACAATGGCAGTGTAAAATCAAAACCAAATTATAAAACTTAAAACATGAAAAATTACAAAATTTCATAATACACTATTGATATTGAAGAATTGAACAAAGAAACAAGTTAATGACAATTAGAAATTAAAATAATTTAAGCTAATTAATACCGGCAACATTGAACGAAATTTAAGTTGAATTAGCACTAAAAAGAAACTATAAAATGTTAATATTTATTAACCTATTTTGAAGAATCAGCAACTAGAGAAGGTTGTAATCAAATAATAAAATGTATACTTGGGGACAATGTGGGTATGATTGAATTTTAATTCATTGTGGTTATAATAAAAAGGGGAGACTATGAAAGAGATGGAAGGAATTTGATCAAATTCATCTAATATTGATGTAAAAACTAACTAATACTTAGAGTTTCATAATATATGATGTAAATAAAAAGAATAAGTTTTGTAATAACGTTATTAGAGAATTGCAGAAATTTTAAATATAATTGGTGTGGATTTTATTACGGATGGGAAGTGCACGTAATATAGTTAATGAATATTATTGTTGTTCCACAAGTAATGTGTTTTTTTAATACTCCCACCCAATCCTTAAGTAAGCCATCTGGAGAATAACAACCTTACCCATGACAGTATGGATTCCACTCAAACCAATAACACCACACTAGTAGCCTTTACAAGGAAAAAGGAACCTAATCTAAAAATCATAAAAATAGGGGAGAACATCGTCAAGTGGAAAACAGAGGTAAAATATCTAGATAGCAGGTTACTCTGGAATAAATATGAAGACGAAGTAATACACAAAGCAACCAAGGACCTCATGGTGTGCAGGAATATTGCAGGGAAGAACTGGGGATGCAAACCACGTATTCTGCAATGGATGTCACAGCAATAGTGAGACCAGTAATCACATATGGGGCAGTGGCTTGGGGCGCAAGGGCTAATCTGAGTACGACGAGGAAAAATCTCTCGAAGATTCAGGGACTAGCCTGTTCATGTATCACTGGAGCGATGGGAACTTGCCCCACTGCTGCAATGGAGGTGATTTTAAACTTGACCCCACTGCACATTCTGTTAGAAAGTGTAAGGAAGAAAACGATATATAGAATGATCAAAGATGGAATTATCAGGGAAAAACCTCGATCACTACAATTTGATCAAACTTGGGAAATGCCCCAAGATGATATCACAAAATTAAGTAATAAATCTGAATGGGATGAAGACACCATACAGAATTTAAACCAGAATACCATAAAATGGTATACGGACGGTTCCCAAGCTAGACGAGGGAACTACCGCAGACAAAAGATTGTGATTATATCGGATAGTCAAGCAGCCATCAAAGTTCTGAGCTTAAATATAACCAGTTCGAAGATGGTTTGGGAATGCCTAGGCAAACTAAATGAACTAGGCCAGAAAAACACTGTCATCCTCTTATAGGTCCCAGGAATAGAGGGGAACGATACAGCAGACAAGCTGGCATAAAAAGGAGCTGAAACCCCACATTTGGACCAGAACCATCTTGTGGGATCAGCAGTAGAGTAATCTTAGGAAAACTAAGGGAAGAAATGGAGAAGGAAAAATCCAAGTACTGGAATCAGCTGGAAGGACTGAGGCAATCTAAGATACTACTGGGGAACTATGACCAGAAGAGATCTCTTAGCTGCCTCAACCTCAGTAAAAAAAGACTCCGAATTCTAACGGGAATATTAACCGGGCATTGCCGGTTAAAAAGCCACATGAAGAAACTAGGGTAAGCAGATGAAGCAAAGTGCAGATTCTGTGAGGAAGAGGATGAAACCTCAAAACACATACTCTCAGAATGCCCTGCCTTGCGGAATTCTAGGGCCAGATACCTAGGAGCACATGAAATAGAAGAGGGGGATCTACCTGATTTGAAGCCCGACGATGTCTTAAACTTCCTCAGGAAAATAGGACTCAAAGAGCTGCTATAAATCTGAGAAAACATCAGAACCAGGCAAGTAAGGGGGGACACAATAGATCCTGTAAGTCGCAGTGTACTTATCACCCCTAATTTATAATACATACAACCACTCTATGGAATATCTTACTTCTTTCACCCATTTGATGCAAAAGAATTACATGATTAACCTTGCATTTTAAAAACTGTGTGAAGTCTAGCTTATAACTTTCTAATTATCAAATATCTGTAGTTGTTACAGCTTTCCCTTAATGCATTAGTTGACTGTATCACCGGCCATACCTACCATTATTGGCTTTGATTGTAAAATATCCAGATTATGAAATATGCTGCCTACAGATTATCCAGGACCCCTATTTTCGAACGTGTGATGTGAAGTGAATGTGATGTGAGTAGGGAAGTGATCGATCCCTGACAAAACCTTTCATGGGTCGTATTTTCGATATCACAACGTTGCCTCGTTATATTTATGAAAAATGAAAGAATTTTGACGTATAACATACATACTAGAAAGTTGGCAACGTTTGATAAATTAGGTTTCAGGCAGTTCAAACTGATAACTACAGCTGGCAGAAGCAAACATGAACCCTGGGTGGGCGTGTCCTTGTCGCTGTAGTTGTATTTTCATCTCACTTATGCAGCCACTAAAATTGATATTATCGTTAACATTGGCTCGTGATTGGCTGATTGTGATAACCTTGAAATTAGTTGGCATATTTTCCGCGGACCATGTTTGCTTCTGTCGACTGTATATTCTTTTATTTATGATAACTACAACTATATTCTTTTATTTATGAAAGACGCAAATTTCAAAACAAAACTACGGTAACAACTCTAATAAACATATGATTTTGACAATACGCTGACGCCTGAATAATAATGCGCATGTTTCACTGCTTCGACTGGGTCTGACCAAGCGAAGTGTGATGTGAGCTATCATATAGTCTAAAAATACGGTTCACCGGTTTCTCACCAGTGATCTATCACATCACATATTCGAAAATAGGGGTCCAGAATGCATCTAAACCCAATGCCCAATGGTTACCTAAATGTTCCACTGTTGTACACATTGTATCATTGGTTACAACTAGGCATCTTGCCTGCCACTGAATTGTATAACACAAGAAGGAATAATTGTCTTGCTTTAAATTTTTTAAATTAATTTTTTTATTTAAATAATAAAATTCTAATTATTAATCTTAAAGCATTTCGTTTTGGATGTGGTTCTTTCCAGATAACATGAAAAAGAAATATTTTTAACAACATGAATCATAAAAGTGATATCATGGAAAGTAACGGCATTATCAAAAATATTATCTATGAAACCAATTTGATTAATTCATTATTCACTATTCAATTAATATATAATTGAATCTTTTGAAAATATCTAAATAACCAGAATAAGTGATCTTTTGAAAAATATACTTGCTTTTCAGTATACCCATGTTAGCTTTAAAAAAGTAATCGTTTTATTATTTAATTAAACAATTTTTAACACCTTCAACTTAATATATCAACTTAAAATTAATAATTACCTTTAAGAACAATATCTTCTGATAGAGGTATTTTAACTCCTTTGTTAATTATCTCAGAGGTTTTCAATCCAACACCCAACATTTTTGGGCTACCTAAATTAATATTTACTAAATTCAGTAAGTAAGTGATTTGCCTTAGAAGGCTTCCTGTATTAGATCCACAAGATTTGAGCACTTCAAGATCAGTTCCAAGCCAATCATTAAGAATTTTAATGCTCTGTAATGTAGATTCTTCAGTTACTATTTCTAGAATATCATTAACATCCATAAACTGAACGCTTCTGATTATGTCTTCTTTAGTTTTTTCAAGGTTATTTTGTTCTGAAATCTTAATTCCATTGAATAGTCCATTGGTTAAAATATCTTTAGGAGTACAAGAGTTTGATTCATCTGATACCTAAAAAATTTTGTCTAAATTGAATCACAATTATTATGTTAGTTCTCAGTCAACCAAACCAAATCGGTGCAAGTTACATTCACAACTCGACATCACAACTGCCCACCTTTAACAATGAATAATGTACAGGGTGATCAGTTAAGGATAGCGAGCGGCCATATCTCATAACATATTGGTAGTAAATTGAAAAAAAAAAATCATGATAAAAGTCGCCAAGAGAAATTGCTGTGATAACTGCATTCTAATGTCAAATATTCTTATTAATACATAAACAATAATTAAAAAAATATTCATACTGTATATATCAAAATTTAATTAATATAAATTCTAAAAAATATGATAACTTTTTCGTAAAGTTATATTTCCATTGTTATCAGTAATATAGATAAAATTAAACAAACATGTACATTTCATGTTCCATTGTTTGGTTATAAAATACATTATAATAAAATTCCAACAAAAATTTACTTTATGTGCTATATAATACATAAAATGTTTCCAATCTGAACTATAATAAACATTTCCAACTATAAAAAAATGAAACTATAAACGCAGTAATATCCTCTCTACTAAATTTCAATAAAGAAATAAATTTGAATTTTTAATGCACTCTAGTGCTAGTTTCTACCTTAAATTATATGAAATGTTTTAACAAACTCACTAACTTTACCTGGTTTTTGTACTACATGAGCTCCCATAAGGCTTTAAAGCCAGGTTTATTAATATTGTTGGCTTCATATGAAAAATGCGTACCTAACTCAAAAAACACTAATTTTACAGGATAAGTGAATAGAGCTATTAATCTTTTATGTTGCTGATAAATAACGGGGGAAAAACAAATTCTTTGTCCTGTAATAAAGGATTCAACCAAACCAAATAAACAGAAAACAGTAAACAATTTTAAAAGACTAATCATGTTTAAGATTATCATAGATATTATGATAATCTTGTTCAATGGTCTTCTTTAGAAGGTAGGTATTCCACAAAGTAGGGTCTCGAAACCTTTCTGGCAGTTTTGACAACCTCAACATAGTCAGCAGGAACGTTAATTACTCTTCCTTTCAATTTTCGTTCTGTTGTAGAGTGCGTAGAGTCGCACTCCATTTTGAGTATGCCCGTTTTCAAAATATTTGTGGATGATGCAGATATCATTCAGGAAGTCAAAGATGGTAAAATTATGAACTGTGAGTTTTACACTTGTTTCACAAAAATACAGAATGTTTGAGATATATACTAGGCGAAAAAAAAAGAGTAATAAGGTTCACCTTCCAAAGTGATGTCAGCATTTATCAAAATGATGGAGTTAAGCAATATTCATGCTGATTGTAGAATATTATGGAGTTACGCAGTATTCTTTTTGCCATTTTAGCGACATCTATTGACTTTTTGTGGAAGTTTTAACGATGTGCATGTAGGTATCATCATTATGACCCAGATTGTCACAAAAACCCAATTTGGATCATTTTGGACTTGGGCAATTTTCATATGAAGCCGACAATATGTTATTAATGTCAATTTATTAATTTATGCCTTAACACAGGCAGTGTGCAGTGCCTATTTTCCAGCTTTTATCATTGGACTATGCATTTATAAATTCACCCCAAGTCTATCAGTCCCAACCATTATACTTATACCTTAGGATCTTATCTTTGTGGCATATTTCACACAACATATAACCTCAACATTTGATTGTTTTTAAGTAAAAAAAAACATATTCTTTCCATCAAATGGTAACACCTTATTAAAAAAACAAACTTAATTTATATTTATTAAAATTAATCCCAATAAGGTCCTTTACTAAGAATTCCAATATTAGTGCATAATCAGGTACAGTCGGCTTTAGAATAGCATATACATGTTAAATGTGAATTTCCTTTACCTACCAAAGTTATAAAAACGCCCCGCTTCAACAAGATAGGAGTGGCAATTTTTAAAACGCCTACATTAAATGATTTTTGGGGATTAAGTTTATTTACAAGGTGACATGTATAAATTTCAGTAGTTACCTATTTATTTCAAATGTTTAGTTATTTACATCATTAATCACTGTCATTATGAAAGTAATGTTTTTAGTTGAATAAAGTCTATTATTCTGGATCCTGTTTATATTCATAACATTTTATTCAACTAAATATTTAATATGGATAAATATCTACGTCCAGAACGATTTGATGCAGACCCGTCCTCCAGTAGCGCCGGGCCACAGTGGCTTCACTGGAAGAAAACGTTCGAAAACTTTTTATTAGCGGCAGCAACAGCATCTGAAGGTATGTCGGAAGAAACCAAGTTGCGACTACTGATAAACTATGTTTCTCCAAATGTATTCCAATTAATCTGTGATTGTTCAACTCTAAATCAAGCGTTTGAAATTCTGCATAAAACGTATATAAAACCTAAAAGCGAACTCTACGCTCGATATGCCTTATCTTCCCGAAGGCAAGGTTCTGATGAAAAGCTAGATCAATATCTGCAAGCCTTAAGACATCTAAGTAAAGACTGCGATTTCAAAGCTGTGTCTGCCGAGAAGAACACGAATGATCATATTCGAGAAGCGTTTATTGGTGGAATACGATCACAGAAAATACGACAACGTATATTAGAAAATGTGACTCTGGAATTAGAAGAAGTTTTAAAAGTTGCTATTACAATGGAAATGGCTGAAGAAAACTCGGTGTATTTCGAATCGAGTTTACCACTTAATTCAATAAATTCTGAAGCGAAAGAAATAGTTGAAGAAAGAATTCAAGAATCGACTTCTAATAATCAAACCCAAATCGTAGCTGGTTTACAGCAAAAGAAGAAATGTTTCTTTTGTGGAGGAAAAATTCACCAAAGAAAGAGTTGCCCTGCTCTTTACTCTACTTGCCAATTATGTTCTAAAAAAGGGCATTATGCCAATGTATGTCGAAGTAAAAAAGTAAGCATCAATGCTATTACCGAAATAATTCCTGAACAAAGCTCAACTACGATTGCAGCTGTATCACCTTATCTTCAAAAAGCTACAGTTAAAATTACGTTGAATGATGTCAATGCTGATGCATTAATCGATACTGGAAGTTCATTAAGTTTTATTGATAAAAACTTTTGTGAGTCAATTACCGGCCTAAAGAGAATCCCTTGTGAACAAACTATTAGCTTAGCTTCTTTAAGTCATGTAGCTTTTATAAAAGAATCCTGTGAAGTATCAATACGATTAGGACATAATCTTTATCAAAATGTCAAGCTATTCATTGTAAGTAATCTCTGCACACAAGTAATAATAGGACATGATATACTAAGAAATCATGCTTTTCTTGAAATCTCTTTGGGTGGTCCACGAAAACCTCTCCGTATTTGTAGCGTCGCTCAAGCTTCCGTACCTCCAGTTTCCCTTTTTCGAAATTTATCTTTAAATTACAAACCCATTGCTATGAAATCAAGGAACTATTCTGACGAAGATCTTAATTTTATCAAAAACGAAGTGAAGCAGTTAAAATCGGAAGGTATTATAGAAGAAAGTCAGTCACCTTGGCGTGCTCAAGTTCTTATAACTACAAATGAGAATCACAAAAAGAGAATGGTGATTGATTATTCTCAGACAATAAATAAGTTTACTGAATTGGATGCTTACCCTTTGCCTAATTTAGAAGCTATCGTATCTAAAGTAGCAAAATACAATGTATTCAGTACCATAGATCTAAAAAGTGCTTATCATCAGGTGCCAATAGTATCAGCAGAAAAACCTTTTACTGCATTTGAAGCTGCAGGAAACCTATATCAATTTTGTCGTATACCATTCGGAGTCACAAATGGAGTTTCAAGTTTTCAAAGGACTATTGATTGGGTAATCAGAGAAGAAAATCTTGAAGGAACATTTGCTTATCTAGACGATGTCACTATATGCGGGGTAGACCAATGTGAACATGATATTAATTTAAAGAAATTTCTTGCTGCTGCTGACAAATACCATCTAACACTTAATACCAATAAATGTACCTTTTCAGCTAAGTCGATAAACCTGCTTGGTTATAGCATTAGTGACAACAAAATAAAGCCAGATGAAGAGAGAATGCGACCATTGATGGATCTTCCTGTACCCTCTGATGCTGCTTCATTGCGCCGTGCTCTAGGTATGTTTGCGCATTATGCAAAGTGGATCAAAAACTTTTCAGAGAAAATACAAACATTTGTTCAATCCAAGTCATTTCCTCTTAGCAAAGAAGCTGTGACAGCATTCGAGCAACTAAAATTCTCTATCGCTCGATCTGCACTTTCAGCAATTGATGAAAATTTACCTTTTACTGTGGAAACGGATGCATCCGAGCATTCTATCGCTGCAACTTTATCGCAAGCTGGGAGACCAATCGCCTTCTTTTCTAGATCACTCTCTGACAGTGAACGAAGGCATTCGGCTGTAGAGAAGGAAGCTTACGCGATAGTCGAGTCAGTGAGGAAGTGGCGTCACTATCTACTTGCTAAACATTTTCAGCTTATTACTGATCAAAGATCTGTAGCATTTATGTTAAACACTAAGCATTCAAGTAAAATAAAAAACGAAAAGATCGAGAGGTGGCGTTTGGAAATGTCTTGTTTCAAATATGATATAATATACAGACCAGGAAAATTGAATGCGGCTGCGGATGCCCTATCTCGAATATGTTCAAGCGTTAGTTCTGAAAGTAAGTTGTTTGAACTCCACCGTTCTCTGTGTCACCCTGGAGTCGTCCGAATGACTCACTGGATCCGTTCTAAGAATCTGCCTTACTCGATTGATGACATAAAACGCATTACTGAAGCATGTCCTATTTGTCAGGTGGTAAAGCCTAGATTCTATAAAGGCCAAGGACGTTTAATTAAAGCTACAGCACCTTTCGAAAGATTAAACATAGATTTCAAAGGACCTTTGCCAAGTGACTCAACTAATCGCTATCTACTCACCATTATTGATGAGTACTCACGTTTCCCGTTCGCATTCCCTTGCTCAGATTTATCATCTAAAACGGTGATTAAACATCTCGAAAGCGTTTTTTATATTTTTGGATTACCATCTTTTATCCATTCAGACAGGGGTAGCTCGTTTATGTCAAAAGAGCTTAAAGACTTTCTTAGATCGAAAAATATTTCTTCCAGTAGAACTACCCCTTATAATCCTCAGGGAAATTCACAGGTTGAGAGGCTTAATGGCACATTATGGAAAACAATAGAGTTGACACTTAAAGATAAGAAGTTGAATACTTCCAGTTGGGAAAAAGTTCTTCAGGAAGCACTACATTCAATCCGGTCACTACTATGTACCTCCACCAACGCGACTCCACACGAACGTATATTCTACCACGCTCGCAAGTCTACGAATGGTGAGTCACTGCCCACTTGGTTGCAATCACCTGGTCCAGTACTTATGAGGAAAAATGTCAGAACATCTAAATATGATCCTTTGGTAGAGGAAGTACAGCTACTCGAATCTAATCCTGACTACTCTTTTATAAGGTTACGAGATGGAACCGAAACTACAGTCTCTAACAGACATTTGGCTCCTAGAGGAAATACATCTCTGACGGAAGAAGGAACGTCTCAAGACTTCTTACAAGAATCTCAATCTATACCTACTGATTTACCTCAGGACCCACCAAATGATTTCATTCCTGATACGTCACGAACATCAACCCGAGAAACTTTAGAAACTGTTCCGCCTGAGAAAAATCTGCAGCGTCGTTCATCACGTATCAGTAGACCTCCTCAATATTTAGAGGATTACGTTTGTTTTTCCCATTAGGGAAGAATGACATGTATAAATTTCAGTAGTTACCTATTTATTTCAAATGTTTAGTTATTTACATCATTAATCACTGTCATTATGAAAGTAATGTTTTTAGTTGAATAAAGTCTATTATTCTGGATCCTGTTTATATTCATAACACAAGGGTCGGTCATGTTCCGAATAAATAGGTTTTTTTTTTAAAAAACAATTTATTTTACACAAAGAACAATAAAACAACCTAAATACTTGATCATTATATCTATGTTTATTAGATATTTATTACATTTTTCACACTGTCGTTGACGGCTCATTTTTAAAATGTATCGCTACATTTTGATTTTTACCACCATTTTTATTTACTAAATAAAATATAACATAAATAAATGTAGGGTCATTTTGATCCGAACGTAACAGAAAAACGTTAACAAAAATTCTTTTAGAATATTAAATTCAACAAAAAAATTAAAATTAGTACCATCAAGATTGTTTAGAAACTGTTGGAGATTCAAAAATAAATATTTTTATATTTTATCTTTCATTTTATGGAATGTTATTTATTATTTCTAACAACCACCTAAAAGAAGGAAATAAAAAAAAATGTTTTTAAAAGGGATGTTAATCCCAAACAAACATTTATTATCAAGGGTTCCAAACTAAGTAAAGTAAAAAAGGAATCAGTAAAGAGGTTGCAATAAAAAACAAATAAAACCGTACTGTATAATACACAGGCAATTTGTCAATAAAATACCTTATGCTGCAAACATTAAAGATGTGGGCATGGACAGCTGTTTAACTGATTTCAAATTTATTATTATTTATACTGTGATTGTTTATACACAATAAATAGGCCATCCTTAAAATTAATTCAATGCAAGCAATTTGAGTGTGAAAATGTATATGCTATTCTGAAGCTGATAGTACATAACAACTACAAAACACAGTAGGTACTCAAGTTTATTTATATATCTGTAAGTGCTTATATTTGGCAAATTCAAAAAACCTACCTGACCACCTAAGTTCTCTGACTAGCAAATTATCAATAACTCTTTTCCTATTTAAAAAATGATTATACTTTCCATTCTAAATAATAAATATTGTTACAACTATAACTCACAGTTCTAAAAAAATGTTTTGAAGAGATAATAGATAGTACTTGACAAGTTATTTAAACAATTCAAAGCATTAATCGAGTTTTCTAATTAATTATAATTAAAATTCAAAAAATAATCAATTACTTGTTCAAAGTAAATTTTTTGCTCTAGTAGAAATCCAATGAAATCAGTTAATCTGAGGTCATTTGATTGAACAGAACCAATCAGAACAAAATTACACTGAAAAGAGGTTGTTTTTAGTATATAAAATAAATTATATTGTCAAGGATAGATCCAGAAATAATTTTTGACGGGGAGTTATTAAAGAAAACTCATATTTATAAGTATGTATAAAATATATAAAGTTTTACCAAGAGTACAATATCATGTAGTTAGCAAAAACTTTTGTACAATATTTTAAATATGAAATGTATCAAAAAGATTGGCCAAATTTTTGTCTTAAACATAAATTGACCAAACAAAATAATAGAAAGAACAAATATTTTTAAAAATTAAACATCTGACTAAATAATTTAATATGCAAGTATTTACCTTTATAATATCAGATTCTTCATCAGAAGACACATCCAAAATATCTTCATTGTCTGACATAAAAGAATCATCTGAACTACTGAAATCTTCCTCATGTTCACTTGCTTCAGACTCTTCATCACTTTCATTTTTCAATGCTTTTCTTCTTCTCAATTTTGATCTAGATCTTTTCTTGCCATTCATAAAATCTTTTAAGATGCCATTTAAAGGTTTTCCTTTAATATTTTCATTTAGAGGAAAATTTAAAATACCTTCTTGTATGTGATTTGAAACATTTTTTAATAATTGAGAATATATACCCAAGGTGAATGCTACTGCTGTTGAAAGTTGTGAAGATTTGGTAGATTGTAGCTTAAAAATGCAGAGTAAACATATAACAACAATTTTAAAAATGGTATCACCACTCAAATGTGTAGCATGAGAATCTGTTTCTATAGAGTCATTATCAATAGGTCCATCTTCTGATTCACTATTAGTCACTTTTATAAAAGTCAAACATTCCTCGAGGTTTTTGTAAGTCTGATGGCACAAATCATAAACTTTGGGGACTTTCTTGTTAAAGTACCATATATCAATAAGCAAAAGGAACCTAGCTATAAATCTTTTAATCTTTTCACTTTTTTCAGGTTCTATAATGCAGTCAGCACTTTTATCTTCACTGGGCAACTGTTCTATAAATTTGGAATTTTTTTCAAAAAGTCCTATTAAATTATTTGAAGTACCTTCAAAAGAGAATTTGCAAGCCAAGCAGCGCATATAATGGTAAACAGCATCTAAAAATCTATTTTGGTTCATGGCCAATGTGCCCATTTGATTGTGTGGCATTCCATAGTCTGGTTTGTATGATATAGCTTGAAGATAATACCGTGAAGCTAGTGCTGATTCCCAATTAGGATAAATTTCAAGTTTGTATCTACTCAGATCTCCTAAATAAATCAAACATTGGTGTACTGATTGACTTGCCCAATCTATGTATTCTGGTTTAATATCTCCTGTATCTTTATTTACAGATTGTATTATAGCAAAATCAATGCATGATTTTATATTCAAATTAAACTGATATTGGAGTTTGCATAACATGTGGTTATAGAATCCAATACCAGCATTAATATGGGCAGTAATCTGTGATGTTTCTTCTGGAAGATATTCTTTCTTTTTCAGTTTTTTTGCTGTTGAAACTACATCATAATAACCTTTCCTCCATAACAGTTCTTCTCCTTTACGCCCATACAAAGTGGGTTCAGAAAATATTAACCTTTCACAGTATTCACAGAACTTTTTACGTTGTATTAATAAATTTGGTGAAAAAAGATCTCCTACAGTTCGGGCACAACTTCTTGCATCATCTAAACGCTTAGCTTGTTCACTTATAGATCTGTAAAAACAAAAACACTAAAATTGTGGTTTGCTATTTTTTATGTACTTATGGGTCTTAATATTTTCTACAAATACCACAATTATTTATTAAACCAATTTTCTACTAGAATTAATTTTGTCAGTTTAATAGAACTAGATTAGTTTGGATTTATAAACATTTTGTATAATGAATAGATTTTAATATTTTATTTATTTAAGAATTTACATTTCTTCCTGTACATTTATATTTTCAAAAGATAGGATACCTACTTTTATTATTTATTTTAATTTTCAACACTATATTTTGAGATAAGATGAGGATATTTTTATTGTATTGAAATTTGTTGTTCTTATAGTCATTTTACTAACAAAAATGTATACAGCTATTTAGTATGTATTGGTACTCATATTTAAAAAAATTAAGAAAAAAACATTTGCTTTCATTACTGTACTGATAGTAAATTGCAACCACACTACAAATTTTGATAAAAAACAGGTTTCTGTATTTAGCCATGAAATATATTTTTATAAAAAGCAGCATATAGTTTGAATAATTTATATTTCGATTTAATAGATCTTGAGAAAATCGACAATGTATGTTCTGAAGGTTACTCTGATGCATATGTGAATATTTCAGGAATAATTTATGTATTAACAATGTGTCAAACTTTGTGAAAGCAATTGCATCTGCTACTTTCTATAATATTAAAATGTATAATCATTTCTCAGGTGTTTATTTTATCAAATAATGGTAATTGTTCTCTTATCAAAAGATTTTTAATTCTTTCATTTTAATAGCAACAAAGTGAGGTTATACCTCACTTGATACATAAATGCTTAAAATGACTGTATACAATTTACATTCTAATGCAGTACATAGGTTAGCCTAGTATCTTACCGATATAATTTTTTTGAGAGCTCTTGGCCCTGGCTTTGATTAATATCTGTCGAGGTGTAACTTTTCTTCATTTCAACTCATGCTTTTATTTTTCACTCGTCAAGAATTCAAAAAACTTTTTTCTATTTTCATTGACTCCAAAAAACTGGTTGTAAGGTACATCATTATTAGTTCATAATTAACTTTAACAACGGATTTTGACACCATCACACTATCTTATCAAAATGAATGAATTGTTCATGGTCGAATAAAAAAAATAAAATTCATGTAAACTTCACTGAACACTTACATCTACCGGAAATTTCGTGTACTTTTTAAAGGCATCTATCAATTAGTAGCTTCTGCAGTTTTTTATCTTGAGCACATACCCAATAAATTAAATTTGTGAAGTCTATATTGTATTAAATTAAATAATAATTTTAAATAAT